>OZ023318.1:2670690-2708730 GCA_964007375.1 Ophion obscuratus
AGGAAAGAAAAACAGCAGGAAGAAAGAAAACGGAACATCTTCCGAAGCACTATTTTTACGAATTGTCCATTGGAATCATTTTTGTGAATGCTGTTCCAAGAAATACGGGACCCCGGAACGTCGCGGAAACGTATTAATGTCTCAAGGCCACGCACCCGTGACCTTGAAATCGAAGATGTCACTAATTAAATTAAAATATATACATTCATTTATTATTATATTGCTTTATTTATAATATAATGAATACGTGGATAATTAAATAAATGAAAGTATATATAAATAATAAGATGAATAGAAAAATGGCGAAAAATAAGTAAATGAATAAATAAAATAATCAACAATAAACCAAGTAAAACAGTAAATAAATGATAAGCAAATAACTGAGTAAAGTACCAAACCAAGCAATTATTTAACGAAATGGATCGCCTTTTGCGTCCAATGTTGTCTCGATCAGCGAAATGGCTGGTTCCTTGTCCACTTGCGCATTCTTGAAAACGAGAGAGAAAAAAGATGACGCGATCGCACGGAGGAAAGATATACGAGTGTTTTGTGTGTCACGAGGATGAACAGTTGGGAGGTCAAAACTCCAAAGGACATGGGGAAAGAGCGAGCGGGTGGGAGAAACTCGTAAATTTTCCAAAGTGTGAAAAGTGTGCACGAGAATATGAGTACGAGGGGGAAAAAAAATAGAAGACACACCGATCTGTCTCTGTGCCCGTGAAACGAGCGATAAGCAGATTTTAAAAGTCAAATTCTCGAAAATCCAGCTCATCCATCCACATGTGGTTTTTCATTTTTTTTTTATCGTGCTCGTTTATGCATTTTTTTCTCGCCGCGCGCGTCTCACGAGAAATTTATGACGCGTGCTGCGATCACGTCTCGACAATCCGTGAAAAAAACACAATGTATTATTATTACCATTGTTATTGTTATAACGAAGCTAAATATATATAAATATGTCTCATTTTTTTTAATTCTCCGGTCCCGGCTATTTTTCAACAGTTTCAAACTAATTGACAAAAAAACAGCGCTAAAGTATCTCGATTTTTTTCCGAAAAAAAATAGGACACGGAGGAACAATCGATTTTTTGTTGATGTTTCTTTAAGAATAAAAGTTGATAAATATATCTCCCGAGTCCAACACTCGTTGAATTTTTTAAGGTACGACGATTTTCTCTATTTTTTTTTTTCTGTTTCGTGCATCGCGAGCACTTTTTACGATCCGTATCATCATCGGGGTGCTAAAAGCGATAATCCGAGTCCGAAAAATCGTCGTTTTCCTCGTACCCTCGAAACGTCGGGATTGAACGTTAATAGTGTGAATATTTTCCAAAAGCCACACGAGGAGCACAATTTTATGGCGAGCCCTCGTGTATCATCGTAAAAAGGGGGGAAATAAATATTCCGAGTGTCCAAAATATACGGGAACACGTAGCTGCATTTTATTTGTTTTTTTTTTTCTTCTCTTCATCACATTAGTACGGTCAGTTAATACGATCCGGTTAGAGTCCATATAGGACATTCCCAGTTCTCGTGGCGCAGTAAAACTCGCAATAAAACCGACCCGAAACGAAACTGCCGTTGAACGCACAAGCACGGCGGGAAAAATCGACACAATTTTCCTTATCGTTATTCTTCGGACAGTTTTTTTTTATAATTTTTTCCTGCATGAAAAGAAGGGTTTATTGTTTTGGAAAATTATTCTGTTTCGAACCAGTTACGAGCTTTTTTTCTGAAAATCTATTAGTTCTAAGATTATGATTTTTTCTATTGTTCTGATGATTATTAGTATTATCATTGGGATTGTAGATGCATGGATTTACAGAAAGTCGAGACATTTTTTTTATTCATAAGGTTTATGACGCTTTGCGAATGTATTATTAGCTATTTTTTCAAGAATCCGTGAACTTCGTCACCGACGACGACTTCATTATTTTTTTAAATATTGAATTTAGAAAGCGTTTAGAAGTTTTAATACTCTTCGCGAGTTTATTAAAGTTGACGTGAAACTGATTTTATTATGTTGAAAAACGTATATAATAGGGTGGCAAAAATTTGAACTCCATTTTTCCCTCTTTTCTAACCATTCAATTATCTTTTCAAATAAAAAAAATAATCTTTTTAAAGAAAAAAAAAGAAAAATAAATAAATTTAAAAAATAACAAAGGTAAAAAAATATTAAGGGCTGCTCAAGCCTCCCAAAATTCAAATTTTCATTTGAAAAATCGATTTTTATCTATTTATGAATATAATTAATTATTTCCAAAAAAATATTAATTCATTTTGGAGTTCGTTCAAAAGTATTTTTTTCAGTAAAAATATATTTTTTGCCCATAAAAACATCCTTAAAAAATACTCTTAAACTTACGCCAAAATGAATTAATATTTTTTCAAATATTCATAAATCATTTCAACTTCTACGGATTGACGTGCACCGATCTGCAAAAAGTCCGAGTATCGAAGAACTGGGTTATCCATCCGAGCTCAAGTGTGGCACTAGTAAACGCACGATTTACAAAAAAAAACCTGCAAAAAACTAGAGAACACATGTAAAAAGTTGTGCAATCGTGGCACTTGAAAGCACAAGAGCTCTCTCAGAGTATCGGCTATCGACCTACTTTTCTCGATGAATCTAAGAACCGTTCTACTACTTTGGAGTACTCCGTATGATCTCGATATTGTAGATCGAAATTTTGAAGCCGTGGAAAAAAAAATTACGCAGAAGCGTCGTTAAAAATATGACCAAAAAATTAAGTAAATCGTACTTAACTTGTATCAATTACATTTGAGTGCAATCAATTCAACAGAATCGAGCGAATTCCGCCAATAATAAAATTTCACAAATAAAGTATCAACTTTTCTAGGTCCCAATTATATTTAAAAAAAAAAACATTAAAAATGTTAGAAAAACTATATTTTTGAAGTCAATCAATCTGTGGGTGAGTTACTTCGACTATATGTGACTTCGGTTCAATTCATTGAATTACATCGAATACAAAACTTCACAAATCACTAAAAGCAATGTTTTTTTTTTCATAAATAAAAACCTGAAAAAAATCATGAAGTTTAACGTCGCTTTTTAATTCTTTTTTTCCAAACATTTGCCTTTTAAAAAAACATTTTCCAAAACCCAATTAAGCAGCCACAGTTCACTCGCTCAAGGTGACAATTCATCCAATTTGAGTCAATGAATTAAATGACACTTAACATAAACATTTCACAAATAACTTCTCAATTTTTCCTAAAGTATTTTTTTTCTCCGACCCCTCACGGCCCTTATTAACCAATTTCCGTAGTGACTCAGACCAAATAATCGACGATACAGTAATATCGAACGCCCGTATACCATAATTTGACGATCATTTGTTATTAGAGCGGGTCTAGATTTGCCGGGGCTCTTGGATACTGGCACGAGCAGAGTGGGCGGGCACTCGAGCAATATCCAGTACTAGAAAAATGCCGCTCTGCGTATATTACCCTCGGCGGCCGATCGCTCGTTTTTTTACCCTTTAATTCCGGAAGTGCCCGCGAGGCAGACGCGATATATATATATATATACAGGGTGTCCCAGAACTCAACGTTGCGCCGAAACGGGGTGACAGGATTGATTGTAACCATCATGAAAAAAATGAGAAAAAAAAATAAAGCAGAAAAAAAATAAAGCAGGGCCTTTCAATGTAGACAAATTTTGAAAATTTTAAATTCATAGTTTATGATGAAATAGTCTTAATTCTAGGAAACTTGGGTTTGTTTGGGTTTGTTTCACAATAACCGAAAAATGGTTACAGTTTGACCAAATTTCTAGGTTTTTTTTTAATGCCCATAATTTTCAAACTGCATGGGATAGATTTTTTTTCGGATTTTTCTCATGATGGTTACAATCAATCCTGTCACCCCGTTTCGGCTTAACGTTGAGTTCTGGGACACCCTGTATATATATATATATATATATATATATATATACAGAAAATCACCCTATATATATATATATATATATACAGGGTGATTTTCTTATCTTGAGACTGCTAAATATCTAGAAAAATAAGCCTTATACGACAAAAATGTCCCAAATAAATCTTCAATAGTTTCCAAGGGGCAATTCAATCCCGAAGAAATGAACCTGCCTGCCGCCCCTCCTTGGGTTCGGGGAGGGGGGGGGGGACTTTGAAATCTTAAATGGGAACCCCTACTTTTCATTACAGATTCAGATTATACATAAAAAAAACACAACTTTTGTCTGAACTTTTTTTTTAAATTCGAGATAGATGGCGCTGAATTAGTAGAGTCGGAACGATACATTGGCCTGCCAGATCGCCAGACCTCACGTCGCCAGATTTTTTTTGTTAGGTCTCTTAAAAACTGCAGTTTATCAACAAGTGCCAACAACTCGTGAAAACACGATTGGACGAATCAGAAATGCTTGCGCAAACATTAAAGCGAACAAACTTTTGAGTTGTGTACAATCATTCGAAGTACGGATCAATAAATGCATCGAAGTTGAAGGTCATCAGTTTGAACACTTATTGAATTAAATGGTGACAGGCAAGGGGACTCACGATAATCAAACACCCCGAAGGTGAGAGGCAAGGGGACTCACAATAATGAAGCACCCCAAAGGGATTAAATTTCCGTCAGGTCCACGTCCTTAATCCTGGGTAAAGCTAAGAACGGATACAAAATTATAGTAGATATTTACGATAATTTAAAAAATAGCATGTTTCCGACAAAAGTTACTTTTCTTCGACGTAGCTCCATTATGCAATAAAATATAGGGCATTTCCCTTGAAGAAAAGGAAGGTTGCCCAATCTTCACCGAGTGCAGCGCCATCTATCCCGAATAAAATAAAAGTTCAGACAAAAGTTACGTATTTGTTTATGTATAATTCGAATCTGTAATGAAAAGTAGGGGTTCCTATTTAAGATTTCAAAGTTCCCCCCCCCCCGCCCCAAGCCCAGGGGGGCCGGCAGGCGGTTAATTTCTGTAGGATTAAATTGCCCCTTGAAAACTATTGAAGGTTTATTTGGAACATTTTTATCGTCTAAGGCTTATTTTTCGAGATATTAGCTGTCTCAAGATTAAAAAATCACAATATATATATATATGACTACGGTATGAAAATAAAATTAGTAATGAGAATACACGAATTAATAACTGATTGTAAACAATAGCTCTTATATTATAAATGTGTAAATAATTAATTTACATATATTATCATTGTAATAGAATATAATATATTGGGATCTGTTATTAATAATAAGATATTATTTCCTGAAGCTAGGCGAAGCTATATATATGTATATATGTATATATGTATATATGTGTATATATATATATATATATACATATATACATATATATAGCTTCGCCTAGCTTCAGGAAATAATATCTTATTATTAATAACAGATCCCAATATATTATATTCTATTACAATGATAATATATGTAAATTAATTATTTACACATTTATAATATATATATATATATATATATATATATATATATATATATATATATATATATATATATATATATATATATATAGTGTGTATGTGTGTGTTTGCGTGTGTACGGTCCTTTCCGGTGTCCGTTTTTCCCGACGCCGTCAATCCCAGTGACCCAGTTGCTTCTGACGCCTGATGGCCTCTTACGTCACTTCGCTGCAAGTGACAATTTACGAGGTGCTACGACGCCTTATTCGGAAGTCTCCTCTCCCGCCACCTATTAGCAGGAAATATCGGCATTTGACTTTATCTAGTGTCAAAACTATCACAGATTTTATTTCACCTTGAAGGTAATTATTTTAAAGAATTTCACAAGCACTCACCGAAACTCATCCGTTAGAATGATTTCTGGCTTTTGAGTCCTTGTTTATTTATTAATAATTATTTTTATTTATCATTTTTATAGAATAGATCGAGTTATTTACATTTATTTTTAGATTATTTGCGCTTTATTTCAAAGGGTTGTGAATAGGAAGAGGGGCAACTGTGCCTCTCTCATCTTCCACTAGCGGGGGGTTCCTGGTGGGTTGGGAGTGCTTGAATGAAGGAAACCCGCCATATACGAGGGTACAAGGAAATCCAGTATAATGTTCCCTGCCCACTTGAGCTGCTGAAAACTCAACAGCTGTTTCGAGGTCATTTGAATAGGAACATGTGGGGCAGAGGGGTGGGGGGGGGGCGAGAAGGATATAGAGAAAGAAAATGACAATTGAACATAGTCGACAATAAACCCGGAAAACCGGATGTGAACTGCTGCGTGAGAGGGCCCCAATGTCTTCGTTGCCTGTAGGACATATTTTTGGGGTGACTATCAACCGATTTTCCACCGCTTAACGACCCCGCAATCATTCCTGAGGCTGAAACAGCAGCTCGGAGATTCCAAAACAACCGGTCCTCAAGGTGACCTTGGGCGTCGCCCAATGGCCCCCAAACGACCGCTAACGCTCCCGCGACCCAAACATACCCAAGGTGACCTTGATTCGTTTGAAAAGAGCCCACAGCTTGGCACCGTAATGTTGACATACACGATAAGACAAGCTCATGAGCATTCAAGGTCATACATGGCACACGCTTGCCTCGCGACCCCAATTGGGGTTCAATAACGCCCGGCACTTCGTGGTCGGGCGTTATTGGAATGAATATTAATGGGGAGACCCATTAGGTGCGACATTGGTGATACCGGAAACCGTAGTTCGCGGTGCTTTTCTTTTTGTTCCGGGTGCACGTGGATACGGGATCGATCGTGAGAGCTAATGGGATCGGCGCTCGCCTTGAAACTGGCAACGCGTGCCAAATGTGTCAGTTTTTTAACGAATTACTTGCTCGCACGAAGCCCAAACACCTGCCAACAACCGTAATAAAAGTACTTTGTTACAAGCCACTGACACGCGAGACCTATGCGTTACCGATCACACGATCTCTTCTCATTACCTCTCGACGGTTTACGCCTATTCTTTTGCAGCTTGCCGCATGAAAAACGTCATGAAAATACACTTTCGTCGAGATTAGCGGAGGCGCGGTTTTTAAGTACCGATGCGGTTTCCCCTTGTTCGAGTGACGTTCGCCCGCGCCTCTACTGGGATGGGTGACCGCTCAAACGCGGAGATCGGCCAGTTTTATTGTATTATATATACAGGGTGATTCTTTTATCTTGAGACTGCTAAATATCTCGAAAAATAAGCCTTATACGATAAAAATGTTCCAAATAAACCTTCAATAGTTTCCAAGGGGCAATTTAATCCTACAGAAATTAGCCACCTGCCGGCCCCCCCTGGGGGTGGGGCGGGGGCGAACTTTGAAATCTTAAATGGGAACCCCTACTTTTCATTGCAGATTCGAATTATACATCAACAAATACGTAACTTTTGTCTGAAATTTTTCTTTTAATTCGGGATAGATGGCGCTGCACCCGGTGAAGATTGGGCAACCGTCCTTTTCTTCAAGGGAAATCCCCTATGTTTTATTGCATAACGGAGCTACGTCGAAGAAAAGTAACTTTTGTCGGAAACATGTTTTTTTTTAATTATCGTAAATATCTACTATAATTTTGTATCCGTTCTTAGCTTTACCCAGGATTAACGGCGGGGTAAAGTTAATTTGGCGAAAAAAAGGCATGTTTTTAAGATTTTTTTTTGTCGTAACGAATAGTGTTCATATATTGAAAAAGTTACATATAATAAAGTAACATTTGAACAATATTCTCCTAAATTTGCATTGCAAAATATTCAAAATTGAACGAGTGAAAATTAAACCCCGGAGGCGCCTCGAAAAAAAGTTGGTTTGCGGTGTGCACCATAACTCGCAACAGAATCATTTGAAACAAAAAAATCAAAATGCATTTGTTAAAGGAGATGTTTCTCGAGGTAATGGCGGGAGGATTTTTTTTTTTTCGATTTTTCGTAGCACTTGGGAGCCAAAAACCCGATTTTCGCTAAAAAATCGGCTAATTTGTTGTTGAAAAATTAGTAATTATTAAAAAAAACAAAAAAGCTCTCGACAATACCTGGTGAATTATGTGAAGAAGTACTGTGCAAAATTTCAAAGCGATTGGTCCAGTAGATTTTGAGTTATCGTGCACACGGACTTCAAATATGACAAGTCTCAGAAAAACGGTTTGAAAAACGCAGTCAGAGAAGAGAACGGCATGGGGCAATAGATGCTCAAATACTCATAACTTCGTCAATTTTACTCCGATCGACTTGAAATTTTAACACAATATTCTTGATATATTATGCATTCATTTAAAAAATGAAAAAAAAATGAAAAAAAAATTTTAAATACTTTACCCCGCCCTTAAGGACGTGGACCTGACGGAAATTTAATCCCTTTGGGCTGCTTCATTATTGTGAGTCCCCTTGCCTCTCACATTCGGGGTGTTTGATTATCGTGAGTCCCCTTGCCTATCACCATTTAATTCAATAAGTGTTCAAACTGATGACCTTCAACTTCGATGCATTTATTGATACGTACTTCGAATGATTGTACACAACTCAAAAGTTTGTTCGCTTCAATGTTTGCGCAAGCATTTCTGATTCGTCCAATCATGTTTCCACGAGTTGTTGGCACTTGTTGATAAACTACAGTTTTTAAGGGACCCAACAAAAAAAATCTGGCGACGTAAGGTCTGGCGATCTGGCAGGCCAATGTATCGTTCCGCCTCTACCAATCCAGCGCCATCTATCCCGAATTAAAAAAAAAACGTTCAGACAAAAGTTACGTGTTTTTTTTTATGGATAATCTAAATCTGTAATGAAAAGTAGGGGTTCCCATTTAAGATTTCAAAGTTTCCCCTCGCCCCAACCCCAGGAGGGGCGGCAGGCGGTTCATTTCTTCGGGATTGAATTGCCCCTTGGAAAATATTGAAGATTTATTTGGGACATTTTTGTCGTATAAGGCTTATTTTTCTAGATATTTAGCAGTCTCAAGATAAAAAAATCACCCTATATATAAATCCGGGCTTTAAATTTGTCCATAGCGCCGAAGTCGTGAAAGTTCATTTTGAGGGTGAAGAAGTGGGGTGAAATTTTGAAAAATCGGTTTTAATTCAATAACTCTTTAGAAAATAATCGTACGTTTTTTGTCCAAATACGAACGTTGTAGCCCTTGAAAAGACGCGTCGATCGAGTATTCGATCATCACTCTCCGATAATATCTTTACCCTCAAAAAATGGTTAAAAAACCAAAAAAAAAAAATAGTTTATTGAATAACTCAAAAACAATCGGTTTTTCGAGTATGGTTCAAATGTACGAAATGTAGAGAATAATTTTATCCATATTTTCGTTGCTATGGACCACCCTTGAATTTTGATTTTCCAACCCCTCTCGGGGGTTGAACATTTAAAATGAAATTCTGGGAAAACTATTGACAGCACGAATTCGCCGCAGTGGAAGAATTTGTAGCTTGAACCCTCAGCTACATTTTTGTCCACAGCGCCAAACTCGTATCTCTTTAGTTTCGGTCAATAGTTTTCCCAGAATTTCATTTTGAATGTTCAACCCTTGAGAGGGGTTCGAAAAAGCAAAATTCAAAAGTTGTGCATAGGAACGAAAAAATAGAGAAAATTATTCTCTACATTTCGCACATTTGATGCATTCCCGAAAAATCGATTATTTTTTAGTTATTCAATAAACAATTTTTTTGTTAATTCTTCAATAATTCTTTTGGGGGTGAAGATATTATTGGAGAGGGTTGCTCGAATACTCGATCGACGCGTCTTTTCAAGGGCTACAACATTTCCATTTGAATAAAAATTGTATGAATTTGTCCTAAAGAGTTATCGAACGAAAACTGATTTTTCAAAATTTCACCCCACTTTTTCACCCCCAAAATGTACTTCCACGACTTCGGCGCTATGGACAAAAATAAAACCCGGATTTTTCTGAACATTTTGTCGCCCGGCGCCGACCTCGTGGGGGTTGTAGTTTGGCATTAATCCACCCCCATCCCCTAAAAATACCCTACCCCCCGATTTTTAGGCAAAGTTTTAGCACCCGTGGCACCTACAGAATCACCTGTCAAAAAACTAGCCTTCTTCTAATTTTTTTCCGATTCCAATATACAGCACGACTGTACTAATTTGCCAGCCAAGATGTGTAATCTTTCATCAAACCTTGGTAATTCAATATTGAATGTACACCCTTGGCCAGAAGTATAAAGCACCCTATAATTTTTCTATCCGAATATCTCGGCAAAAAAATATCGTAAACCAATTAACGAAACGGTGTTTTCACGAGGATAAAACCAGCTTTATTGTGCTTTTTTATTGTAATTTTTGCGATTATTTGTGTGCCCGGTGCGTCATTTTGAAAATGCCGGTTTTTAAGGGGGGATTGTCTTTTTTTTCGCAAAATATATCGCTTTTTGGGAATTTTTTTGTGAATAAAGTATACAACGGAAAACTTGTAAAACTTGGCATATAGTTTTATTGATCTGTTTGCTACATACAAAAAATTTTTTAAACAATTTCATCAAAAAATCCGCCTCCCACCCCCCTCGACGCGCGATGGTCCTTTTTTAATGGTGTGCACGATTACAGCCTTCACGTTCATCCTGCAACAAAAACCCAAAAAGCATTTTACTTTAGACACAAATAGCTATCGTTCGATGAAGGGAAAAAAAATTGACGATTTGGTGACGTTTTGAACTTGAAGTATCGATTTTTCGAAAAAAATTGATCGATTTTTTGTTGTAAATAAAAAACTATTAAACGTATTGCTTTTTTGCTTCATCAAACGATAAAAGGATGTCAGCTGAGCATTTTGTCCAAATTTGAAGGCAATCGGTTGAATAGTTTTTGAGAAATCGTGCACACTATCAAAAAAGGACCATCGCGCGTCGAGGGGGGTGGGAGGCGGATTTTTTGATGAAATTGTTAAAAAATTTTTTTGTATGTAGTAAACAGATCAATAAAACTATATGCCAAGTTTGACAAGTTTTCCGTTGTATACTTTCTTCACAAAAAAATTCCCAAAAAGCGGTAAATTTTGCGAAAAAAAAGACAATCCCCCCTTAACGATTTTCGCAATTTGCAAAATCGCGTGCTGGACTTAGAAAAATAGTAATCTCGCCATTTAGTGATTAGATCTTTGAAGTTAAAAACGTTAGTTTTAGTTTCGATTTTTTAAAAATTCGTTTTTTTTCGCAGAGTAATTTAGTGTTTTTCGAAAAAAACGGCAGATTTCCGAACAGCCGGCATCGTGCGTCATAACTTGAAAACTATGAGGTTTGAAATTTTAAGTTTAAGGAGTAAAAATTTGTATTTTATTATTTTGGAGCCACTGAATTCTTTTTAGATTTTTTTCCCAAACTTCTTCATATCTCTAGATTTGGTTGATAGTCGACGGTTTGTCTCATTATTTTATTGCCGTTGATTTGAAACAAATATGTTTTAAGGGGTCTTCTCACTTTAGACGCTAAAAAAAGGCTATTTTTATGCATTTTTTGATAGGTTTATATTATATATATATATTGATATGAAAGTTATTACACTTAATGAATACACTTTCGAAATACATTAAACACTTTTTTATGTATTTATGTAACCCAAACAAACTTTAAACACGTACTACCGTTCCTCATGAAATTTTAACCACAATTATTCATAGCGCATATTAAGGATTTTTTTTAAAGTTTGATATGTACTATTTTTTTTGCCAAAAACAGTGAAAAAACACTTTTTGTCGAAAAATGTCCGCCATTTTGTTATTTTTGCATATATCAAAAATCGTACGATATGCGCTATAGCCATTAACATACGGAATCCAAAACCGTTTGATTTTTTTTGCATGGTCCATCTCTGATTTAAGACATTTTTTAACTACCGTTCTCGTCTACAAATAGAGACTTAAATAAACATATTTTTTTTTTAAATGTCTTTCAAAAGTGTATTTATTAAATGTAACAACTTTTATATATTTTATATTACTTTTACAGCTTTTATAACTTTTACATTACTATAAACCTACCAAAACAAATGCATAAAAATGGCCTTTTTAGCGTCTAAAGTGAGAATACCCCTTAATGAAATGTTCAAGAGGAGATATTTGAGATATTCGATTTTTTGTAGGAATAAAAAAATTACAGGGTGCTTTGTACTTTTGGCCAAGGGTGTATGTTGTTTACCGTGGGCAAGATGGAGTTTTTTTTCTAAATGTTTACAAAGGTTCAGTTTGCGTTAATTCGTTGTTAGTAATGAATTATCTAAGTGGTAAATAGCCAAAAAAATTACATCGCATGTAGCGTAAACGTATCGCTTATCTAACCGCGAGTAAAATAACATGCATTAAACTATTTTTTATCTCTGCTGTTTTGTGGAGAGCAAATTTAAAAAAAAAAGTAAAGCCTCAGTATACTCTAGACAATAAAATAAATATTTATTTAATTGAATCTTGGATTGTGACTAACGATCCAACCTCTTTAAGGAGCTATACCAGTGTGACACTTTTAAGAAATCGATTTTTTTTTGCCTTTTTCGACAGTTTATACTTTCAAGAATATCCTGTAAAAAATTCATTTAATTTCAAATATCATTTTATCTTGCGAAAATCGATAGTTGAGGAGGTTGGAGCGATTCAGTTGAGTCAAATGACGGTTTATTCATTTTTTTTTCAATGAACCTCAAAAAATGCATACGAGGTACAGATTTATTCGATGTATGCTAATTTTTTTAAATATATAATTAAAGGGCAAAATTATGCATTTTAACATTTTTATTACGTAAAGTGGAAAAACTTTTGTGTTACTACCAACTTGAAAAAGCATAACATTATCGATGATTATTATGCAAAAACTGCGACAACGAATGTTTTATACAATTCACAATGAAATTTTGAGTAATTCATAATGATGCCTATTCATATTTACGTCACGAGATTATTGGCCCATGGTCTACGATCGGCAAGATGAGGATATTTTTTTCTAAATGTTCACAAAGGTTCAGTTCGCGTTAATCCGTTGTTAGAAATGGTTTATCTTGGTGCTAAATAACAATAAAAATTACATAACCTTTAGTGTGAAAGTCTTGCCCATCCAACCGCACGTTAAATTACATACATTAAACTATTTTTTATCTCTGGTGTTTGGTGGTGAAAAAAGTTCAAAAAATTCGTAAAGACTCAGTATAGTGTAAACAATAACATATATTTTTTTTATTAAATTTAACCTTTCATTGTGGCTAACGCTCCAACCTCCTAAAATAATTGAACGCGTTTTCTCGAAATTGGATTTTTTAAAATATGCTGACATTGTAACTCCAAGAGAAATTATCCGATTGACATGAAATTTCTACTTCGTACTCTTGAATATATTTACTCTACAATGACGTAGGATATTGTTGATTGGATGAAAATTGACGATTTGGCATTGAAAAAAACGACCATTTTATAGGCAAGAAAACTGCCTTTATTCACAACTACCCCATTTTGTTAGATTTTGATATTTTTCGAAAATCCTACGTCATTGTACAGGAAATACCTTACAGTTTAAAGACATTTTCTCCTTTTTCGGTTTTAGCTAATCAAACGGCCGGAATCATGTCAGCAGTGGAGAAACTTTTTTTTCGGCGCCTTCAAAGCCATCAAATCTCAATATTTTTCTATGCAAAAATTATGTAACATAGTTTAAATATAGCAAAATATATTCGTAATTTTCCGAAACATTTAATCGACTAAGGTAAATGTCCCAATTATTGAACACCATCTTGTATTTTTATTATTTCTCATTCACCTGCATGCATTTACTAATTTATAAAAATGTCATTACATATATGGAACTTTTAGCTATCGAGATTTTACCTTACTTGTGCAAAAAAAAAGTTTTAATCAATAGAGCAAAAAATTATTTAATCAGCATCGGTGACCCGATTTGACGTCTCGTGGTAACTGTTTATCGTTTTTGCTAAGACGCGCCGCTTCATGCGTAAGGGCATAAAAAATTCAAAAAATGTCGCATCTCAAAAATTAAAGGCGTTTCAGGTTCCTCAGAAAATTTCTTAAAAATTAAAATTTGTATGAAAAAATGTTATTCAATTATTTGTCAAAAAATACGGTGTTCGATCATTGGGACATAGAAAATGCAGTGTGTCCCAATTATTGAACACTCGAATTCTCCAAGATAGCGTCATTAAACCCATCGAAACATCGAGACAGTTAACGTGTGACAGATCGTGTGAATCGGATTTATTCAAACAAAAACTTTATGTTCCTGAATAAACTTATCTTTATTATTTTAATAATAACTCTAAGATCGACAAATATATTTTTTATTTGTATTTTCGTGCAATAAACATAAAAAGGAAAGTAAAAAGAGAATATAACATAAATGTAACCTAAAAATACGAATGTACTGTTCAATGTTTTTTGCTCTCCGATATTTCAGGGAGCCAAGCTGCGACAAAATCAAACAAAAACAGGACACAAAAACAGGGAAGCTGAAAATAAAAATAAAATAAAGTTCGAGTTGAAAAGCAAAAATAAACCAAATGCGAATGCACGAAAAACCTGTCAAAAGAGACTAAATATATATTTTTTGTATTTTTACATGATTAACAAAAGATTTCTCAAGTGTTTGATTTTGCTTTTATTTCTTGATATTGTACCCAAAATAATATTTTCAGAACGGAAAAAGAATTCTCGAGAGTGTTCAATAACTGGGACATGCCTGTTCAACATAAGGGACATAGGCACTTTCAGTATTCGATAATTGGGACATTTGCATGCTTCACATTGTTATTCTTTTTTTTTCATTTGAAATCATTTAAAAATAATTTGAAGGGTGATTTTTCGAAATTAAAATTATTAAAGTATGATTTGAACATGAAAGCGATGGTTTTTTTCTGGATTTCATATTTTTTTCTCACCGAATTCAATCCCCGAGATCCTTAGCTGTTCAATAATTGGGACATTTACCTTACTTTTCTTCCAAAAAAAAAATTCCCGAAAATCACCCAAATTTTCAGCGTTCACCCTGGTATAGCCCCTTAAACTTCATGCAGCAGGCAAAACTGTAGTGGCCAATTTACCGAGCACCGCGTCATGAAAGACCGGCGGGGTGTCCCGACCCCTCCGCCAGTCGTTTGGCCCTTCGTTCCTGACGCACAAGAAGAATCGGATGCGCCGAAAAATATGAGCTTCGATGATGGGCGAGCGCCACGGTCGTGAAAGTTTGGGACCACCGCCCACCTCCGTCTCGATTTATGTCCTTTCCTCGACTACCGCGGTAGATCTTTTGTCTACTGGCTTTCATCGGAGCGTAGAGATTTCTTCTTTCATTCCTCGTTTGACCCCCTTGCCCTCCACGACTAGATCCTCGAGTGTTTTCCCCCGACGACCCAACCAACCCTCGATCTGTGCCTCCCTCATTCCCCGTCCTGCGGAATTCTTCTCGTAATATCGTCGAATTGCACGGTATATACGTGTGTATCGTCCACGATAAACTCCGGTACGGCCAATATCCTCTCGTGTCGGCTCGTAAATAATCCGACCGTGAGACGCCGTATAACGTTAATTGCCAAAGGAAAGAGTCTCATAACTCGCTCCGCGAATCCAATGATCGGGAATGATTAAAAGAACGAGTATTTCCGGATTTTTGGGGTAACGTTGTGTGCGCCCTTGTGGCGGAAGTTCAATTATTTACGAGCCCTGGGAGATGAAAGGGAGAGCCAAAAATTGGGCCAGTTTGGATGTGCCAAAAATATCATGCTCGTTGTGGCACGATTATTGCGATTTTTTTTTGAAAATTGTTTTCTTTGCCTCTTTATGATCAATCATCTTTTGCAACGACCCGTAGATCGGAAAGGTATTGGACCCTAGAAGACGAATCGACGTGTATTGGGCCTTGAACGTGATCGGCCTAGTATTGAGTCCTAGAATGTGAATAGCGGAAGTCCTAGTGGCTAAGTAATATATTGCTGCAAAGGGTTGGGCCCAATACTGAGAGCTGGGGACCCCGATGAATAGTAAAAGGTTTTGAGCCCAGTTGACAGGTGATTTCAGCTGCGAACACTAGGAGGTAGAAGGTCGCCTCTGATATTCGGGCCCGCTGACGTGTATTGGGCCCGAGAAGATGACCGAACTCGTATTGGACTTTGTAGGTCTAGTATTGGGTCCTGAAATGTGAATACTGGAAGTGCTAGTGCCTTTTGGAACATTGTGACGGCCTAGTGGTAGTAGGATGCTGCAAGGGGTTGGGGTTTCCAATACTGGAAGCTGTTGGGCCCCGATACCACGCGGAGTTGGGCCCCTATAGTAGAATATGTACATATCTATTGATAGACGATGTTGGGCGTCCACATTGGGAGGTGGAAGGCCGACCTCGCATTATTGGGCCTTAAAATTCGGCTCTTATATCAGGCCCCACGCGGTACTTTAAACTGGATGCCATGGTGAGGGACTCGAAAAACCCCACTAGCTTCTAAAAAATTCATCGGTCATAAGGATAAATTACCTAAAGATGTTGGGACTTAATAGTCGGAAGTATTGGGCCCCGGTACCGGGAGATGCTGGTAGGAATTGATGGATCTGAATACCAGGTGAAACTGGGCCCCAAACACTAAAAGGTGTTGGCTTGCAATACTAGGAGATATTGAGCCCCGATACTAGAAGGCACTGCACCGTAGTACTAAGAAGTATTGGGCCTCAGTACCAGGGGATATTGAGCGCCAATTCCAAAGGCCCCCGGTCCCAGTACTAGGGAGTGTTAAGCCCTCGTACCGAGAGATGTCGCGTCCAATACTAAAAGATGTTGGCTTGCGATACTAAGAGATATTGGGCCTCAAGAATAGAAGGTGCTGCACCATAGTGCTAAGAAGTGTTCGTTCCCAGTACCAAGGGATGTTGAGCACCAATCCCAAAAAAAATCCCGTTCCGGGCCCTAATACTAAAAAGTGTTGGGCCCCGGTACTAGAAAATGTTGGGCGCAACACTAAGAGATGTCGAGTCCCAATTCCAAGAGCCGCAGGAACCCAATACCAGGTGTCGAGGCCTCACGTATTAAGTCGACCTTCGGCACATCCGAGGTTCTGGGCCCTACCGCCAAGAAAGCCCAAATCCCAATGACTCTACGATGCATCTTGAGATACTCGAGCACCCCGACACGTCGTGTGTTCGCGTAGTCAGGTCAATGTGGGCCGAATACACCGACGACATACGCGCGCGCTATCCGGTATGGAACCGTGAGAGCTGCTCACTGACAAGCCAGCGGCAAAACAGAGGGAAACCAAAGGAGTCACGGCATAACACGACAAGGAGGTTATATTTATCCAATTCTAATGACAACAGCAGCCAGAAGCACCAGCGACAACAGCAGGCTCTACAGCTGTTTCGAGACGGCCAGAGATAGAGATAGATAGATAGAGAGAGAAAGAGAGAGAGAGAGAGAGAGAGAGAGAGAGAGAGAGAGGGAGGGAGAGAGAGGGAGAGAGAGGGAGAGAGAGAGAGAGAGAGAGAGAGAGAGAGAATGAAAGTATAATGAAGCGTCGAGCTCTCTCGGATTCTCAAGCACGTATCCAGTAGGAGATACAGTACCCTCGTGCTCTCATAAGATCTCTCGAGGGGGTCTTGGTTGTAGCGAGGGGCTGGGGGACGAGGAAGAGGAGTAGCCACTCTTCGCGGTTTCCCAGTGTGTCACGCACTTCTTCCTCCTTCGTGTTCCTCGCTTTCTTGCGCACTGTACATGTCACGTCACGGAACGAGGACCAGCTGTGCGCAGTTGCGACATGCGTGTGGAAGCATCGGCAAGGGGGGGTCATCAAGCCGCAATGAGAAACTCAAAGTTAGGTTAGGTATTCGTTTTATTACGGATGATGACGAATCGCGATGGCAAACCGCGACCCATATACATAGGACTGAAAAATATGACGTTTCATTTACAAGATGGTGGACAGACAGGATGCTCTTAACCTCAAATTTAGGGCCTTGTAAGCAAGATCGTCTCGGTGATTGTGGGCGCGTTCGCAGGTAGACGAAACTTTTCCGAGGCGTTGAAATTTGAAAAAGGATATGTAGGAATTCCAGTGGAAATATTGTTGGGCTGGCCTGACATTTGGTGCGGGCCGGATCACGATGTAGGACAGAGACCTTACTGACGGTGTGCCTGGATTTGCCTGATCCGGCTGGTTTCAGGCGACAGTCAGGCAACCGGACTTACGGTTGCCACTAGTTGCCTGGGCTGGCTAATTTCAGGCGGTAGTCAGGCAAACGGCTTTACGGCTTACGTAAATTCGCATGATCCCGCTAGCTTCACACAATCATGAACTGAAACTATAAACAGTTTGACGCCTCCCACACGCCTAACATCTTGTCAAAGGAGAAAGTATATATCGTTGTCAAAATTCCGAGACATATTATCCACGTTATGCATACATTTTTTACAATTGTTCCTAATATTTTATTTATTTGTAATAAATCTGTGATTCGGTTTCATGTGTTCAAAAAACAATTTAGTTGAATCTACTGAATGTAGCTATTGAATTTTTTAAATTTATATTAAATACAATTTTCGTAGAGACAACCATTTTTTCATTGGCTTGAATGAATGGCCTGCCTTTATTGCAATACACACATTGATGAGGAGGGAGGTAGAGAGAGGAGAGAGAGAGGAAAGTTATATATATATATATATATATATATATATATATATATATTAGGGTAACCCTTGATATGGGTAAAAAAAATTGATCGCGCCGCCCTCCAAAACGGTTCGAAATAATAAAAAAAAAATCTACGCGAAGCCCCGGCTATGTCCGTTAAGAGGAAGGCGTGCCTGTAAGCATGAACTTAAATTTAAATGTGATTTTCTCTTCGTGATTGGAGAAATTTCGATTTTTTAAATCTAATTTATTTGTCAATTTTTCAACACGATATTTCTATGGTTTAAATAAATAAATTCGTACTGAACGAACCAGTATCGATATCTTATGTGTACATTTTTTAAATATTATGTTTTTTCCGACCAATTGGATCAATTGTGCGGATAAATAATTTCTTTGTTTTCAATAAAACGAACAAGTTCGCCAAGTTTAAAATGTCCCTATGCATTTTTGTGAAAGTAATTTTCAAATAAATTTTTTATCCACAGCACTGGAAGTCTGATCTCAGTGAAATATTAATATGTTTGTATCTCAGCACGCCAGGAATATTTCTAACAAAATAATTTTAAAAAAACAATTCTCGCCAATCCGGAAGTTCGATGTGAATGGCTTATCGTGAATTTATATCCTTCGTACTTAATAGATTTTTCTGACAAGATGCAAATTTGATGTTTGAATTTGATGTGATTAAAAGCGTTCGACAGCAGGTAAATCGAACTATTGTTCCAAAATAATAGGATGGTAAAACTAAACGCTCATCAAATCTAGTATGGAGGACCTTATTGTTTGATCTGTATATTGAATACCAATATACAATAGCTTCGGAAAATAAAAAAAAATGACAAATAAACTAGATTTGAAAAATCGAAATTTCTCCAATCATGAAGAAAAATTGATATTTAAATTTAAGTTCATGCTTACAGGCACGCCTTCCTCTTAACGGACATAGCTGGAGCTTCGCGTAGATTTTTTTTTATTATTTGGAACCGTCTTGGAGGGCGGCACGATCAATTTTTTTTACCCATATCACGGGCCACCCTTATATATATATAATAATAATAATAATAATAATCCTAGAAGGATGCAGTTCCACCGAGGTTCAAAAAATTGAAAATAAAATCGGACACTCTTGAAAAATATGGCTGCAAGTTTTCCCCAGATTCTCCGTGCCCTCGTAGTGCAAAAGTGATGCAGCAGTATTTAGGAACGATCCGCGGAGGGTCTCCAGGACATTGAAAATAGAGAATTGACAAGTGTAAGCCAGGCGTAAGAGGGATCGCATCGCGAGAGGCCACAAGAGCCAAGGAGCATTATGAATTAAAATTAGACGAAGAAAAAGGCGAAAAAAACGCAAAAAATACCAAATGAATAAAATGTAAAAAGTGGAAGAGTATTCTCGCGACGTTGTTTGAACGTTCGTCACGGTCGTTACAGCAGATTTAGCGTGCTCGTCCAGTGAAATTCGGTACGTAAACGAGGCGCGGCGAGGGCGCCCGCATTCTTCGTGATTTGAAAACGCGGACGAGGCAGGCGGCCGGCTGCGGCGATTTTTCAAGCGTACGGAAGACTGACGAGCAATTTTCTCTTTTTCGTTTGCTCCGCTTAAAATGTTTATTTTTATTTTGTTTTTTTTCGCCTCCGAACCATTTTTCGGTCTCGCGGTACCCGTAGTTCGCTTTGTTCGTCTAAACTGGAGGCGCGTTATTTTCTTTTTTTTTTTTAAGCTCGAATATCGTTTCGCGTACTCGACCGGGAAAAGACTCGCGAACGTCGACGGCGGATCATCGTCGTCGTCAGCACGTCGGTAGGTATTTCTTTTCGGGTATTTTTTTCCCCGTCAAAGTTTTTTTTTGTCCGACGAAGACTGCGGACAATTTGATAAATTAATTCGAACGCGCGTGTGCTCGCGGCGAATATTCGAGGATATTTCTCTCAGCGCGCGCGGACCGCCACGGGGACCAGATGTGTACGTTTAATACGCGCTCGAGGAAAAACACATTTCGCCGCGTACGCGGAGCGCCTCAAGACGGCGAAGTATCCGTATAGCGATGGAACGATCATTGGACGATATTGTTTTCACAATATTTTCCTGGATCGTGTATCCTCGCTGTGAGAATATGGTTTCGTTTTTTTCCCTCTTTGGACTTTTTTTTTCGGTTCTTCTCTCTGTCAGCCGTAATGTATTGTTTTACTTTTATTATTAATTACCGATTTTGTTTATTAGATAATCGATTTTATTACTCCGGGTAATGTCATTACTATTACTATTACTTATTATTTTTATTAATATTATTATTTATTCTTATTGTTGTTATTAATTATTGCCATTACTATTATAGTAATAGACTTATTGATCTGGACAGCGCACTAAACACCCTCCCCCCTTACCGCCCGCCCGTATTGCCGTCGTTTTTTGGAAGTCGGTGTAACGCTGAATTTTTGTTTTGATTTTCGATGGAGAATGCATCGATGTGCAGAGAATGTGCTCACGGTATGTATGGAGAGTGTGTTCATGGTGTAGAAATGTGCGGTGCGCGCAATCTCTGGTGGGCATTCGGCACCTCGGGTGTGCGCGTAGAATGGTGTGATGCGTGGAACACTGGTGTGGGCTCAGGGCACCTAGGATATGCGTGTGGTATAGTCGGGTGCGTGGAACACTGGTGTGGGCGCAGAGCACCTCGGATATGCGTGTGGCAGAGTGGGATGCGTGCGATACTCGTGTGGGCACTGGCCCCTCGCGTGCGCGTGTGGGGTCGTGTTTGCGTAGAACACTGGTGTCGGCCCGGGCATTTCGCATGTGCGTGTGGAATCGTGAGTGCGTGGAATGCTGGTGGGAACGCAGAGCACCTCGGATGTGCGTGTGGAACAGTGGGATGCGTGCAATACTCGTGTGGGCACTGGCCCCTCGCGTGCGCGTGTGGGGTCGTGATTGCGTGGAACACTGGTGTGGGCACGGGCATTTCGCATGTGCGTGTGGAATCGTGAGTGCGTGGAATGCTGGTGGGAACGCAGAGCACCTCGGATGTGCGTGTGGAATAGTGGGATGCGTGCAATACTAGTGTGGGCACTGGCCCCTCGCGTGCGCGTGTGGGGTCGCGATTGCGTGAAACACTGGTGTGGGCACGGGCACTCCGCATGTGCGAGTGGAATCGTAAGTGCGTGGAATACTGGTGTGGGCGCAGAGCACCTCGGATGTGCGTGTGGAATATTGGGGTTCGTACAATACTCGTGTGGGCACTGGGCACCTCGTATGTGCGTGTGGAATAGTGGGATGCGTGCAATACTAGTGTGGGCACTGGCCCCTCGCGTGCGCGTGTGGGGTCGCGATTGCGTGAAACACTGGTGCGGGCACGGGCATTTCGCATGTGCGTGTGGAATATTGGGGTTCGTACAATACTCGTGTGAGCACTGGGCACCTCGCATGTGCGTGTGAAATAGTGGGGTGCGTGAAATACTCGTGTGGGCGTTAGGCCCCTCGCGTATGCGTGTGGGATCGTGAGTGCGTGGAATACTGGTGTGGGCGCAAAGCACCTCGGATGTGCATGTGGAATAGTGGGATGCGTGCAATCCTCGTGTGGGCACTGGGCCCCTCGCGTGTGCGTGTGGGGTCGTGATTGCGTGGAACACTAGTGTGGGCACGGGCACTCCGCATGTGCGAGTAGAATCGTGAGTGCGTGGAATACTGGTGTGGGCGCAGAGCACCTCGGATGTGCGTGTGGAATAGTGGGGTGCGTGCAATACTCGTGTGGGCACTGGGCACCTCGCGTGTGCGTGTGGGATCGTGAGTGCATGGAACACTGGTGTGGCCACGGGCACCTCGCATGTGCGTGTGGGATTGTGAGTGCGTGGAATACTGGCGTGGGCGTAGGGCACCTCGGATGTGCATGTGGAATAGTGGGATGCGTGCAATACTCGTGTGGGCACTGGACCCCCCGCGTGTGCATGTGGGGTCGTGATTGCGTGGAACACTGGTGTAGGCACAGGCACTCCGCATGTGCGAGTGGAATCGTGAGTGCGTGGAATACTGGTATGGACGCAAACCACCTCGGATGTGCGTGTGGAATAGTTGGGTGCGTGCAATACTGGTGTGGGCGCAGAGCACCTCGGATGTGCGTGTGGAATATTGGGGTGCATACAATACTCGTGTGGGCACTGGGCACCTCGGATGTGCATGTGGAATAGTGGGATGCGTGCAATACTCGTGTGGGCACTGGACCCCTCGCGTGCGCATGTGGGGTCGTGATTGCGTGGAACACTGGTGTAGGCACAGGCACTCCGCATGTGCGAGTGGAATCGTGACTGCGTGGAATACTGGTATTGGCGCAAACCACCTCGGATGTGCGTGTGGAATAGTCGGGTGCATGCAATACTCGTGTGGACATTTGCCCCTCGCGTGCGCATGTGGGGTGGTGTTTGCGTGGAACACTGGTGTCGGCACGAACATTTCGCATGTGCGTGTGGAATCGTGAGTGCATCAAATACTGGTGGGGACGCAGAGCACCTCGGATGTGCGTGTGGAATAGTGGGGTGCGTGCAATACTGGTGTGGGCGCAGAGCACCTCGGATGTGCGTGTGGAATATTGGGGTTCGTACAATACTCGTGTGGGCACTGGGCACCTCGCGTGTGCGTGTGGAATAGTTGGATGCGTACAATACTCGTGTGGGCACCGGGCCCCTCGCGTGTGCGTGTGGGGTCGTGATTGCGTGGAACACTGGTGTGGGTGCAGAGCAGCTCGGATGTGCGTGTGGAATAGTGGGGTGCGTGGAACACTGGTGTGAGCGCAAGGCACCTCGGATGTGCGTGTGGAATAGTGGGGTGCGTGAAATACTCGTGTGGGCATTAGGCCCCTCGCGTGTGCGTGTGGGATCGTGAGTGCGTGGAACACTGGTGTGGGCACGGGCACTTCGCATGTGCGTATGGAATCGTGAGTGCGTGGAACATTGGTGTGGGCGCAGGGCGCCTTGGATATGCGTATGGAATAGTGGGGTGGGTGAAACACTGGTGTGGGCGCAGGGCACCTCGGATGTGCGTGTAAAATAGTGGGGTGCGTGGAACCCTGCTGTGGGCGCCGGGCACCTCGGATGTGCGTGTGGAATGGTTGGGTGCGTGGAACCCTGGTGTGGGCTTCGAGCAAAACCGCGTTGCTGGTATCAATCCCATGTCACGAAGCCATTGAAGGGTTCTAGCCTGGTCGCTCAAAATAGACGACAATTTGTACACATTGTACGTTCCATTCATGGTGAAAAACGAAAGACGAACCAAAATGGAAGGCGGTACAATTGAAAAGTGAGCGCTGGGTCTAGCAGCGAACCTCCTGGCAAGCCTTCAGGACGGCCTCATAGCGTCTGGTGGGGGAGAGCATCCGTGTAGGCTAGGTGAAGATCCGCACAACGCGGAGATAACATACATCGGTATAGCTGATACGTAGCAGATATAGATATAATCGGCGCGCGATTAAATAATTAACTTAAACATTCAATATCTCGAAAACTATTGCGCGTCGTCAAAAATCCCTTTAGGCTTCGAATATTGAAAGAGTGGCCTGTGCAAAATTTCAGCTCGTCCGGGGAGGGGGTCGGAACTTTACCCGCACTGGAAAACATAAACATACCCCCAGGAGTTAGGCTCGATCTTAATGCAGATCGGAACAATAATTCTGGATGTAGTAATAATAATAACAGGTTTACTATCATTATCATTGTTTATTATTCATTTTATATACTATTATTTTTATATATTTTTGTTAATTTAATCATTATTACCATTATTATCAAATGATTTATATACGTTAGTTGCTGACGATGGAAATGCACTGCAATGTATGTTCAACAATCGAATGCATATGCACTTGGAATGAAAATGTCCACGGTACGATTAGGGAGCATACACCTCGGAGTACGAAATAAATAACTCTCCCTCTCTCGCTCTCTCTGTCTTTCTCTAAATCCACTCTCTGTGTATGTTCTCCCTTTTAAATTTTATTTTTCCTTTTTTTCTCTTTCTCTCTTTCTCGCTCTCTTTTTCTTCACCGCCTCAGCTGCACGGCCCGTGTGTTTTCTTAGCCCGGAATCCCATGTTGGTCATTAGTTTCGATCCCGCGTACAGCGAGATAGCATCCCATTTTAGAAACCCTCCTGCATAACTTGTAAACGTAAGATTTAAAAAAATTATATCGTCGAGTCAAATCCCTGCGTAAAATAAACAACTAAAACCCACCGGAAAGGAGGGGGAAAAAAACTGAAAAATCGTCATCCCCAACACAAGCACATTTGGATTCATCCCAATGAGATTATGTCCCAAAGTACGAGCCTTTTTACGCTTCGTTTTGTCCTTCCTCTATCCCTCACCCTTTTTTTTCTCTGGAACGCGTTTGAAATTCAATGCGGGAACGAAATACCTATGAATATCAAATGGACCTGCATTTTCTTGCTTGTCACGAAAATGACGAGGTGAGAATGTTCTAGGGCTCGGGCTCTTGTGACAACTTGCCGTAGAGATTTTCCAGTCAATCATCGTAAAGGCCTCTATTTTGTCGAGCTTAGCGACGACAAAACGCACAAAATACTCGCTCGTTCTATACAATATAATATTATATATATATATATATATATATATATATAAAGATCCTTTGTCCAGCATCTCTCCCCATCGCCAATGCAACCCTCGTCATTTATTCTATTTGCGTGCTTGCATCGATTCTCGTCGACCAAGTGGCCCCAAAACGATACGAAGCTCGTCCAGCTGTTGCCCTAAATTTCCGAGTCTCGAAAAAGCCCTTTACCGTCTCCTAATACGTGGTGGTAAAAAAAACGTGTGTATTTTTATAGTTCGTTCATTTTCACATTATTGCAGAAATTTTATTGCAACCAATGTTTATTCATACGGGGTGACGATTATGAAAATTGACATTCTTGCACGGAGATTTTGCGATCGAGAAAAATAATATTTCAAATGGTTTTTTAAGTACTCTTCGACGAAAAAAATACTAAAAAACTGAGCATTCTGAATTTTTTTTTTAATACATCAGAATGAAGATAATTGAATTTCGAATAGGAAACACTCTTGAAAAATTTGTTTTTGTGCATCCCGTCGTCGAGGAAAAAGTTTGTCAAAGATGCATTTGGATAACCACAATAGGAATCTAATTCCATTAAAAAAATTATGATGCATCCCGTGCAGAAATTTTGACCGGGATACCCTATGTCCGATCAAATCCCGATCAGGATTTGTCATGGATTCCCTAAAACCGGTATCCCGGTTAGAATCCAACTTGCATCAGTATCGGCATATGTACGACGACGATGGCATCATTTTGAAAACTTTGGCGTCACGTGTATTTTCTGTATTACTATGGAATGCCTACCTATAGATAGGAATTTCTGTCTATAGATTCCTATCTATAAAATTCCTATCTATAGATAGGAATTACATAGTAATACGAAAATACACGTGATGCCAAAATTTTCAAAATTATGCCATCGTCGTCGTACATATTCCGATACTGATGCAAGTTGGATTCTAACCGGGATACCGGTTTTGCGGAATAAGTATCTGTTTATACCCACCGACATGTCGGTGGGTATAAACATGTATTTAAAAGAAATTAAAATCAAATTCACAATGATTAGATTGAAATTTACACCAACTGTAAGTTCTTAAGTATTTCGAGAGAAAACATTTCGTCGAGGCAAAGAAATTTTTGCAAAAAAAGTTGTGACTTTCAAATATTACATTATAAATATGAAAAAAATCACAAAATGAGTTGTGAATTTCCTCAAGTTGAAGAAAATAAAAATCGAATTCACGACAGTTATATTAAAATTTACACCACAAGTGTAAACGTATTTTGAAAGAAAACATTGTGTTGAGGCAAAGAAATGTTCGCACAAAAAGTTATGTGCAAAAATTTCCTTGCCTCGAGGCAATGTTTTCTCTCAAAATACGTACGAACTCACTTTTGGCGCAAATTTTAATCTAATCATTTTGAATTTGATTTTAATTTGTCTTAAATACGAAAAAATTCACAACTAATTTTGTGAATTTTTTTGTATTTATAATTTCTTGTCAATACATTTGCAATCACAGATTTTGATGTGAATTTTTTTTAATTCACATCAAAATCTCGCGATGAGCGCGATCTGCCATTTGAATCTTTGGCCAAATTTTTTTTTATTGATAGTTTAATGCACCAAAACTTTATAAATGTTATGTATTTTTATAATAAATTTAACATGTCATAATTCCATTTTTGACATTTTATTTCAGCCTGTATTCTCTCGTGATCCTTCCCAGATTCCTCAATGATTCCATGGGGAATCTATTTAGAGTCATTAAAGGATCCGGTTCTGGATCCCTAATGGAATCCAGTTTACGGATCTTACATTTAGTCTTCGAATCTGATCCGATATCGGACTAGATCCCAACTGGGAGCCCGGGATACAAGTAAGAATCCAGCTGTATCCCTGCCAAAATTTCTGCACGGGATAATGCGAACATTTTTGTGGCGAATACTACTCATCACAAAAACACGCTATATTTTTTCCCATTAGGAATTGCAATCCCAGTCAATGTCATGTTAATCTCACAAGCATCACAAGTGTCCGCCGTCGATTTTGTTGTAATTCATATACGTGACAAAGCATTGAAAACAATTAGACACGTATTTTTTTTATCGGCAGAAAAACGGGTTTAAGGGAGGACACCCCCCTTCAAAAGAAACGCGTGAAAAATACCTCTTAATTTAATATTTTCCAATATTTCAGTAGTGGATTTTTCATCGATGTGCACTAGAAGAATTTTGGTTTGTGCTACATTTAGATCGGTGAACTGCTTAGGCTTGAAACTGCAAAAGCAGCCCTCAATACGCTTTTATTTGAGAGGTAGTTTCTTCCATCAAAACCATTTCTTATACCGATAAAAAAACTTGTTAAATAGTTTTCAATGCTCTGTCACACATATGAGTTTCAACAAAATCGAAGGTGAACACTCGAGTGATATTCCTTGTCAGCCGCGAAACCTCCATGGCCGGGTTGAAATTCCGAACTTAGAATGATAAGAACGCTCAAAACTCCGAAAGATCAAGACTGCAAAAGAATTTTACCTGAAAGACCAAAACTCCGAAAATCTGAACGGGGCCGGGTTGAAATCCCGAACTTCGAATGATCAGAACGCTCAAAACTCCGAAAGAATTTTTAAATGAAAGGCCAAAACTCCGAAAATCTGAACAGCATCAAAATAATTCGGCTATGAAAGATTTACAAGTTTAAACATTTAAAATAAATCGATTAATCATTTCAAGATTTTTTTTTTTTAATAAGGAGTGATTTTACGTTAATTTTGAAATTAGTCTAGACAATGTTATACGTTCTACATGATTCACAGTGAACTGTGTAGACTTTCGCTGGCATGATCTTGACATGGGGGCCACACACTTGACGGTGTGTGTGTGTGTGTGTGTGTGTGTGTGTGTGTGTTTGTTCGGATTTGTTTAAATTTACACGAGTTTCCTAATAAAAAAAATTAAGAATTTTTTTTTATTAAGGACTGATTGTGTGTGTGTGTGTGTGTGTGTGTGTGTGTGTGTGTGTGTGTGTGTGTGTGTGTGTGTGTGTGTGTGTGTGTGTGTGTGTGTGTGTGTGTGTGTGAGTACGTACGTGTGCGTATGTGTGTGTGGGGTGTGTGTGTGTGTGTGTGTGTGTGTGTGTGTGTGTGTGTGTGTGTGTGTGTGTGTGTGTGTGTGTGTGTGTGTGTGTGTGTGTGTGTGTGTGTGTGTTTGTGTGTGTGTGTGTTTGAAACTGAGAAAATGAGGCATAAATACTCGGTCATCATGATAAATAAGTAGACTGTATTTATTGGGGGATGAATCACACGAGGAAAAACGCTATGGCGGGAAAGATTCAAGGGGTTGAGGGCTGATCGATTTTGGATGGAATGCCCCGTGTATATAGTTAGAACGCGATGCATGCAGTAGAAGGATGACCCCGCAAGGCATAAGCCACCCTTGCTCGCAGCTCGGCCTTTCCTCGACGCCCCTTTCGCGTCCCCCAACCTCGAATTTCTTTCTGGTTTCTTCTTCGTTCATGCGTAACGAACCCCCGAGAGGACTCGTTGACATTAGACACGTATATGTTGAGCGGGGAGCAGATGACACACATACGTACTCTGAAAAAGACAGAGAGAGAGAGAGAGAGAGAGAGAGAGAGAATTCTGCTGACGTTCGTCAGTAACGTCATTCCTCCATTATTCCCCTCTTGTCCTATATGTTGCATGAGGAAACATGTATCCCTCTCTCTCTCCCTTTTTCTCTCGTGGCTTCGAAACGATTATCGTAATTACAGCGAACGGTAATCGAACCGCTCGCTCCCTCAATTTTATCGTATGCTTTTTGTGTGTGCCCACGCATATACAAAAAGTCACGGAAATCAGAAGGGAGAGACGGAACGAACGATCAAAAAAATAGGGGGTATGAATTTACTCAGAACATCCGATACTCGATATATATATATATATATATATATATCGATATATATCGATATATATATATATATATATATATATATATATATATATATTTCAATTGATGAATAATAAGGCTTGGTTCAACTTGCATCAAAAACAAGCCCCAACGATGAATTCCGCGAAGCATACCGCGAAAGCGCTTCGTCGCTGCGCCGCTAGGTGGCGACGGCGCCCGGCTTCGCTCGCGAGTTGAGTCGCGCGGCCAGCGCTATAAGTAGAGACGCTTTTTCGACTACTTTCGGCTCAATAATGAGACCCACATTGCTCTCATTATTGAGCTTGAACAAACGCTATTGACCGACCGCTTAAGAGCCTTGTCACTTCGTATGTTCTTTCGGAAAAATGCAATCAAAATTCGATCACGAATCAACAAATAATTGCCACGTATAGATGTATCTTTTCGCAATAACTTTTTGAAAATCAAACAGGAATGGGCGGAAAAATGAGTTAACAGGGTAAAGCGACGATCTCGACGAAAAGTATCCTTGACTAGACACTCCCTCGTCTGATTGAGAGTGTGGGAGTGTGTGTGTGTGTGTCACGTGTATAGGGCGGAGCCGAGATTCAACCGTAAGCCTGTCGGGAGGGTAATCGTCAACTGAGACATACGAGACGAAAGGATATCGGATATGTTACCTGCGTACATAAACATCGTGCGTGTCGCCGCAGTTTACCAAAGCAGGGATGGACTTCAAGCCGGATGGTTCGGAAACTAGATAAACGGCTTAGCCATAATATATATATATATATATTAGGGTGGCACAAATTTGAGCCGTATTTTTTCCTTTTTCTTACCATTTAAGGCAGTAGTCTGCTTTACAGGCTTCAAAAAATCGATTTTTCGTTTTTGTCTTAAATCTATTCTAGGAGGGATTATTGTATGGCCCGGGGATAGCTGATTAACATCTAATTAGTGTAAGTATCCAAAAACTTATATTGTTTTGGACCGAAAACTTTAAAGCCCGTTTTCTCGAGTTTTCATTTTCACAAGTTTTAGAAAACGGTGCCGGCGATAGCGAAAACAATATATGTCCGATCGAAAAAAAACAAAGTGATGTAGCTTCAGTATTAAATTATCTTCTATTTGAACTAAAAAAGTTGGACAAAAGTACTATTTAAATTACTTGTTTTGCAACTTAAAGTGAATTTTTTTTTTCAAAAGAGTGAATTTTTTTTTCAAACTTCGAAAAAATTTGGAATTTCATCATTTCTTCGGTATTTTTTAGTTCATGTAGAAAAGGAACTTATAAAAGCTAAAAAAAAATTTGGTTCGACTGTTTCAGATGCATCGCACGACCTCCATCACCGGCACCGATTTACAAGTGCAAACTCCAGGCGCTCCAGAAAAATCGTTACAACTTTGAAAAATTTCAATATTTTTTAATAATAAAAATTGTTTTTTAAAGCTTGAATATAATACACTATCGTCTCAAAATTTCGTTTACCGCAATCATTTTCTTCCCGTTCAAAAAAATTGCTGAAAAAACGCTTTTTTTCGGCTTCTGAAGCAGACTACTGCCTTAATTATGTTCTGAAAAGAAAAAAAAATGTTGAGAAAGCTGCCAGCGATCAGAAATTCTTGAGAGGTCGCTCAAGCCTCCCAAAAATGCAAATTTTCATTAAAAAATAGATTTTTTTCTTATACTTCTCACCGATGCATTTCACGCTTTATAATTTTTAAATTAACCTCGCGAAAGCTCCAGCCGACCAATGAATTCAGTGCTCGCTCAAGAGCTTCGAAATTTCCAATTTTCGCTTTTTTTTATCCTTCTCACTAATAAATTTGACACTTTGTAAAATGTTAAAAACAATTAATCCTCTTTTCTTTGGAAACAGATTTTTCAAATTTACCTCACAGTTCTTACCCAAGAATTATAATCTTTGCTCTCATAAAATAATTCTTTGAAGCTTGTCCGTGAGCAAAATTATAGGTCGTTTCATTCTTATAATAAATTATTCAGAAAAATATTCAGAAAAATTATTATAATAAATTATTCAGAAAATGTAACACTTCGCTGTTTATTTTGTTGTTACGCTCCAAGGAGTTATAGCGCATGCGAGACTAATTTTTTCGGCGGAAATAGTAAATTTCGAAAACCTTGTGCGATCACTAAATATTCACTGGCCGGCTAGAACAATTCGCGATGATAATTGAAAAATTATAGCGTAAAATTCATAGGTAAGAAGTGAACGAAAAAAAAAAATCGATTTTCTAATGAAAATTTGAATTTTTGGGAGGCTTGAGCTACGTCTCAATATTTTTTTACCACTCCCAGCTTCAGCGACAATTTTTTTTTTCTTCAAAGAAAATGATTGGATAGTGAGAAAGAGGAAAAAAAATAGAGCTCAAATTTGTGCCACCCTAATATATACATGCATATATATATATACAATGCATAATAAATTATACATCTTTTATTTACTTATTTGAAATTATTATTCAACAAATTAAAATCGATTAAAATCATAGCAACAAAATTTATCGCCACACACCAAAATGCAATGAGTATTTCTAAGTAGATAAAAAAAAAATCATGGCACTTGAAAAATGTCTCCAATACGTAGAAATAAAGAACGCGTCAAAAATGTATGTAGAAATAATAAATGCGATTGGAAGATAAGAACGCATGAAAAATATAAAACTGCTAGGTTATTAACAAATACCCCCGTCGTCAGTGATAATATAATAATAATACATTTTATAAGAATTGCAGCCCATTGATTACGAACATTCGGAATGTAATACATGATCTGTTCTCTCCCTCTCTCTCTCTCGTTCTCTGAGCTCTACCAATCTGCTCAAATTTTGGACGATTAATGTGACCACGTTTGAGCAAAATTCCCTGCCTATTTTGCCTGCTCCCTTTCTCTTTGTTCTTTCGTCACTGTCGATCACTACATTCCCCAACGAAGGAACATTAAAAAAAATCACAATCAACGCTTCACTGTCTCGAATCTTGATGCATCTGTTCTTTGTTTTGCTCTCGTTGATTTTCTTGGCTCGTACAGTGTCATCACTCATCGGGAATTTGACGTGAACGATGACACCAAACATTCACGTATGTTCTCTACCTTATAATTGTTCCTAATTAAGAAGCTGAGATAATTAATATAACGAGACCACGTCCTCATTTGCGGGAGTAATTATTAACAAATTGATTTATGTCTGTCTCTCCCTCTCTCGGTGTACTTTATTTGGATTCCTTCTTTCCTCTAGGTCAGTACGATCATATATCAATCTTATGAATTGACGAAGCGATTTTTATGCACTGGATCGATATAATGTCCTTCGATATCCCGAATTTCTTTTTATTATTACTGTTATTGTTGAATATTTTGTAACAATGTAATACAGGTACTAGGATATTTATAGTGAAATATCATGATTTCGACGAGCCAAATCGCAATCATTACTCTGAGTTTTATTTTAATCAAAAAACATTTTTGCTTGATTATCAAAATTCATAATCAAGTTTCACTTTTAAATCACAATCTTTAATTCAATTGAATTATAATATTTTATACATTTTATTTATACAATTTAATAAATTTTTCATCTTTCATTAAATTTGATAAAAATATTAATTACCTTCAATTTAATGTTAATGTTCTATTTAATTTAGTTATCAAATAAGTTCCTCCAATTAAATTTCAATCTATAATCTCACCTAATTTTAAAAAAAAATGTATTTAAAAAACATTCCAAGTTTTTAAAATACAGGCTTTTTTTCTTGCCAATGGCCAAAAAGTTTCCCAAATTGAGTCCTCCTCCCGCCATGAATATTACAAATGTTGAAATACCACCCAAGAACAGTCGTGAGTTCCAATGTGTCCACCAGTCTCCCTCCCGTCTTCTCACTTTCTCCTGATTTTCAATATCCTTTCCCTCGTTTTTTTTGTTTCGTAAAAAGCCCGCGGCGCCACTGTACAAAGAGGCGCGCGCGAGACTGGCGTGGCAGCGCCCCCGCGCAACCACTAATTGTACTAGGCGGTGTCTCAGCGTACCAGCGCAATCGATATCGCGCTGCGAGCCTCCAGGGGGCCAAACGAGAGACCCTAGGAGGGAAAGCGGTCGAGAGGACGTTTCGAAAAAACAAAACGACGATGGAGGGACTTAGAGAATCCCTCGGGAATGGCCACCTGACGGTCGTGACGGAATGTTGAGCTCCTGATGCTTTCGAATCTAAACTACGCATAGAAAGTGATAACAGAGAGAGAGAGAGAGAAAGAGAGAGAGAGAGAGAGAGAGATATTGATTGATTGATTGATACAATTTATTATGCCCCAGCAAGCTTTCGGGCAAATTGTGGTAATTAATAAGATACAATATGAAGTACATGATGCAATTTAGAAATTAGAAATCATAAGTAATACAAAGCAATACAAAGCAACCTTTCAAAGGATACAAAAAAATCATACAATATAATAATAGTAAAATAATAATAATATTAATAAAAATAAAGCAATATAACAGTATAATAACAATAAGTAATAATAATAAAATAATAAAATAAAAATAATAACAACAATAAAGCACTATGCAAAAAAGAAACCGTAGTAAAAGTGTAAACCAACCATTCGCAGGATACAAAATTAAAAATTGATAATACAAAATAATACAAAATTATAACAAAATGTACTATAATAATGCATAACGCATAATGCTGAATAATCCAGGTTTTAAGGCAGGATTCTACTTTGAAACTTTGAAACTTTGAAATTGGATGAAAACACCCACCTGGAACACGTCGAAGGCATATTATATGGCCCAGGTATCGCTGATTGAGGGTAAGATAATTTTTTCTACGATTTATCACTCACCGAAACTTTAATCGCGTTTTTCTCGAAACGACATTTTCAAGTACCGTGGTCGTGATAACTCAAAAAGTACTGAACCGATCCTTATGAAATTTGGAACACATATTCTATATGTGTGTACCAACCGACCTAACTACAATCAACTTAAAATTTTGATTAGAATTATTTTTTTATTGAAAAAAAGACCCAAAAAAACGCATTTTTTTCGTATTTTAGCCGCCATTTTGTTAATTTTGCACGTATATAAAATATTCTAGTAAGGTCGGTTCCTGAAGACATACTGAACATGAAACTATTTGATTTTTTTTGTTTCAGGCCATCCGTCGGGAAGATTTCACGACCACGGCAACGGTACCTGCTTTTCGAGGCGTTGGCTTTAAACATATTTTACGTGTACAAAAAATGAATAAAATACATTTAAACATTTTTTTTTATGTACTTAAAGAGTGTATTTATTGAACAGTTTAAACCCCATATCGATATCTTTAATAGTATTCTCAGAAAAAAATCACGAAAATAGCGGTTTTTGCATGGTTTCAAAGTAGAATCCTGCCTTAAATATCCCCAGATTGAATTAATTGTTTAGATTATCCGCAGCCGCAAGAGAAAACAATACAATAGTGCATAGAGTAAGTACACGTAGCCGCGCCCAAAATTATGTATACTGTGAAGCATGTGTAGACAAGGGTAAGGAAAAAAGAAAAGATAAAGGAAAGCCGAAATAAAATAAAATACAGTAAAGTAAAATAGAATAAAATCAACAAAGAGAGAGAGAGAGATTGAAAAAACGACATTTGGGATATCCTGATGAGTTCCTTTCCAGTCCAGTGCGACTCTCATTACGAATGACCTAGCACTCGTCCTAAACAGTCGCACAACCAACAAATGTTGTTTTTTCCCCTCTTTTTCTTTATAAGTGAGGGGTGGTTTATACCCGCGGGACAGGAAACATTTTGTTCCGCTCGGAAAAATTGAAAAAGGGGTTACCATTTATAGGGGGCATCGATCAGACGGGGAACTCGCAGGTAACAGTAATTCCTCCTAGCGTGCGACTCAGCGTTGAGTTACAAATGATCTGCAAGTTATTGAGAAACGGCACTCTCAGATGTTATTAATGACGTGAGGGTTGGGACAAAGGGGAGTTACGGAAAAGCGGGGCGAAAAAAAAGGGACAGATTGTCACGTATACCTTGAAATTTGTACGCCTTTGTGATTTTTTCAGATACGTTGCGAGTTAACCAATAAGCGTATAGAACGGGTAAATGATTAACGCAAGATTATCGAAGCAAGTGAATAAATTAATTGTCATACAAATGATTCAACAACTCAATAAATAAACGAGCATTCAAGCGGAAGAATACATACGTAAATAAAATAGCCATTCTGAAAAGATGGATGACTTTAGAAATTATATATATTACATGTTATATAAATAAATGAGTAACTGAATAAATAAATACGAAGACAAATTATTAGATACGAAAACGAATATAGATTGAATAAAATAAATTAAGGGGTTAACCCCACTGGCGATTTTGAAAAAAATCGATTTTTTTTTATTGCATTTTTTTGAAGTATAAGTATCTGAGAATATGTCCTGAAAATTTCAAGTCTATCTGAACAAAATTGACTGAGATATGAGCGTTGAATGAGAAGAATCCGTTCTTCGTGTAAGCTGAAATTGAAACTTTAAACGCGTTTTTCTCAAAATGGCATTTCTGAAGTCGGTGACCAAGATTACTCGAAGACTAATGAACCGATCTTCTTGAAATTTTGCAGGCTTATTTAATACATAAAAATATAGTCTTTAATCGTTCGATTTTTTTTTTTCGAAAAAAAATGGCCGTTTTATAGCCAAAAAACGGCCGTTTTTTTCGTTAAAATCGAACCATTAACGGCGGGGTAAAGTTAATTCGGCGAAAAAAAGGCATGTTTTTAAGATTTTTTTTTTTTGCGTAACGAATAGTGTTCGTTTATTGAAAAATTTACATATAATAAAGTAACATTTGAACAACATTCTCCTAAATTTGCATTGCAAAATATTCAAAATTGAGCGAGTGAAAATTAAACCCCGGAGGCGCCTCGAAAAAAAGTTGGTTTGCGGTATGCACCATAACTCGCAACAGAATCATTTGAAACAAAAAAATCAAAATGCATTTGTTAAAGGAGATGTTTCTCGAGGTAATGACGGGAGGATTTTTTTTCTTTCGATTTTTCAATTTTTCGTATCATTTGGGAGCCAAAAACCCGATTTTCGCTAAAAAAAATCGGCTAATTTGTTGTTGAAAAATTAGTAATTATTAAAAAAAAACAAAAAAGCTCTCGACAATACCTGGTGAATTATGTGAAGAAGTACTGTGCAAAATTTCAAAGCGATTGGTCCAGTAGATTTTGAGTTATCGTGCACACGGACTTCAAATATGACAAGTCTCAGAAAAACGGTTTGAAAAACGCAGAAGAGAAGAGAACGGCATGGAGCAATAGACGCTCAAATACTCATAACTTCGTCAATTTTACTCCGATCGACGTGAAATTTTAACACAATATTCTTGATATATTATGCATTCATTTAAAAATTTAAAAAAAAATGAGAAGAAAACATTTAAATACTTTACCCCGCCCTTAACTTTGACTGTCCGCCATTTTGTGAAAAATGAATATTTTTTAAAATCCTTCGATTAAAGACTAGTTTATACTTATATTTGACTAAATCCATCCGCATTTTTCTTTTCAAATGATCCACTTCGCCGCAATGTTGGTCACCACAAACCGTGTATATAAAAACATTATTTCATTGACGGCCATTTGCCACTAAACAATGTAATGTTTTTCAATAAAAAAATTACTGAAAGTTCTTCAAGATGTGTTCTTTAAGATGGTATATTGATCGATTAAAAAAGTTTTGTAGTTTTCTTTAAAAAAATTCATGAAAAAGGCCGTTTTTGCGCTACAAGTGGGGGTGAGGCCTTAAAACAAAAATAAATTAATAAAACAGTCTTGATGACAAACAAAATTGGGTGGTATGCATAAACGTAAAATTACAAAAATACGATTTTTTCATTCGATAATTTCATAGGGTCTTAATAAATATTTCGCAAAATTTTCAAATATTAGCCGGGTATGACGATTTTTTTTTGAAGAGCCAGACGCCCTCTGCGCTACCCCTTCGCTGCGATTTGCCCTTTTTCGCAAAACTGTGTTTCACGAAATGGTGTAAGTCGTCTCTCAAAAACAATGTGTCCAATTCGTTTAAGAAGGGAGGTCTAGTTAGAATTTTCAAAAAATCAATTTTTTTTCATTTTCTAAAAGTATAATATCTTACGAGTATTTTCCGACTAATTGAATGTAAATCAGACTATTGTTCGCCGAAATACATAACTATGAAGGACGCCGTGGACGCTGCATGCAAATCGTACTCAAAACTTTAAATTCGTTTTTCTCAAAACCATGTTTTCGAAGTCGATGATCAATGTAACTCGAGAACGGCTTTACCGATCGGGATGAAATTTACATCACTTCTTCTATACATAGTTTTCCTCCGGATGAACGAAGGATTTTTTTTGACAATTATTTTTTTTTATAATCAATTTTTGTAAGTGAAATTTTGGTCAAAACAACACTTTTGACTTTCAACGTCCGCCGTTTTGTGAAAAATGGAAATTTTTCAAAACCCTTCGTTCAACCGGAGCGTTATATCATTGACTAAAGATTCCCCCCTGTTTTGTTGGTTTCAGATAATCCGTCACAGCGTGAGAGTGATCACCGAAAAACCTGTTTTTTTTGCAGCGTCCTCGGCCATTGATACGTATCGACTTATTTTGAAACATATTTCTTTGAAAAAATTATAATATTTACATTAAATATATATCTTTTAAACGGAAGAACTTTTGTTGTAAATTATTTTATCGTTTGGCCGAAAAAAAATCGGAAAAAGGCCTTTTTTAACGTTCCAACTAGACCTCACTCCTTTAATTCCGCACAGAGCATAGTTTATGACATTTTCTATCGTACAAGCGGATAATTTTTTTATATGTTCATCCATTTGTCAATAACCAATTATCAACGTTACGTTTTTTTTGTCGAAAATCGTATTTCTTTTTTCCACAGTTTCTCATTT
>OZ023318.1:2708930-2816430 GCA_964007375.1 Ophion obscuratus
AGAGAGAGCGAGAGAGAGAGGGAGGGAGAGAGAGAGAGAGAGAGAAGTGACACTACGGTCTGCGTTTTTCTTCGTCTTTGTCACATGATCGGTCGAAAAAACAAAACGATATGTACCCGGTTAATGTCATTACCAGCATTTCGGTCACCATTGTCGAAACGTTTCCCACACGTCGAAAGCGCCCTCTTCAGTGATTGTCACGTGTCCAATCCGCTTAATAACCATAACCTAAAAAGGAGAACGGCTATTACTTTTAGCCACGGAGAAAGACAAAGAAACGATCGACCGTGCAACGAGAGTGTACTTCGCGTTGGTTGCTTTTGGCCGAAAATCAGAACATCTGCCATTACGGTCCGTTAAGTGGTCCAAGCCCGAAAAGAGCAATGGCAACCTAGGCTACATAAATTCGGCTCCTTCTAATTGCCCTCTCTCTCTCTCTTTCTCTCTCTCACACACACACACACACACTTCCAAAGCCGGAAAATCCCCAAATGTCTTGTGCACACGAGCGTGTTTCAGGCCACCGCGAAACGTGAGATTTTCTCTGGCTTAGTGAGCACATTGAGCCCCCTCCAATTCAGGCTTTAATGAACTGCACCGCGATGTGAAGGAAAGTAATGAGACCCACGATCGAACTGACCATTTGACTCAACCCCGAAGACTTGAATTCTGTGTCCTCTACTTTTTGTAACGAATTTATGTGCATTCATGAAAACTTCATGATTGTTCATTAGTTCATTAGTTCACTATATCACTATGTATACAGGGTGAGGCACTAACCGTTGCCACCTTGAATATCTCTGTAATTATCGACGTCACAAAAAAATGAAACAAAAGTTGTACCATACGAAAGGGGCCATCAAATGCGAATTTTTTTTATCTCAGTGGAGGCGCAGTAAAGATCACCTCCACTTTTTTAAATGGGACGATACATTTTTTTCAACTATCCTGTAGAGCATCGAAAACTGCATAAAAACATTCAGGGGTCAAAGTCGTTCAAGGTAATTTAAGATCAAAAAGTGACGTGAACTTTATTTTTATGTGAAATTACCTTTATTCACAGTAGATGTTTAAAGTGATTGCCATTGAAATCAATGCAGTACTGCAATCTCCTCATCACGAATTTCTTATCACTTCGGCACTTATCGCCGAAGTCTTGCCATTTTCTTGTATATAAACAATGGCTCCATACCTACAATATACACGGAACATTGTACAATGTTTCGCCCAAACAAACCCAAGATAACGATAGTAAGAATGGTGAGACTAGTATTAATGAATCAAGCGAATGTGAAATGATGTATTCTTTTGAAGAGCAAACTGATATGCTTCTAATTTACGGAGAATGTCAGAAAAATGCAGTGAGAGCTAGAGACTCATACGCTGAAAGATTTCCTGAACGTTCTCATCCTAAACGCCGTACATTTCAAATTTTGTACACTAAGCTGAGGACAACTGGATCCTCAACCCGTCGGGAAAGTAACCGACAAAAGCGAGTTACTAACGAAGAAACGGAAATTGGTGTTCTTGCCGACATTCATCGAGACCCTTGTGCGAGTTCTCGTCAAATTGCGAGGGAATCTGCCGTAAGCCAAAGAAGTATTCTACGTGTTCTACATCGTCATAAATATCATTCTTACCACATCAGTTTCCACCAGGAATTGACTGGTACGGATTTCATGAATCGCACTGAATTCTGCCGTTGGGCTCAACGCCAGATTCAGAGAGATGACTCATTTATTAATCGGATTTTATTTACTGATGAGGCAACATTTACGAATCATGGAAATATTAACTTGCACAACATGCATTTGTGGTCAACTGAAAATCCACATTGGCTGCGGCAAGTTGCGCACCAAAGACCGTGGTCGGTTAATGTATGGTGTGGGATTACTGGGGATAGAATCATAGGCCCTCATTTCATCGAAGAGAATCGCAATGGTGGGAAATACACCACATTCCTTCATGAAACATTAGGTCCGTTATTGGAAGAAATACCTTTAGAAACAAGAAACAGAATGTGGTATCATCACGATGGGTGCCCGGCACATTTTTCGCTGATAGCTAGAAATGAATTGCAAAAGAGATTTCCAAATCGTTGGATTGGACGCGGAGGAGCTGTATCGTGGCCGGCTCGCTCGCCAGACTTGACGCCTCTGGACTATTTCTTTTCGGGATACTTGAAAGATCTTGTTTATAAAGAACGTCCAACTACGCCGGATGATATGCGTGAGAGAATTCTTGGAGCCTGTGATTCGATAAGTGCCGAAGTGATAAGAAATTCTACACAATCCGTGATCAGGAGATTGCAATACCGCATTGATTCCAATGGCAATCACTTTGAACATCTACTGTGAATAAAGGTAATTTCACATAAAAATAAAGTTCATCTCACTTTTTGATCTTAAATGACCTTGAACGACTTTGACCTCTAAATGTTTTTTATGCAGTTTTCGATGCTCTACAAGATAGTTGAAAAAAAATGTACCGTCCCATTTAAAAAAGTAGAGGTGACCTTCATTGTGCGACAGCGCCTCCACTGAGATTAAAAAAATGGTTGTATTTGATGACCCCTTTCGTACGGTACAACTTTTGTTTCAAACATTTTTTTGTGACGTCGATAATTACAGAGATATTCAATGTGGCAACAGTTAGTGCCTCACCCTGTGTATATGTGTATATATATATATATATATATATATATATATATATATACTAGTAAATAAATAGTAAATAAATAAACGAATAATTGAATATATATATATATATATATATATATATATATATATATATATATATATTCAATTATTCGTTTATTTATTTACTAGTTTATTCATTAATTCACTTATTTATATATTTATTCACTGATTTGACAAAAAATAATTTTTTTATTTGAAAATAGAAAATTCTTTACCAATAGTTTGTTTTACCAATAGCATTGTATTCACTTCGACGATAAAAATCGTGAAACGGCGTTTAACATTTTGTTTTTCTTGTCCAAGATAAACGAGACAGTCGTTAACCTTCAATTTCTCAATTACTTTAAAAGCAACCTATGATTTTTATCCTAATCCTCTTTGTGGCTTTCCTCGTGGACCATTCCTTTGGCAGTAACCCTTCCAAGTACAAACAATAAAAGACCAAAACGACGCGATTACGCGAGGTAAAAAATTCGGAATACTTCATTCATTTCCAAAGAAGATGCTCCTCTAGGGAGCTAAAAAGAGCTTCGAAATATACAGACGGGGATTCGAATTGGATTCCGTTCACGAAATTCGTTCCAGCAAAATTCATTACCATGTTTTCCTATTTTCCCTCCGCCCCCCCCCCCCCCTCCGTCTCTCTCGGCGGTACGTGAAAAACCGAATTCCCTTTAGCATCGTCCTTCGAATTTGGCGAGTGGGTTGGGCAAGGAAAAACCGTCGTAATTAGATCCAATTAAATAAACCATTCGGTTTGGTAGCAAGGAGGAGGAATGGGGGACGAAAGGGTCGGATGGAAAATTCTACAGAAAAACCTGCCGGAGCTGCTGTGCTCACTGTGGACATAAAAAACCCGAGAGAAATCGGCAGAGGAAGAGAGAAAGAAAAAAAGAGAAAGAGAGTGAGAAAAGAAGGGCGAGAGAGAAGAGAGAAGTAAACAGAGAACAAGAGCACGTTAGCTAGCCCTAATAACAATAAAAGCCTCTAATCTTCATAAAGCTCAGCCCCCTGACTAGAGCTCTTTGGGTGGGCGCACTCCCTCGTGTGTCCGTCGAAACACACGCAAAATGCTCACAGAACCATGTAGCCCGGCGTTTTTTTTTTCCCCGGCTGCCGAGAACCTACTTTCGCTTCTCTCTCTCCAGCTAACTCAAGGTAGCACTCTCCCTCTCGCTCGCTCGCTCTCTCTCTCCATCTCTCGCGACTATTGGGTTTTTTTTCTCGTTGGCGCTTTACTGTTGCGGGTACGTGTTTTTTTTTCTCTTCTCCACGGATCTCCAGTCCGAGGGGATTTGGAATGAACGTTCACGAGCCGAAATTGTATGGGCACAAACGCCAGGAGAAAAAGACCCGCCCAGACTCCGAGTTTATAGGGGAAACTGGGTTGGAACGCTGGACTGGGTCAAAACAGGACATTTGCCTCTCCGCTTCATGGTTGGGACATTAGACCAACACTTGTGGACATTCGATTCAACGGCATCAGTATTGAGGCTTCCCTAGAGCGAGCATTGCAGTATGACGTACAAAACCTGAAATTCGAGATTAGGATACCTGGGCTTCGAGTAGAAGACATGGACAACTGGACTTGCTGGAATGGATTCAGAGTATTGCACCTGGATAATTGGATCAACAGGATTGGATGTGGAGTACATGGTCTAGACACCTGGACTTGGAGTATTGGATCCTGATAACTGGACTTGGAGTATTCGACCCGGACACCTGGACTTGCATTATCGGATGTGGAGTACAGGGCCTGGACAAATGGACTTGCAGTATTGGGCCTGGATACTTGGATCCGCAGTCCTGGACTTGGGCATCCCAAGATGTGGCCAAAGGCCTGGAATATTGGATCTGCGTGTTTGATAGCAAGGTCGATACCTGCTGTCAATATCTGGAAATTTACATTGAGATATCTGGAAGCAGGTATCTACAAACTCAGTTGGACCTGGATACCTAGAAGGACTGGAATACATAGGTATGCAGATTCAAGTTTTGATCCTCGCACAATACAACGGCAGGCTAGGTGTTCTGGGTCAGAACTGTAGGTTTAGATATCTAGTACCTAGTTTTATTTGCAGTTATCATAGTACAGCACTGGCGATAGTATACTGCTTGGTTATTCAGTACCTACTATGTAAAAATAGGTAAAGCTGTATTCCTGGATACCCAAACCACAATACCCAAACCACAAGTCCTGCATATACATGCCTAAAACTGGAATCCTAGATCTCGCAACCTAAAGATGTACTACTGGACCTGCATTCCTTACCGAATAATCCTGGATGCAGATCATCAAGTCTAGCCTCCTAGACCTGAGCATTGTCCAAGCTACCTCAAACTGAGCGCCGCACGACCTCCATAGCTAAACCTGGATTCCTGTAGGTGGCAATCTAAATCTGCAGTTCAAGACTAGACCACAAGATACATCACCCAGCTGCAGTTCAGGGTTGATCATCGCGTAGCAAACTTTCCAGGAGCTTCGTCCTCTGACTTCTATCCCGCGTCTGCCTCAACGACAAGTCTTTGATGTGGATTACAAATGATTGGCAACAGCTACAAGTCCTCGACGTGGTTTCTTAAAACTGCAATCCCAGACCAGGCTACCTAAAGCTGTACTCCCGGACCTGCATACCTAAATCTGCAATCCTAGACCTGGCCTGGGTCTGAGGCAACTAGACAAACTTGGATTCCTGCAGTTGGACATCAAAACCTGCAGCCCTAGACTCGACCTATATATTCCAAGGATGCTGGAGTTCCAGATTCGTCATCGTGCAGTAATTTTGCCAGGAGCTTGGTCCCCTTACTTTCATCTGCCTTACTGACACGCAACCAGTACCAAAATACTCGAGAGATGGAGAGAGAGAAAAAGAGAGAGAGAGAGAGAGAGAGAGAGAGAGACCTGACCCAGTATAGCACGGATATTACCAAGCTCGGGATATGATACACCATATGCGGAAGGGGGGTGGCAAAGGGGCGAGGCAAACGAAACCCATGGAGATCCAAGGGACGGCAGCGTCGTAATTGCTTTTAGCTACCCAGTATGTGCCACTGTCAGCTGTTCCCCTTATTACGATGATACACTCGCGGGGGTAGACGCAAGAGTGCGACAGAGCAATCTGTATGCCCTTTAGATCCCGAGGAAGGGAGACGGAAAAAGATGATGCGATAGACTAGATACGGGGCCCATGTGCGTGTGGGTATTTTTGTGAACGTGTGTTCGGGTTCGGGGAGAGTCTGGGGAGGATATTTTTGCTCGTTATGTCGTGACAGTCAACGGCACGACGTTCACCATGGCCAAAACGTGATAACACTTGCAATCAAAATAATCTCGATCACAATAATAACTATAATTGCAACCATAAACATAAACGTGATACGTATAGTGGAAAAACTTGCGGAAAACTTTTGTTTTGTCTATCATCGTTCTATGCAATGCTCGTGAATAATTACGATGTCACATCTACATAACATTTAACAATATTTATTGAACATCACTGTCAACATTTTTTTGGATTTGTTCGTTTTTGTTAGTTATCTCGACCAAAGTTATTTGGACGCGGCAATTTATCATCCTGGTGATTCGGGGACGGAGAAAATCTGCGATTTCCCATCGCCCCGTGATAGGCCGGTTTTTATAGTCCTCGATAAGCAGGTCTGATTAAAAGTCTCATTTTATCGCAACGTCATATGACGAAGGGATTCGTCCCAGAGAGTGTTTTCGGGATCGTTAACGTCTCTCCATCATCCACTAGGATCGCGTTCAACGTTCCATTATAAAACTCCATCTCGATATCCCTTGCGAAAGGGCCACAGTGAATTTTTATTTAGCATGATCGGTGGCGATGGATATCACCCATTGTGTCGCTGTTTTCCCGCACCCCATCATCCGCCCCGTATATATCGGTGTATCGAGACAGGGATGGCGAAAGTACTTTTTAAAAATGGCCTCTTCGACTTGTCTGGCCCTTCGTAGCCCTCCAAGCCCGAGCATGGCGTCTCCTTAATCTTTATTAAAATGGTTGGGCGTACTTTGTCGGAACCCTCGAGATTTTTCGACATCACTGCCGGCTAAATATCCTCTCTCTCCCTCTTTCTCTTACGGAAAAAAATGATAAAGCTCGGGAGGGGATGGAGGAGACCCGTGATTAATCGAGTACTTAATTGAAAAATAAGTAGATACGCGAGCATTCTGTTATAATGACAGTTCTCGTTGGCGTGACGAGCCGATCCCCCATCGCAACTTTGTTCGCCACTTCTTACCCCTCGCGGGCCCTTCGCCCACCCCCCGCATCATCCCGATGCAGAAGACACGGAATGATAATGATTTGGATGCTTCGTGGTTGCACATGAATATTGGGAGACCGCGGAAACGAAGGAAAAAAACGCCCTCGGCAGTGTCAGTGAGGGTTGGAGAGAAATTAAAAGTCATGGTCCCGGAGTTTGACGAGGGTGAGTAGAAAGCCTGCCGTGTCCTGATTAAACATCCATACCATTTGGGGCTCGTTTATTTCGCCGAGAGACTCGCACCTTGTTGCTCATTTAGCCGTAACTGTCACGATTGGAAATGTTAGGTTTGTGGAGCCGCACAACGATAGGGTTGCATCGAGGCCCTATGAGGATTGGCGTGAGGACTCTGCCGAGATTAGGCACGTTCATTGCTAGAGCGTTGGGAGGACTTGGATGAAGCCTTGAGAGTGGTAGGTTTCGTATGAAGGTAACGGACGGAATAAGGGCCCTGGGAGGGCTCAAAAAGGCCCTCACATTGGCCTGGTGAGGCTACCCGGGAAAAAAAGTTCATGCCTGAGTGGATATGTTCATATATGTTTCAGATATTGTCATATATGTTTCAGATATCGTCATATACGATTCAGATATTGTCATATATGTATCAGATATATTTATATCTGACATTTTGCAGTATCATATATGATTAGGTCTGATCATATTCCACATCACATATGCTTAAAGAAGATCATATCTGATCACATATCCCGGGGAAAATGGTCATATCTGAGCAGATATGCTCATGTAGGTGTTTATCTGCAACATAAATGAATCTGATCTGATCATGCATGGTCAAAGATGAACATACATGTATTTTTATGCGCTCAGGGGTAGCTCTATATCTGGTCAGATATGATCGCGCATAAGTAAATATGTGCAGATATGAATTTGTAGCTGAACATGTCTGCCCATATGTGGTCATGTCTAACCAGATATAGTACAATTCACGACTACATTCGAGCTCATGAGCTCATGAGCTCGAATGTAGTCGTGAATCTTCTTTAAGCATATATGATGTGGAATATGATCAGACCTAATCATATATGATACTGTAAAATGTCAGATATAAATATATCTGATACATATATGACAATATCTGAATCATATATGACGATATCTGAAACATATATGACAATATCTGAAACATATATGAGCATATCCACTCAGGCATGAACTTTTTTTCCCGGGTGGTCTGATATCGTCAAATCTAATCATACATGCTCTGATATCGTCAAATCTAATCATGTATACTCTGATATGGCCATTTTTCTTATGCATGATTAGACAAGATCCAGATATGATCAATCATATCTGGATCATATATAACCCAGATATAATCAGATGTGATTTGGTCTGATAATTTTTTCTCGGGATGATCATACATGCTCAGATATAAGCATACATGATCTGTCATGACACTATGAACAGATATAGCCAATTCTCTTGTCTGATCATATCTGATTCTACAGATATGCTCAGATATAAGCATACATGATCTGTCATGACACTATATGAACAGATATGACCAAATCTCTTGTCTGATCATATCTGATTCTACAGATATGCTCAGATATATGCATACATGATCTGTCATGACACTATATGAACAGATATGACCAAATCTCATGTCTGATCATATCTGATTCTACAGATATGATTCAGATATGTTCAGATATGATCTTTTTTTCCCGGGTAGTGAAGGTCAATTCTTATGATTGCCATAAGGCCCCGTAATCCTCGTTTGGCTTCGCTTGGGTTTGTCTAAGAATTATTTTACTGGTCCCAAGACTTATTTGCATAGTTTGTTTGGGTTTGTTGGCCCTGAAATTACTTTCCGAAGGCCCTAGCACTGCGGCCCTAGGGCCCTGTAATCCTTGTTTGGGTTTGTTTGGATTCATCTATCAATTGTATTACTGGTCCTAAGGCTTATTTGGATAGTTTGTTTGGGTTTGTTGGCCCTGGAATTACTTTCCGAAGGCCCTAGCATTGCGGCCCTAGGGCCCTGTAATCCTTGTTTGGGTTTGTTTTGGTTCATCTATCAATTGTACTACTGGTCCCAAGGCTTATTTGGATAGTTTGTTTGGATTTGTTGGCCCTGAAATTACTTTCCGACGGCCCTAGCATTGCGGCCCTAGGGCCCTGTTATCCTTGTTTGGGTTTGTTTTGGTTCATCTATCAATTGTATTACTGGTCTCATGGCTTATTTGGATAGTTTGTTTAGGTTTTTGGTCCTGAAATTACTTTCCGAAGGCCCTAGCATTGCGGCCCTAGGGGCCTGTAATCCTTGTTCGGCTTTGTTTGGGTTTATCTAGGAATTGTTTGGCTGGTTTCAAAACTCACTTGAATGATTTATTTCACTTTTTCTGAGTTCGAAATTGATGTCCCAAAACGCTAGCATTCCGGCCCTAGGGCCCTGTTATCCTTGTTTGGGTTTGTTAAGGCTTATCTTGTGAGAATTGTTTGTCTGTTCCCAAGACTTATTTGAATAGTTTTTTCCGGTTGCGCCGAGTCCTAAAACTGCTATCCCGAGACAGCTAACATAGAGGTACCAAGGCTCTGCAAAGCGGTGTTTGAGTTTGTACGAAATAACCTAAAAACCGTTCGACTGTAACAAGAAAAGGTCGCGAGGTCGAACTCTCCGATTTCGACGAAATTTGGCATCTTTGTAGAATGAGTAAAAATAGGCGACACGTGGTTTTTTATATCTGCGGAACCCGACTTTTAAGGGGTGAAACGTACCCTCGAAAATAGGGGTGTTTTTCGTTTTTCGTCGATACCGTTTTAACGGTACGAGATATGGGAAAATTCCGTATCGCAACAACGTTAATTTTTCCGTGTACTATAAAATGGAGATGAGAACGATGCAGATAACAACAAATTTGAAACGCAAAACGAAAAACACCCCAATGTTCGAGGGTGCGTTTCACCCCTCAAAAATCGGGTCTCGCAGATATCAAAAAATACGTGTCACCTATTTTTAACCATTCCACAAGCATGCTAAATTTCATCGAAATCAGAGAGGTCGACCTCGCAACCTTTCCTTCAACGGGTTACACCTAGTTCGCGGCCGGAAAAAAGAGGTGTTTTCGTGATTTTTTAATTGGAAAATGGGTGCAGGTTTTTAACTTGTTTTCATAGTAAGTGGTATCATCTCAAGTATCTTTGACAATTTCTTTTTTTGGGAAATATTTATAAACATTTATTGGGAAACATTTCTATCATCGAAATTTCGGTGAAAAAAAAACACTCTATTTTTCTTGATATAAAAAAAAGTATGCATTGAAAAAAAAATCCTTCGTTTAAGGACTGCCTTTGGATATACAAAAAAAGTCGGTGAAATTCGAAGCAGATCGGTTTAGTTGTTTTTGAGATTTTTTTATCACCGATTCTGAAAAAGTAATTTCGAGAAAAACACGTTTGAAGTTTTACGTCAAGTATATACGTGGATAAAATGTAATTTATAACCTCTAAATGGAATCATCATTCTGCAGAGGCAGCAGCCTCCAAAATTCCAACTTGGCGCTGCCAACTAGCTGTAAGCCCTTAAGGCTTCTTTGACTTTGCTCGGATTCATCGGAAAACTACTGGAGGCTCTATTCGGATGATTCCAAGTCTCGTTGGGTTTTCCTCGCGTGGCTCCAACCGAACTTACGTCCCGATTGGGTTCAAGGACGAATGTGTCACGAGGCACATTAAGTTATCTTACGACCCTAACAGGACAAAATCCAGCCACCATTACCGACCTCATTACAGCCTCTTGTAAAGCCCGAAAAATGTTCAATCCTCGCGTGGATAACGCACAAAACGGGGGCCAGCCTCCCACTAGGCCTCTCGTTCTTGCGCAAAAGTTCCCAGGGATCGAGAGGTGTGACGGAGCGACACGTGTTCGCCGGTGGCACGCGGCCGCATTCGTCTCCGTGTGCACTCAACGGCACGAGGGGATGTGTGTACGTTAACACGTGACCAAACGTCATTGTGTCCCATGAGAGCAAAAGTGAGACGCGATTTTGACGAGGGTCCCTGCGCAGCGTTACAAACGTCACAGGACCGAAAATTCTCGTTCACTGGTTGTACCACCATTCCCCCCCCCCCCCCCCCCCCGGGTACTTCTCGCCTATTATCCAAAAACCCCTCGTGTCGTTTTGTGGTGCCGGTCGCCCAAACAAATCCCATATCCGCATGGAAAATCGTGTACAACCGACCAGACGATGTTTTCAACGATTTCGTATGGTTAAGGTTTTCGTTTTCCATTCTTTTTTTTTGTTTCGATTCTTTCGCGGTGAGGACAATGGATGGTTGCCTGGGAATTTTTATTCGGAGATCTCGATCGTACAAGCGTGTCGAAAAGTTTCCTTTGCGGATTCGTATTGTGAGCGGAGGTCATGAGATAGTTGGGTGGGCAGAGCCTTTTTTTTCGAGCATTGGTATTCTTTTGATGCGTTTAAGTTTTTTTTGGAGAAATGGATTTGAAATCGCGGGTGTCAAGTTGGTCTGTTCGAATGCTTAAGGAGGTTGGAGCGATTCAGTTGAGTCAAATGACGGTTTATTTATTTATTTTTTTCAATGAATCTAAAAAAAAAGGAAACGAGGTAGAGATTTATTCTATATATGCTAATTTTTTTAAATGTATAATTAAGGGGTAAGGCCACTGTAAATTTTTAGAAAAATCGATTTTTTTTATTGGCTTAAAAAATAGTTTAAACCCTCTAGAATAAGAAAAAAAAAGGTCCTGTGCGACGTCTTTTTTTAATTTTTTCCAATAAAAAACTATTCGCAAAACTTTAAACGCGTTTTTCTCGAAACATGGTTTTTCAAAATGGCACGCAGCATAACTCGAACAATTTTCATTTTTTTTACTTGAAATTTTAACCAGATGTGAACATTTACATTATCTTGAGAATGTCGATCGGAATTTTCAAGAACTTTATTTATTGATTTTTTATTAACAAAAAACTTGCCGTTTTTTTCGTCAAAAATCAATTTTTTTTTTCAAACGCACGCCAAATCCACAAAAATTGATACTTTTTAAAATCCGATCGACATTCTCTAGCTATAGCCCTCTAGATTAATGGTTTTTTTTTTTGTTCTAGATTCAAAAGTGCACCAGTGGTGCTGCGTGCCGCGGAGCCCTGGAAGCAAAACATGTCCCGGGAAGATAGCTGTGGAACCGCCATTTTTTTTTACTGTAAAAAAATTTTATAATAAAGTTTAATGTATGCCCGATAACACCATTAAAAGTTTTTTTTCAAATACCTTCAATTTCGGGAGCAAAAAATTAGTGAAAAAACCTTTTTTTTTGGGCCGTTACAGTGGCCTTACCCCTTAAAGGGCAAAATTATGCATTTTAACATTTTTATTACGTGAAGTAGAAAAACTTTTGTGTTACTACCAACTTGAAAAACCATAACATTATCGATGATTATTGTGAAAAAAACTACGACAACGAATGTTTTCTACAATTCACAATGAAATTTTGAGTAATTCATAATTATGCCTATTCATATTTACGTCACGAGATTATTGGCCCATGGTTTACGATGGGCAGGATAAGAATTTTTTTTTTCTAAATGTTTACAAAGGTTCAGTTTGCGTTAATCCGTTGTTAGAAATGGTTTATCTTGGTGCTAAATGACAATAAAAATTACATAACCTTTGGTGTGAAAGTCTTGCCCATCTAGTCGCACGTTAAATTACAAACATTAAACTATTTTTTTATCTCTGGTGTTTGGTGGTGAAAAAAGCTTAAAAAATTCGCAAAGACTCAGCATAGTGTAAACAATAACGTGTATTTTTTTTTAATTTAACCTTGGATTGTGGCTAACGCTCCAACCTCCTTAATACCTTAGGCTACTCTACACTGAGAAAAAAACAGTTGAATTAAAAAAATATATTGGCAGATCCAAATGAATGTCTGAACGCGGAGTGCTACCGAAATATGAGATTGTTACGATACTATAAAATATTGGAAAATGTGATTGATTTAAATAACATATTATTTTATTTAAAAATATCTTCTGTTCTCTGAATTAGCCTTCAAATGAAATTATATTCTATTGAAATCATTCTATATACAATCCGTAGACGTACGGATGAAATAATTAAGCGGTTGCTACAACAGTTTTTATTTCGTACAAAAATATAATCAATACAATTAATTATTTTTTTTTTTACTACATCGAAACGAATATGTCATGAGACGTAACATTTTCGTACTCCGTACAATATCAAAAGTGCAAAATCATGCAACTAGTATGAGATAGAGATAAGTGTATATCATTATTGAAATATCAACAATAAGGATCCGAAATAATGGTTTTTTTTGCCACAAAGTACAGGTGTCATCTGTGGCAACGCGTTTAGTCTCTGGTAGAAAAAAAATGAATATTCGATGGAATAAATGTTCATTGCAATCAAAAGAATATATTTGTGAATTCGCGAAGTCATGTTTTTAATATGATTTTATGTGCACTTGCAAGCATTTCTTGATTGTTGATTCAAATAAATGTACACTCACGAGAATTGCTGAAAATAATTGAAAAATCGCATGCAGTTCTTTGGAATGGGATAGAATTGTCACAATAAAGTGTTTGATAGAATTCGTTTTATTTAAAAAATGGAAAGTTTATCAATTTTTTTAAATCTTAAATTAAAAGTGAGCATTAGAATGATCATCCGTGATAACAGTGGAGAGAATATCAGATATTCGACTGATAAGAACATATTAAGATAGATACATCTTAAGATCATCTAAGACACATTAAGAACATACTAAGACACATTAATATACAAAGATATTCTCTATGTATATTAATAACGTACATAGATAAGATATTGCACTTTGATCTTAGCCACAGGCCAAGAAGCGATACTCTTTAGAGTTTCTCCGGCGTTTAAGTAGATTTTCGGTTCGCGTTACGCTTACGAGAAACGAGCGCGCGTGCGGCGTCTAGCGGTTACTCCGGGAACTATGAGTTTCATCACACCTATAATATCGGTGGCGCTCGGCCATGTTTTGGTTGAATGTTTTCAACCAAATGCGCAAGAAACAAATTTTATTTTCGCATAATTTTTTTAACCAATTCAGACATTTGCTTAATATTTTTCAATCAAAATAAAATATTAACATTTTAACGAATAATATGTTTAAAAATTAATATCGCATATAGTGAAAAAAATAAAATAACATATTTACTCAATAAAAATTTAATCTGAATCAAACGAGCGACATTTAATTTTTCTCGTGTACTCGAATCAACAATATTCGAAACGCTTTTTTTTCGTTGCAGAAAATGCATTCAAAACTATATAATTTGTTCGCGATAATTTTTTTGATAGTTTTCATAATATATTGTTCTTGGCTAACAGTAAATCTTTTGAATGAAAAAAAAAACTTTTAATTTTATCATGTTATTAAAGTCAATAGCGTTCTGTTTTGACTAATAAATCCAATTATACGCACCAACAGTTTTACAATTGAATCAACGAAATTTCATGATGATATTGGATCAGTGATTTTTTTTCTCCGTGTAGATGCCAAAAAGAGCATATTTTGTGATTTTTTTTGCAGCGAAACCATAACATAAATCGAAATTAAAAAATAGGGGTTTTATTGTACACGTGATTGACTATAAAAAATTATTTTTTCACAGCGCCACATGTTGAAATGGCGACTGTGCAGCATTTTTCCGATGACGCCTTTATTTCTGGAAGGTCAACGGCAGGACCAACAGCTCCTATAATTTTTGAGTTATGATGACTAAAGTTTCATTTTCGTTTATATATAAGAATAGCTATAGAAGTACGTAGAATTTTTTTGATATATTGTTTTTATATCAAAATGACGCATTTCTAAAGCAAAAAAAATAGAAAATCGTCGCAAACTTGTTTATAAAAAAGGAACTATGCAATATAATTTTAAAAATCCTACGTAGCGCCTTAGAAAGTGTAATCCTAAATATACAGTTATAATTTCAAGTGTTTAAAGCGTTTAAAGTTAGGAGAAAGTCATGGCATGAATAATGTTTCAATACCTTTAATCTGCCATGCCTGCAGTAGAATCCGAAAATCGAGTATTTCGAAATTTTTCACACGCATAATCTTTCGGAATATAATTTTATAGGTACTAAGGTACCTTTTGAACAAAAAAAAATCGATTTTCGGAAAATCCTGGAGTGGATCAAGGCCTTCATTGAATTAATGTTATGTTCTGCTATTTCAATCTATAATAAGAGAAACTGAAAATTGCTCAATCGAATTGCTTAACGGCGGGGTAAAGTTAATTCGGTGAAAAAAGGCATGTTTTTAAGATTTTTTTTTTGCCGTAACGAATAGTGTTCGTTTATTGAAAAATTTACATATAATAAAGTAACATTTGAACAACATTCTCCTAAATTTGCATTGCAAAATATTCAAAATTGAGCGAGTGAAAATTAAACCCCGGAGGCGCCTCGAAAAAAAGTTGGTTTGCGGTGTGCACCATAACTCGCAACAGAATCATTTGAAACAAAAAAATCAAAATGCATTTGTTAAAGGAGATGTTTCTCGAGGTAATGACGGGAGGATTTTTTTTTCGATTTTTCGATTTTTCGCAGCACTTGGGAGCCAAAAACCCGATTTTCGCTAAAAAAAATCGGCTAATTTGTTGTTGAAAAATTAGTAATTATTAAAAAAAAACAAAAAAGCTCTGGACAATACCTGGTGAATTATGTGAAGAAGTACTGTGCAAAATTTCAAAGCGATTGGTCCAGTAGATTTTGAGTTATCGTGCACACGGACTTCAAATATGACAAGTCTCAGAAAATCGGTTTGAAAAACGCAGAAGAGAAGAGAACGGCATGGAGCAATAGACGCTCAAATACTCATAACTTCGTCAATTTTACTCCGATCGTCTTGAAATTTTAACACAATATTCTTGATATATTATGCATTCATTTAAAATTTAAAAAAAAAATGAATTTTTTTTTTTTAATACTTTACCCCGCTCTTAACTGCGTAAGAAACATGTTTATTTTGATGGCATAATTGAATTGATGAATGAATAAAAATTGCCTGATACAGCGAATGGAATTTTCTCAGTTGAAGTGCATCATTGAATTACTAAAAAATACTACAATTAGATAGCTTGATAACGTGAACGATAATCGATCGATCGATCGATGCATAAAACGATAATATTTAAGGGGTCTTCTCACTTTAGACGCTAAAAAAAGGATATTTTCATTAAATTTTTTGATGGGTTTATATTATAGATATTCATACAAAAGTTCTTACACTTAAGGGGACATGTACACCTAGATGGTCAAGGTCGAGGATTTAGAAGCTATGAATATTCCGTCGACCGTAGAATCATGGTATCGATGATTCCATGCAAGTTGACAAATTTCATGATTTATTCGTTCCCAAATTTTCAAACGCGTTTTTCTCAAAACCACGTTTTCCCAATCGGTACTCAAAATTTCTCGAAAACCAATGAACTGATTGCCTTGAGGTTTTTCGTGGTTATTCTATACACCATTATCTAGTACTTGTCATAGGATTTTTTTTCCGTTACTTAGTTTTTGTTTTATAGACAAAATAATAACTAATTTTTGGCCCAAATATCACTATTTATTTTCAAACGTCCGCCATTTTGTCATAAATCGATATTTTCAAAATCAGCTACGACAAGTACTAGATTATAGTATCTAATTTAATAATCTTTTTGGTATTTTTGTTTTCAGATGATTTTTGAAGAAACGCCAGTGGGTACCGTGTACGCAGATCTTTTTACGACGCTCCAAGGATCACACAATATCCTTGTATATTTTTGATATTTTTTAAATAAAGAAAATTAAACATTTTTTTTAATGTCTATACTTTTAGATAATTAAAACCTCAATCCGAAATTTCACATGGTTTTCCTTGAAAAAATTCACAAAAATGACCTTTTTCGGGTTCCTAGGTGCATATCTCCCCTTAATAAATGCACTTTCGAAATACATTTTAAAAAATTATTTATTCATTCAAGTCACTATTTATAGACGAAAATGGTATTAAAAAAATGTTCAAAAAAATATAGGTCTGCGCTGCTGATGACATCTCGGAGATGGATCATCCGAAACAAAAAAAAAATCAAACGGTTTTAGGTTCAGTATGTTAATAGCTATAGCGCATATCATACGATTTTTTTAAATATGCAAAAATAACAAATTGGCGGACATTTTTCGAAAAAACGAAAAAAAAACGTTTTTTTCACCGTTTTGGGCAAAAAAATAGTAAACATCAAAATTTAAAAAAAATCCTTGTTATAGCTATAATTGCAAAAAATATGTGGTTAAAATTTCATAAGGATCGGTTCAGTAGTTTCGACGATTTATCAACAAGCCTTCGAAAAACGTTGTTTCGAGAAAAACGCGTTTAAAGTACGTTTGGGTTACATGAATGCATAAACAATTTTTAAAATGTATTTCGAAAGTCAATTTATTAAGTGTACCAACTTTTATATCAATATCAATAATATAAACCTATCAAAAAAATTCATGAAAATAGCCTTTTTTTACCTAAAGTGAGAAGACCCCTTAACTTCGTAAGAAACATGTTCATTATGATGACATAATTGAATTGATGAATAAATTAAAATCGCCGAGTACAGCGAATGGAATTTTCTCGGTTCAAGTGCATCATTGAATTACCGAGAAATACTAAAATTGGATCGCTTGATAACGTGAACGATAATTGATCGATTGAATGCATAAAACGATCATATTTAAGGGATCGTCTCAGTGTGAAATTTTCGAAAAATCGATTTTTTTTTGTTGCATTATCGGATAGTATACACTGTAATAAACATTCTCTCAAATTTTTAAATCGAAATTCAAATTATTACGGTCGCTACAATGTTTCTTGTTGTAGCGACCGGTTGTACTTGTTGTAAGGATTTCAATCTTTAAACGCGTTTTTCTCAGAATAGTGTTTTTCAAAACGGTTTCCACTCTCAAAGGAAGAGTTTTGAAGATATCTAGTTCCCCTTTGAAGAGAACATTTTTAACGTCATTCTTTATAGCGCTATGGAAGCTTTTTTTTTGGAAATCTTCCTATTTTTTTTTTTACGAAAAACTGTCGAGAAAAAGGTCGAAATTCGATACTTTTTGTTCAAACCGCCGCCATTTCGTGAAAGTAAAAAAAAACCCTTCCATAGCGCGATAGCGACTTTCCTATAGATTAATAATCTTTTTGAAATTTTTGTTTCAGATGAAAATTGCGGCCGCAATTGTGGAAACCGTACAGGACCTTTTTTTATTACGTGTCATTACAACAATTTATTTAACTATTGTACATCCAATAAATAAACATAAAAAAATCATTTTGTATTCGTCATGAATGTATTTATTTATTTAAAAAAAACCGGACCGATCAGTTTATTTGAACATTTAAAAAAAAAATCGCGAAAATCAGTGATTTTTCGGAGGGTCACACTTAGACGATCCCTTAAGGGGTAAGGCCACTGTAAATTTTTTGAAAAATCGATTTTTTTTTATTGGCTTAAAAAATAGTTTTCGCAATTTCTATATAATAGTTTTCAAAAAACTATATCGCACTTTCTATATAATAGTTTTCAAAAAACTATTCGCAAAACTTTAAACGCGTTTTTCTCGAAACATGGTTTTTCAAAATGGCACGCAGCATAACTCGAACAATTTTCATTTTTTTTACTTGAAATTTTAACCAGATGTGAACATTTACATTATCTTGAGAATGTCGATCGGAATTTTCAAGAACTTTATTTATTGATTTTTTATTAACAAAAAACTTGCCGTTTTTTTCGTCAAAAATCAATTTTTTTTTTTCAAACGCACGCCAAATCCACAAAAATTGATACTTTTTAAAATCCGATCGACATTCTCTAGCTATAGCCCTCTAGATTAATGGTTTTTTTTTTGTTCTAGATTCAAAAGTGCACCAGTGCTGCTGCGTGCCGCGGAGCCCTGGAAGCAAAACATGTCCCGGGAAGATAGCTGTGGAACCGCCATTTTGTTTTTTTTTTACTGTAAAAAAATTTTATAATAAAGTTTAATGTATGCCCGATAACACCATTAAAAGTTTTTTTTCAAATACCTTCAATTTCGGGAGCAAAAAATTAGTGAAAAAACCTTTTTTTTTGGGCCGTTACAGTGGCCTTACCCCTTAATATGCCTAGTTGTCATGGTCGAAAAAGGCTCAATTTGGGATTTTTTTTAACTCCGCGTACATACGTTACCGGTTGGCCCACTCGCTATACTGTAAATCTCGAGGGAGGTGTGCCGAAAAGGTACCAGTCTTGGATCACGACAAGACGGAGACTTATGCGTGACCGATCTTAATCTCGACGTGTCGTCCGTCCTGCTCGTCCCGTGCCGATCCGTCAACGATCTTTATAGCTCGATCGCCGGTGCATGTACGCGATCGTTGTGGCTCCTCGTTCTTCTCTTATCCCAGCCAAGAACTATCTCTTCACGTATGGCAATGCAAATGGACTGGGACGATCACGAGATCTCGATGGGGTTCGGTGACGGGAGGGGGGGTGTGGGGGGGGGGGGGGGGAAGATAACGAAAAAAACCGACGAAACTAGGGGAGACTTTGTAGCTACGATCCTCTATCTAGGGGAAACTAGAGATGATAAGCGGGAGAAAAAAAAACATAATAATAATACGGGATCTCGATAAAATTTGCGAGAGGGGATGAATGGCGTCGTTTGAGTGAAAATACGTGATCGATGCGCCCCCACGACCCTTCGACCCCGTCTCCACGCGTTTATGTTAATTCTTCCTCTTATTTTTCTGCTTCTTTTTTTCTTCTACAATTTTTCCGCTTTCGGGCGGTGCGATTTCGTCGAGATAGGGCCGACACCGTTTTAAGGGCGCGTCCATTGAAAAATCTCGATAACATTCACGTTACGTATACTCGAAAAAAAATGTATGTACGTCGTTGCGAGCTCAAATGCACGCACTCCCACTCCGCGACAGAAAAGGCTTCTGGTATTCTTTGATATTCATTTTGATGAATACTTTTCGTATGGATATATATATATATATTAGGGTGGCACAAACTTGAGCTCTATTTTTGATAATTATGCACAATGAGAACTTTTCCGAAAAACGACGGGAAATTTGTTTTTTTTTTTCGTCATCAACTTGTTTATTCCATTATATTGAGTAATATTCCGTCGGGAGAGGCTGACATTTTCCGTGAATTCCATAAGTTATGGGGTTTTAAAGTTCGCGGAAACACGTGATAAAATAGGGAATTTTTAAATATTTCGACGCCTTTATTGGGGAGTTTGTTTGGGTTTGTTTGGGTTCGAATTTCAAATTTTTATCTTCTTTAAAGAAAAAAAAATTGTCGCGAAAGCTGCAAGCGGTCAAAAAACATTTAGAGGTCGCTCGAGCCTCACAAAAATTCAAATTGTCATTAAAAAAGTGTAAGTAGGGAAAAATTGCCCCCGCATTTTTTCCAGCGAAATTTGGACTATATTTTGAGGTATAAAAAAAACAAATTTTCTGAAAATTTCATCCCGGTCAACGCAATGGTTTTAGAAAAATGAATTTTTTTTAAATATAAAAAAAAATTCCGGAAACGGTACAGTGGATCGATTTGATTTATTTTTTGGTACTTGTTCCGACCAAACGTGTTACGAAATAAAATTATAGAAAATCTTGCGAAAGTTTAAGGTTTGAAAAAAAATAATGTTCCTTGTTTTATTATTTTTTACGATAATCCACTGGGGGTACAATAGCGAAAATTTGTTCATATAATCTATGGGCACCTTATTATATTATATAATTTTTTCAAAATAATCGGTTTGGTACGCCACAGTGAAAAGAAAAGAAACACACTTTATTGATATATTTTAGTTACATAGATACATAACTAAAATATATCAATAAAGTCGGATATGTGACTAAATGATCGACTTGGTACGCCACAGTAAAAAAAAAGAAACACACTTTATTGATATATTTTAGTTATATAGATATATAACTAAAGTATATCAATAAAGTCTGTTTCTTTTTTTTTCACTGTCGCATACCAAACCGATTATTTTGAAAAAAATATGTAATCTAATAAGGTGCCCAAAGATTATGTAAAAAAAATTTTGTTATTGTACCCCAAGTGGATTATAGTAAAAAAAAATAAAACAAGGAACATTATTTTTTTTTAAACCTTAATCTTTCGCAAGATGTTCTATAATTTTATTTCGTAACACGTTTGATCGTAACAAATACCAAAAAAATCGAATCGATCCACCGAAGCGTTTCCGGAATTTGTTTTTTTTTTTTAATTCATTTTTCTAAAACCATTGCGTCGACGGGGATGAAATTTTCAGAATTTTTTTTTTTTATATACCTCAGAATCTACTCCAAATTTCGCTGGAGACAATGCGGGGGCAATTTTTCCCTACTTACCCGGCTATGGCCTTTGAACTACATATTGTCAACATGATTCGCAACAAGATGACTCTCGATGGCTTTAAAATTTTGATTTTTGCTCTTTTTTACGAAAAACTGCGAAAAAAACTCGTTTTTAAAACTTTTTTTCGTTTTTTATCTGCCATTTTTTAATTTTTCGTTAAAACTTTATATCCGAGGGTCATTTTGTAGCTGGTGTCATATTGAATCTAGTGGACTTTGATTTTTTTGTTTCAGACAAGTCGTTGCCGAGTTGTGATAGAGCTACCTAGCCCACCTATTCTTGAGGCGTTACGTTAAACTATAGTTTTGGTACCTAAAAATGAATAAAAATTAATTAATTTTTTTTACGTATTTCAAGACTTTATTTATCAAGCCCAATAACTTTTATATTCATATTTTTTAAAAAATTCCCCAAAAAATCGCGAAAATAGCCTTTTCTCGTGGCTCCAAAGTGGACTGGCTCCTTAAACGCGTTTTTCTCGAAATTACTTTTTCAGAATAGGTGAACAAAATATCTCAAACCAACTAAACCGATCTGCTTCAAATTTCACAGATATTTTTTATATGTCAAAAGCCAGTCTTTAATCGAAGGATTTTTTCAATGTATACTTTTTTATATCAAGGAAAATAGAGTGTTCTTTTCACCGAAATTTCGACGATCACTTTCGATCGGAGACCATTTTTTTCAAAAATCATTATTTTATTGAATCCTTCGATTAAAGACTAGATAATACAGTACAAAAACGAAATTCATTTGGTTTTTTTATTTCAGACGATTTGTTCCCGAGCAGGGGTTGTTTATAAATATTTTCCAATAAAAAAATCCCAAAGATACTTGAAATTATATCCTTTGCGATGAAAAAAAAAGTTGAAACTCTGCACCCAGTTCCCAAAAAACAATTCACGAATACACCTTTTTTCCCGCCGTGAACTAGGTGTAACCCGTTAAAATCGAGTTTCGAGAAAAATGCAAAATAAAAAAGGGCAAATCACAGCGGGGTTTGTCGTAGCCCAGTGGGTGATTTGACTCCTCACAAAGTTCATCATAACTCGCTCAATTTTTCGATTTTTTATAAAATATTTGTCACAAATTCAAGACCCTTGGCTATAAAACTATGCGATTAAAAAAATCTATTTCTGAAATTTCAAGATTGTACAAACCCCTTAAAAAAAGTTTGCTACTATTTTAAAAACATATGATCGACAACATTTCTAAATTAATATTATTATTCCAAGCGAATGTGTAATTTCCCTTACTGTTTATTTTTCTACTCATCACACCTCACTTTGTGCCTATAAATTTGTACACGTAATATCCTCAAGTTCTCCGTCGTTTTTGAATCATCAGGGGACCCAGCCCTTCACCTCCTCGCCCCTCGCTGTCGCACATCGCCAATATTTGCTTAATGCCTGCAACAGCACTCGATGCCCACACACAGATGTCCCGAATGGAGTTCAAAGCAACGCCAAGCTGATAAACACACTCGCATTTTTTCCGCTTGCCCATTCGTTTTCATTTCACGGGCGCAATTCTCACGGGTGCGAAAATTGCAAATGGAATAACATTTTTCGTCCCGAGGCTTACTCACGCGCCTGTGTGTTTATGTGCGTTACGTCGTCAAGTGGCGTTTAAGAAGGATCCGCAATATTTATCGATCCCGAAAGACGGGCATTTGCTACCCCCACCAAGGGAAAAGAATAGAGGGGGAACAAAACCGAAAAAAAATATATGAGCCTGATAACTTCGACGTTGTTCGGCGGCTGGGATTATCGTTGGCTGCGGTCATTGACAATGTCGTATATAAATACAGCCCCGGCGTAGTGGTTATTCAGATGATTTACAGATGAGATAACCCATACGAGTTAGACCATTATATCGCTTATCGAGATCGAGGCGAAGGCCCGTCTCATCCCTACACGGTATGGTGCACGAGACCTCCCTTCTTAATTATATTTGCCAGATATATAAATGAGATTGATCGACCTCCATGCGAAAAGCGTGTTTATGTGGTCGGTTATCAATATATATATATATACACACACACACACACACACACACACACACACACACACACACACACACACACACGAGTGCAATTAATTGTGGATATTCTTTATAGAAATTCGCATTTTTATATTTATGCACAAAATGTATATTCTGCTACTCCAAAATGATACTGTTTTTATGTTAATCTATAATGTTTCCATCCAATATTTGGCTTAATACGCCTGCTATACTAAGAATATAAATTCTAAGTGATTATAACGTAAAAATGATCAAAAATGCAACACTTTTTTAAATTTGAAAAATGTCCAGAGTTAATTTTATATGCGTATATATAAGAGCAGAATTATTTATATGTAATATCTTAGCATATACACGGTTATTAATATTTTTTTAATGAATATTTAACGGTCACTTATTCATATTATATTATAGTCATATTAGAAGTAATATATTTCATATAAGCGATCCTATTTTTATGTATACATACACACACACACACACACACACACACACACACACACACACACACACACACACACACATGTATGCATATACATGTGTGTATGTGTATATATAAATGTAAATGAGTGGTCGTTACATTTTTTTTAAACAATATTTTTTGGTATATGATCTATGATAAACACACACATATATATATATATATGTGTGTGTGTTTATATATATATATATATATATATATATATATATATATATATATGTATGTATGTATATATATATGTATATATATATATATATATATATATATATATATATATATATATATATATATATATATATATATATATATATATATATATATATATACACAATGCAACATAAGCAAAGAGCAATGAAAGTTAATGACGAAAAGCATACTTTGTTTTGTACGGTGTACATATGCTAAAATATATGATTAAAAATAAAATTTAATGACTACTGATTCGCATTAATATTGCCATATTTTTTATCATTCATTCTATTTTTACTTATCATTTATTGAGAAAGTTATATATATAAGCAATGGCAATGTCTAAAATGAGCATCGAAGATTGATAACCACACGTATATATATATGAGGCGTTCCATACCATTTCGAACGGTCAAAAATATGTCCACTCTCAAAAAATTTGAAATTTTGTCAAATTATTAAATTATATGAGAAAAAAACAGTGTAAATTTTTCAAAATTTTCGGATCGCATTTTCTCGAGTTTTTCAAAATTTAAAAATGTTCAAAATACCGTTATATCTCGTGAGCATTTGATTTAACAGAAAAATGTTTCAGACAAAAAAGTTGCAATTTTTCATGAACTTTGTGAAAAAAAAAATTGTTTTTAATTTTTCGAGTTAAAAAAATGGCCATTTTTACCAAAATTATACAAAAATATTTTTTTTCGCCCGGTATGGCACTTTTGATTTTTCTCAAAAAATTCCAGAAAATACTGTGAAGTGTGTACAGTAACACCTATTTTTTCAGAGTGGCTCGATTCGTTGTTCGAAAGCTGTACTTTGTTTTATTATCATGAGATATTTTTTTAGACAAATCAATTATTATTAAAAATTATTCGCTCCCAAATTTTTCTCACATTTTTCAGGTAATAAACATCCATAATAGTAATAGTTTTCTGAGTTTTATCGTAAATTATCGGTAAGGTATACAAAGTTAACCTTGCCATACAAAGTAACGTTCGTCGTCCAACATGAAAATTGTGATACAAAGTATCGTTGACCGCCCAATATAAACATTGTCATACAAAGTAATGTGCGCCGTCAAATGCCTTCTACATCCTTCAGTTTATCAACATTCCCCCTCCATGCCAAAATACTATAGGAGTTCTCAGTGTGTTTTGATTTTTTTACACTAGGTTGCACGGTGTGAGCCAAGCAGAGAAGTCATATGCTTCCTTTGAATTTTCTTGTTGGTTTCTCGAGTGCCTTGCTACAAACTAATTCATGAGTAATTATTTTGATGATGGCATCAACGAATAATATGTCCATATTGCACGACGACGTTACTTTGTATCATAATTTTCATGCTGGACGACGAACGTTACTTTGTATGGCAAGGTTAACTTTGTATACCTTACGGATAAGTTATGATTAAGCTCAAAAAAATGATTACTGTTATGGATGTTTATTACCTGAAAATTGTGAGAAAAATTTGGGAGAGAATAATTTTTAACAATAATTAATTTGTCTAAAAAAATATCTCATAATAATAAAACAAAGCACAGCTTTGCAACAACGAATCGAGCGACTCTGAAAAAAATCGGTGTTACTGTACACACTTCAGACTATTTTCTGAAATTGTTTGATAAAAATCAAAGGTGACATACCGACCGAAAAAAAAAATATTTTCGTATAATTTTGGTGAAAATGGGCATTTTTTGAATTCGAAAAATTCAAAACAAATTTTTTTCACGAAGTTCATATAAAATTGCAACCTTTTTCTCTTAAACATTTTTCTGTTAAATCAAATGCTCACGAGATATAACGGTATTTTGAACATTTTTAAATTTTGAAAAACTCGAGCAAATGCGATCCAAAAATTTTGTAAAAATTTACACTATTTTTTTTCATATAATTAAATAATACGACAAAATTTCTGATTTTTTGAGAGTGGACAACTTTTTTACCGTTCGAAATGGTATGGAACGCCTCATATGTATATATATATATATATATATATATATATATATATATATATATATATATATATATACATATGAGGCGTTCCCTACCATTTCGAACGGTCAAAAACTTGTCCACTCTCAAAAAATCAGAAATTTTCAGAAAATTGCAACCTTTTTCTCTTAAACATTTTTCTGTTAAATCAAATGCTCACGAGATATAACGGTATTTTAAACATTTTGAAATTTTGAAAAACTCGAGCAAATGCGATCCAAAAATTTTGTAAAAATTTACACTTTTTTTTTTCATATAATTAAATAATTTGACAAAATTTCTGATTTTTTGAGAGTGGACAACTTTTTGACCGTCAGAAATCAGAAATTTTTTATATTGTAATTTTGTAATTTTGTGTGTGTATATATATATATAGGATGACGAGCTCTGATAATTTTGGAAATGACGATAAATTAATGTGTGTGTATATATATATATATATACACATTAATTTATCGTCATTTCCAAAATTATCAGAGCTCGTCCTCCTTGCTCATAGCCATCGTTACACTTGCCGTAAATAACGATACGGACTTTTCTATAATCACACCGAACCTACGGGCAATTATTTTTGTCCCCTAGATCGAGATCAAAATCATATGTCTCAAGCATACCGACAGAAGAGTTTTCTGCATATGACAAGAGTAACGAGTAATAAAAGTGGTCGAAAGCAGAGGAGGGGAGGCGCCATTCAATGAGAGATAGCTCGGACGATTTGGTTCCGTTGATCGCTCCGGTCGTTGCAGCTGTTGAACGATCATTGAAACGTGTACACATATATACAGGGTGAGGCACATTGTTTGTCTTTTTTTTATTTTGTTTCATTCAGATCGGTGGACTGCTTGTGGGAGAAACTTTGAAAGGTGGTTTCATCCCCTAACACCGTTTTTCTGCCGATACAAAAAAAAACATGTTTAATAGTTTGCAATGCTTTACCACATATATGAGTTTCAACGAAATCGAAAGCGGAAACTTCAATGATGTTTCTCGTCAGAGGGGTAGTTACCCCTTAAGACGAATGTAATAATTTTTACATATGGTAAAACATTAAATTGTAGCTTATAGAAATATTTGAAATCAGCGGATATACTTTAAACAGAGAAAAACGACGATGATAAATAAATTTATGTTAGGGGTGGTTTACCCCCTTAAATTTGCTATGCCGCCAAAACGCAAAAACCCGTGAACTTTAATTTTAATTGCCCTTCAAAATGATACCTGTTTTATTAATTTGCATACAACCCTCTTAAGTGTGGGGTGAAAAAAGGTAAATTGAGGGGTGGTGTACCCCCTAATTTAATTTTTTCTTAACATCTTCATAGTGGATTTTTCATCGCTTTTCATTACAAGAATTTTCGTTTTTGTTTCATTCAGATCGGTGGATTGCTTCTGGGTGAAGCTGCAAAATCTCCCCTCGACACGCCTTTCTTTGCGGGGCGGTTTCCCCCCTTAAATCCGTTTTTCAGCCGAAAAAAAAATACGTGTCTCAAAGTTTTCGATGATCTCTATCACATATATGAGTTTCAACAAAATCGGAGGCGGACACCTGAGGGATGTTCCTTGTCAGACAAAAGTTTCAATGTTCGAGAAAGCCATACTGGACCACCCTATTTCTTTATCGATGGAGGCGCTGAAGCTACGTCAAGGTCAACTCAACTTTTTCAAATAGAATGGTACATTTTTTCAACCATCTTGTGGAGCACCTTAAGCCGCATAAAAAACATCGGGGGATCAAAGTCGTTCAAGGTCATTCAAGGTCACCTAATAAAATGTAATACAAATCTGAATATCTCGGATCACTACCAAATACTTGGTAGTGATCCAAGTTATCCGAAAAACGGATTTGCCTTCACCGACAAAAACAATAGGCTGGTCCAGTATGACGGCCTTCTTAAACACTGAAACTTTTGTCTGAAACATTTCTGAATATGATCAATAGTTTGAGTGCTATTGCTCTGTAACACTTTATGTGCCTCACCCTGTGTATATATATATATATATATATATATATATATATATATATATATATGTATATGTATATATGTGTGTGTGTGTGTGTGTGTATATATATATATATATATATATATACACACACACACATATATACATATATATATGGATGTGTCTTTTCAATCTGCACCTAATTTATCTCGAAAAATACTACTCCGATAAACCATTACGTATAATAAAAAAAAACTCTTGGTGTTCAAAGGAAGACGTTAAAAAAATTATTTTTTGGTCCAAAATTCATCCGAAAATTCGTTATGATGACCGACATGTTCTTTTTTAATGGGATCATGCATTTTTTCACCAAAACATTTATGATGCTAAAACTAACAGCTTTTGTAGAAAAAGTTTTTTCCTAATGTTCATAATTTTTAGGTTAGAATACCATTTTTTACTATTTTAGTGCTATCCAGAATGTACCACGACGGGGTAAAGTATTCGACATTCGTAGTGTAAGTGTTCGTGTGTATGTGTGGGTGTGACTTGTTTGGATTTGGTTGCATTTGTTTGGGTTTGTTCGATATCCCAAGCGAACCCAAACAAGGATTAGGTATCTGCGGATGGTCACTTCCGTTGTCAAACAAATTCAATCAAACTCACACGCGCACTTCCGCTTGGGCTGATTTGATAACAGACATGACGAACCGCAGGACTTAATCCTCGTTTGAATTTGTTCGGGTTATCGAATAAACCCAAACAAACTCACACTTACACCAGGGATGTTGAACACCCTCTCGTGATACATTCTGGATAGCGCTAAATTATTAAAAGGTGGTATTTAACCTAAAAATTATGAATGTTATTAAAAACCTTTTCCTAAAAAAGTTGTTAGTTTTGGCCTGATAAATGTTTTGGTGAACAAAATTCATGATCCAATTTTTTTTAAAACATGTCAGCCATCCTACCGTCGCCATGTTGAGTTTTGGAAAAAAAGGTTTTTTAACGTCCCCTTTTCAATTCTAAAAGTGGTATTATACTCAATACTTGATGGAAACCATATTTTTCGAGATAAATCATGTGTAAGATTAAAATGGGTCGCCTAGTGTACTGTGTATATATATATATGTGTGTGTGTGTGTGTGTGTGTGTGTGTGTGTGTGTGTGTGTGTGTGTTTGTGTGTGTGTGTGTGTGTGTGTGTGTGTGTGTGTGTGTGTGTGTGTGTGTGTGTGTGTGTGTGTGTGTGTGTGTGTGTGTGTGTGTGTGTGTGTGTGTGTGTGTGTGTGTGTGTGTGTGTGTGTGTGTGTGTGTAATAGAGGTGGAAAGAGAAAAGTGATTTGTTCCCATATGTGTGTAAGCCCTAATGTCTGCAAAATCACCTTCGAATAAACGGAAGCATATTTGAACAAGGATCGTTTCGAGGTCAGTCCGGTCACCACATTCAAAGATCCCTTGAGGAAAAATATACGGACCGTATTCAAAACAGCCGGGGATGATGACAGCCAACTTTACAACGATATAACGGATTCAAAATATAAGTTTCCCTCACATGTATATATAGGTCCATATGTATGTATACGAAAGTTGCGGATGCTCGGGCTTTTCCATGCACGCCATTAGGCTGCAATATTACGATAAGTATAGTGTTGAGCCCGAACGTCACAAATCTTAAGCCCGAGGCACCCATTCCGACCCGATATTTTGCTCGCCATGGTAGTACTCGCATACATCCGTTGGTATTACGGCACCCTTCGAGCCTCGCCGTATCGTATTCACGAGCCTTGCTGCAGTCTAATCTATTACAGCGATTCCACGCTCTTCGCCAAACACCCGCTATGATTTATAATCGAATAACTGATTTTTATATCGTCACGCGGCAAGGGAAATCGCTGCTAGAGTGCCCGAGATTGAGAATGATTCGCTTATCAATGCAAGGGTGCGTGGATAATGAAGAAACGAAGTTGAATGGCTGGAATATGGGGAAACAAAAGATTTTTTTTATTCATTTTGGCCTCCAACAGAGGTGTACCCGAGCAATTGTTTATTTATAATTATTACTAGCTGCGAATTTCCGGAGATGGTCAGGAAGTGGATAATGGTCTGAGGAATCGGAGAGCTCGATGGAAGGAGTCGTAAAACATGATCAGCCTACTTAACTGATAGTTGTGGTTTGCCTGAGGCTCATGTAGGAATGAATGATTCGAGGGTGTATTGGATTTGACCGTGCTGCCAAGGTAAGTGGCTGCGAGGCTGGCGAATCAGTGATCGTTGAATAATAGGCAGAGCTATCGAATCTGTCACTCGTTATCCGCCTCCTAACAATGATGAATGAGCGTCGTTCACGGAGACGTACTGCATTGAAGCGCCTCTCGGTCTCTGGTTACACTGACACTCGAGGCATCACCGGGTGTGTTTCTTGTGATAGACATGGGTGACAAATATTCACCCGGCGATTCGCTTCAACATGGCATGGCTGCTTTTCTGATTGTCATTCCAGTCCTTGATCACCTTACCACCTTCGGCATGATGGTGGTTATCACTCCAGACGCGTTGAACACCCAAACATCACCTGGGTAGTGGTGATCATCATTACAGATTGCTTGATTACCAAAACATCTACGTGGTGATCATCATTACAAATGATTAGATTACCAAAACATGTACTCGGTGATCATCATTACAGGTTCTTTGATTACCAACACATCTTCTTAGTGATCGTCATTCTAGACTGCTTGAACACCAAAACATCTTCTAAATGATCATCATTCAAGCTCTTTCAATGCTCTTGGTGAGCATTGTTACACATTCCCTGATTATCAAAATATGTTATCAGTGATCATCACTATAGACTGGTTGAACACCCAACATCTTCTTGCTGATCATCATTACGGATTCTTTGATTATCGTAACATCTTCCCAGTGATCATGATTGCGGATTCTGTGATTATCAAAACTTCTTCTCGTAATTAATAATCATCACTTCACTCACTGATCATCAAACCACTGTCTTGATGTTGGTGATGATCATTCCAGTACCTGATGATCCACTCCTCTTCGGAGTCAGATTCCCAATGACCAAGCATAGCCACATACTCATCACTTGATGTCAACTAACCAACCCGTTAGATTCTGTAATCCTGATTACCGCTCATCATTTGCCAGTCTGATGGCCGATTTTTATTCGGCAGTCTTATTGCCGATCTTCATAACCAATTGTCTTCCAAGCCCAAACGAACCAGTGTTTTGGCTGGATCATCTCTCAACCCACAGATCAAGATTGAATGCCCCATAGCCTGACTCTTCGGTATGAAGACCACCGATCGTTACTCTACAATCAATAGATCAAAGAAAGCCCCAGCCGATCTTTAAAAACAGGATTTATAAACCACAAGTCGCCGAGCCTCGATCGAACCGTGCCACCGTGTGTACCAATAAGCACATCTCGGAAGACGTTTACCAACTGAGGATAAGTCAGCCGATTTATCGATAGGCGTTTATTACACACTGCTTCGCGGGATGCATCACTCGGGTCTTTGCCCCGAGCAATCATGTCACTTGGCTGGCAACAACTACCGCGGATTAACGTATGCCGTACATGGACGTTCAGCGGTAGTTGACGCAAGGTAACGATTACCGATCACGGCCGATAACGATCACTCGCACCGATTTGCGCGTTTATACGCGTCGATTAGGTTGACTGGCGCTACTGTTTCTCACGCGTGTCAGGCCGCCAAGTAAGTTATGCGAACGTAGAATATCTTTCTCGATCTTCTCGATGGCGGCACTTGGGCGATCGGTAACCGTTTTAACGAGATTTAAACGGCGAATATTTAAATCGCCCATGAATAACGATCGACCGTCCCGAGAGTAAGGTCAGGCGCAGTATTTACCGATCCACGTTCGACATTTCTTCGAGATCGGCAAGCATTCTTGATCGTAGCCGAACATCGTCTGGTCAATAAAGGCCCACGAAAACGGTTATTTTCGACCTTGACGGTACGGAATCTTTGCGAGATCTCGAGGAATGATTTGTTCATTTGATTCGTCGTCATTCATCGTAAGCCACACTCGGCCTAAACGACATTGCCGTCACCTTTCGCCACGCAAGTGCTACTCGGAACTGACGGCATCGAAATGTGAGAGGCCGATGGGGTAAAAAATAAATGGGAGTCAAGCCTGACTCAACTGACGTATCAGCCTAATCGTACATTTATTCATAGAAGCGAGCGTCCGTCGGACGGCCCAAGAGCTTTAAGAGTACATGAGAAATGGTGAAAGTGGCTGAAAATTTGTCGAACGACATATCACCCAGGGTCCAGCGGTAGAGCATCGTGATAAGTGATACGTGGGCCGATACGACAACACGTCCTGACCCATGTCACGTTAAATCCCGTCGTATCAACGACGAAGCTCCGGACACGTCCGCCACACGATACGACCACAAAGATACTTTACAAGACTTCAGCAATCAAACCCAAACCGAATGGTCTGAAAAATTCTCGTTAAACTCGGGTAGTTCAAGAAGAAGCTCCGAACAAAATGGTTCACGAAATTCTCGTCGATCCCAAAGAGCCACGAATATTTCTGGATTTTAACGGAAACGGATGGTCAATGTGAAAAAAAGCTCCGCAAAAAAAACCCAAGGAAAAAGTCCTAAGACTCCGCAGCTTCCGGTACAGCCGAGCATTGTTGGTGATCTGAGCTTCCGTCTTTTCCATCCCGTCACCCCGTTTGGGCTCCGCAGCTTGAGACGGTTTAAGGGAAAATCCTAGGTACACGGAGTGTCCAGCCCCGGGGTGGCCAGCCGGTGGAGAAACGTCCAGGGGATGAAAAAAAGCACACGATGACACGGAAAATAGAGAAGCTCAGCGCCTTGGTCCTAGAGGCAGGGGCCAAGAAACGGTGATCCTGGCCACGTTTGGAAAGGACAAAAGGGATTTCCTAGGGATTTCACGAGCGATATCGGTGTCTTCGTGTCCCGCAAGCTCCTCGAAATTTCCCGGAGAGAAAGCAGCATCCCGTGCTTCCAGTGATCCTTCGTCGAGCTGGTCCGCGGGTGCCTCGTTGAGGCGGATGTTCGAACAGAATAAAATCAAGTGGCCAGGTTGGAGACCACTGCTTGCTGCAGGACCTAGAAGGTGGCGTCCCGGAGCGTGCACCTTAGAGATGTCCCTGCCACGGGGATCCTTCAGTCTCCTGGAACATCCTCTTTCAACCTCACACCATCTCCACGAGGGTCCGGGAGCGAGGATCACAAAATGGGAACCAAGACGCTGCCAGGATCACTTGATGTGTAAACACGCTTATGGAGATAAGCGAATGGGTTTACAATAGTTTTCGAGAAGGACAGCATCCCATTCGTTCACCACCGTTGAGCAAAGTTGTCCCAACGCTCGTGAAGGACGACAAGGATGAGCCTTGACGACCGCGATGGACACAAACGGACATCGATCTTAGGATCAACGAACCACCCGTCGCGGCCTCCAAATCCCACATCACACTTCTTCAACCGCTATCGGTTATTCTCCGATAGTCTCACTCAATCGCCTCCTAGAATTCACGTATCGTCCTTTCCTGACCCGGATCAAACCGCATTTAAAAGTTAAAGCGAGGGACCGGATCACAGCGGAGGGATCTCATGATTGAGATTGCAAATGTTACCGATCGTTTGTTTCCTTTGTTCGCGAACGATGGAACGATGGAAATTTCTAGATCCTTTTTCAATAGCCTTCGAAGGCACTGCCATTTTTTTAATATTACTGACAAAACGGGAAAACCATTGTCGATCAGTAATCCAATGATTCTTTGATTCTGTCCCGGCTCGCTAAAAGAATCTGTGATTAACTGCTAAAATCAAAGAAGAACATTTTTTATGGAATTGTCTTTCAACTGTTTCAATCTCCAAGACATCAAGTTTGAAATTCCCTTGCTGATTACAAATCAAATCGTTCTTTGATTCATTCCCGGCTTAAAGAAGGGACTGAATATGTGAATATCTGCTGGAATCAAAGAGGATTCTCAATAATCGGGCTTCGAATATTTTTGTCTCCAAGACATCAAGACCGAAACTCCCTTACGGATTATGAATCAAATGATTATTTGATTCTGTCCCAGTTCGAAAAAGCAGCTGACCCTGTGAATAAGTGCTAGAATCAAAGAAGAATCTCCATTATTGGATTCCTCTTCAACTGTTTTAATCTCCAAGACATCAAGTCTGAAATTCTCTTGCTGATTACAAATCAAATCATTATTTGATTCATTCCCGGCTTAAAGAAGGGACTGAATATGTGAATACCTGCTGGAATCAAAGAGGATTCTCAATAACCGGGCTCTCCTTTGAATATTTTTGTCTCCAAGACATCAAGACCGAAACTCCCTTACGGATTATGAATCAAATGATTATTTGATTCTGTCCCAGTTCGAAAAAGCAGCTGACCCTGTGAATAAGTGCTAGAATCAAAGAAGAATCTCCATTATTGGATTCCCCTTCAACTGTTTTAATCTCCAAGACATCAAGTCTGAAATTCTCTTGCTGATTACAAATCAAATCATTATTTGATTCATTCCCGGCTTAAAGAAGGGACTGAATATGTGAATACCTGCTGGAATCAAAGAGGATTCTCAATAATCGGGCTCTCCTTCGAATATTTTTGTCTCCAAGACATCAAGACCGAAACTCCCTTACGGATTATGAATCGAATGATTATTTGATTCTGTCCCAGTTCGAAAGAGGGTCTGACCCTGTGAATAAGTGCTAGAATCAAAGAAGAACCTCCAGTATTGGATTCCCCTTCAACTGTTTTAATCTCCAAGACATCAAGTCTGAAATTCCCTTGCTGATTACAAATCAAATCATTATTTGATTCATTCCCGTCTTAAAGAAGGGACTAAATATATGAATATCTGTTGGAATCAAAGAGGATTCTCAATAATCGGGCTCTCCTTCGAATATTTTTGTCTCCAAGACATCAAGACCGAAACTCCCTTACGGATTATGAATCAAATGATTATTTGATTCTGTCCCAGTTCAAAAAAGGGGCTGACGCTGTGAATAAGTGCTATGATCAAAGAAGAACCTTCGTTATTGGATTCTCTTTCAACTATTTTAACGTCCAAGATATCAAGACCGATAGTTATTTCGTTGTGAATTACGAATCTAATGATTCTTTAACTCGGTCGCAGCTCACAGCAGGCACGGAATCAGTGAAAAAATGCTAGAATCAAAGCAGAACCTTCATTATTCGATTCTTCTTCAACTGTTTTAACATTCAACACATCTACACTGATAGCTACTTCGTTGTGAATTACGAATCAAATGATTCTTTGACTCGGTCCCAGCTCACAGCAGGCACGGAATCAGTAAAAAAATGCTAGAATCAAAGCAGAACCTTCATTATTCGATTCTTCTTCAACTGTTTTAACATCCACCACATCTGCACTGATAGCTACTTCGTTTTTAATTAAGATTCAAATGATTCTTTGACTCCGTCCTACCTTTAAATCTGTAAAAAAGTGCTGCAATCAAAAAGGACCTTCTAAGTTTATCTCCGCAAAGGGAAGGCTCCCCTTCGCCAACTACGAAAAAAAAACGTATCCAAGGTCAAGCCAACCTTGATCCAAAAAGTACTTGCGCGAAGACACGCCCTAGGCAAGGAAAATAATCAAATTGGCTCGCAGTCTCGTATGTGAATATGAGTGAAGTATTTTCTCGTTACTCACCCTTGTCGTCTTTTCATCCCCAAATTCATAGCAATTTATTACGCGAGTAATATCGCGTTTACGATTTGTTCCGACGTTCTTAAAAAAATCATAGGACCCAACGGGAAGAAGTAGTTGGTCCCGGAGGTGCAGGGGGTGCGAACGAAAGCAGGAGAGTGAGAGAGTGAGAGCATCGGGCGAAGAAGCAATAACCACATTACGAAATAACGCACGGGGCAGGATCCTGAACGAAGGAGAGAGAAAAAGTAAGAGAGCGAGAGGGTTTCTCTGGCGAGCAGGCACTCGAGCGAGAGTGTGCCGGTCTCGTGACGGATGAGACCTGGTAAGCTTTGGACAGGGGCCCTCATACTGGCTGATCCCCGAGGGATCTGCCGGGACGAGATTGATGCGTTATGGGAGACGATCACAACAAGCCATGCATTGGCAATGACGCTCGCATACGAGACTTAACGTCGCTTTTGCCCGTTTCGTAAATTCCCCTTCCCCTCCCGCGATCCCTTTAAAACACCTACGCGTTACACACATAATATAACCTCCTACGGTGATACCGTCTATATACCTTATGAAATTTAAAGCACATCGAGATCCGACTCGCCAGAATTCTCACTCTTGTTTTCTCGTCCCTTAAAAAAAAAAGGAAGCTCCGCACGTGTGTTACATCAACGGAATCCATGTTGAACGAGGATATATATACGAAGGGCTCGCGGACCCTGAAATCTTAGAAAAATTCTTCAACTCATCACTCACCCTTCAGCTTTTTTTTCGTATTTCGCTCCTACAAAATCCTCCTCCTTTCTTATCCCAGTCGACCGGAAGTGTTCGTCCATCTTTTCAACGACAATTTTCGCTGTATCGAACGAATACAAAAAAAACTCACTCGACAGATAATTTTTTCGCTATCGATAAATTTTTTACTAGCTGCATTTTCAAAATGGAGAGGAACTAAAATTTACAAAAATTAACCATTTAACGGAACATGAAATTATAAAAATAAGTAAATATTTAGAAAATAAAGATAAAAATTGGTGGTTGAACGTTACGTTATTTGTATCGATTTAAAAAGAAAATATTTCAAGAGCGACGGCAACATTTAATTAAAAAGATTCAGATTGAAGACAACAAATTTCGATTAAAACTGAATTTAAGGGGTTACCCCCACTTGCGATTTTGAAAAAATCGATTTTTTGTTGCATTTTTTTGAAGTATAAGTATCTGAGAATATGTCCTGAAAATTTCAAGTCGATCCGAACAAAATTGACTGAGATATGAGCGTTGAAAGAGAAGAATCCGTTGTGTAAACGACCGGAAATTGAAACTTTAAGGGCGGGGTAAAGTATGCAAATTTTTTTTGTTTTTTTTTAATTTTTTAAATGAATGCATAATATATCAAGAATATTGTGTTAAAATTTCAAGTCGAGCGGAGTAAAATTGACGAAGTTATGAGTATTTGAGCGTCTATTGCTCCATGCCGACCAAACTCTTCTGCGTTTTTCAAACCGTTTTTCTGAGACTTGTCATATTTGAAGTCCGTGTGCACGATAACTCAAAATCTACTGGACCAATCGCTTTGAAATTTTGCACAGTACTTCTTCACATAATTCACCAGGTATTGTCGAGAGCTTTTTTGTTTTTTTAATAATTACTAATTTTTCAACAACAAATTAGCCAATTTTTTAGCGAAAATCGGGTTTTTGGCTCCCAAGTGCTACGAAAAATCGAAAAATCGAAAAAAAAAATCCTCCCGTCATTACCTCGAGAAACATCTCCTTTAACAAATGCATTTTGATTTTTTTGTTTCAGATGATTCTGTTGCGAGTTATGGTGCACACCGCAAACCAACTTTTTTTCGAGGCGCCTCCGGGGTTTAATTTTCACTCGCTCAATTTTGAATATTTTGCAATGCAAATTTAGGAGAATGTTGTTCAAATGTTACTTTATTATATGTAAATTTTTAAATAAACGAACACTATTCGTTACGCCAAAAAAAATCTTAAAAACATGCCTTTTTTCGCCGAATTAACTTTACCCCGCCCTTAAACGCGTTTTTCTCAAAATGGCATTTCTGAAGTCGGTGACCAAGATTACTCGAACACTAATGAACCGATCTTCTTGAAATTTTGCAGGCTTATTTAATACATAAAAATGGAGTCTTCAATCGTTCGATTTTTTTCGTTAAAATCGAACCATTAACTTTGACTGTCCGCCGTTTTGTGAAAAATGAATATTTTTTAAAATCCTTCAATTAAAGACTAGTTTATACTTATATTTGACTAAATCCATCCGCATTTTTTTTTCAGGTGATCCACTTCGCCGCAATGTTGGTCACCGCAAACCGTGTATATAAAAACATTATTTCATTGACGGCCATGTGCCACTAAACAATGTAATATTTTTCAATAAAAAAATTATTGAAAGTTCTTCAAGATGTGTTCTCTAAGAAGGTATATTGATCGATTGAAAAAGTTTTGTAGTTGTCTTTAAAAAAATTCATGAAAAAGGCCTTTTTGCGCTACAAGTGGGGGTAACCTTAATGAAGTTTAGATCTAAAATAAATGTGATCATATTTAGATTAAAAATACCTTTAATGAAATTCACATCATAGATCAAATTAATGAAATTTATATTAAAGATGGATTTATTATAATAAAATGTACATTAAAATTCAATTTAACAAAACGTTCTTTGGATATAACTTTAAGACCATTCAGATTAAAGATTAATTTGACAAAATTTTAAGAGCGTAATAAAATTTCAAATAGAAAAATCAACAAAAGCCAGAAGTATTTAGTCAAATAAAATGTTTAACATATTTTTAACCATTTACTTCTCCAATTCCAATTCTACATTTTTTCTTCGTTCAACCCGCACATCCCCGCGAACACGAACCTTTTCATTTCAAAGAGTTCTTTGAATTGCAACTTAAGTAACAAGAGGCTCAAGCCCCAAAAAGTAAGACTAATACGGTACAGCAGTATTTTATTTATTGTTAAGTAAGACCAGTTTAATTAAATTTACATCAAGTTTACATAACTTTAATCATAGTCAGTTTCAAGATAAATTTAACAAAATTTCAGTAAAGTAATAAAATTTTTAATATATTGGGAGTACAACTTTGCAGTGACCGTTTTTTTCAAAAGTTTAAGGCTTTATTATAAAAAAGTGGCTACATATTTTTTAATCAAAGTACTGCCCGTCGCTAGCTACGACCTCGGCCCATCTTTCAGGTAGCATTCGAATCCCGCGTCGATAAAAGTCTTGGTCCTTGGAGGCAATCCAGAAATCGACCCAATTTTTGACTTCTTCGTAAGTACCGAAGTGCTGGTCAGCCAAATCGTGTGCCATTGACCGGAACAAGTGATAGTCGGAAGGGGCAATGTCTGGAGAGTACGGCGGGTGGGATAAAACCTCCCATTTCAGCGTTTCCAAGTACTTTTTCACGACATTCGCAACATGGGTCCGGGCATTGTCATGCTGCAGTATCACCTTGTCATGTCTTTCGTTGAATTGTGGCCGTTTCTCTTTGAGTGCCTTACTCAAGCGCATCAACTGACGTCGGTAGAGTTCCCCTGTGATGGTTTCGGATGGTTTGAGCAGCTCATAGTACACAACGCCCAGCTGGTCCCACCAGATACACAGCATCACTTTGGATCCGTGAATATTCGGTTTGGGCGTCGATGACGGAATATGACCAGGCAGTCCCCATGATTTTCGGCGTTTAGGATTATCGTAGTAAACCCACTTTTCATCTCCAGTCACAATCCGGTGCAAAAATCCCTTCCTTTGTTGTCTTTGGAGCAGTTCCCGCAAATGCTGAGAATTCGGCTCGTAGGTTGCCATGTTTGAGTGCCAATAACTTTATAATGCATACACGTATCCGTTGGCTTTTTTAAATTGTTTACATTGGCAGAGCCTCTAGTTTAAAATGCCACTTTTTTATTGAGCTAGGGCCACTACTTCGGCCGCAGTGGCTCTCTAAGTAAAACGGTCACTGCAAAGTTGTACTCCTAATATTTTTGAACATTCCCAGATGGACAGTCATAATTATCACGCCGTGCATACAATTGATGAAGCAAATTGTACAGCATATTGACTTACCTAAATACACATGAGCAACCGAGGCTCAGGGGCAAAAAAGTAAGAATAAATCCGTACAGCAATATTTTCTTTATAGGTAATTAAGATCAATTTAATACAATTTACATTAAAGATACCATCATTGAAATTTAATTTGAAAACAACCTTAACAAAAGTTCACAAATGTAGTAAAATTTCGAATAAATAAATCCCGAAAAAGCCAAACGAATTCAGCCAAATAAAAATTTCTCATATATATTTTTGAACATTTCTTTCTCCAATTCGACCATTTTATTTTCGAAAAAGTTTGCAAAACCCCAGTAGCAAGAGGCTAAAGCACAAAAAAGTAAGAATAACACCGTACAGCGGTATTTTATTCGTCGTTAGATCATGTTCAGCGCAATCTTAAAAGCATCGACGAAAATGAGATACTTACAAGGAGATTCAGAAAAGTCCCGCCGCCCTCTTCTCGACCCTCGGGGAAACGGTGAGGGCGTCCTCTTTCGTTTCCGCTCGAAAATTCGACTAAGAGTTATCCTCCCCCGTTCGCGTGGCTTATCACCTTGGTAACGGCCACGACCTTCGTTCCCGTATAGACGGCAATCTCTGTACGGCAAGTTAAACGAGGAATATTACGGTTACGCGGATGTGAATTGTTGCCAGACCAAATATATATATATATGTATGTGGGATATTCTACACCATTTCAGCTAGCCCGTGGCTCCTTCCATTTTTAGTTTTCCTGATTTTTTTTTTTTTTTTTGTAAAATTGTACTCCATGAAAGGAATATCCACACCAATTTTTTTATTTTTATCTCTTCTTTTTTGGGACTTATAATTGTCCAAAAAAATGTTGATTTCAGAAGTTTGGAAACGTTTAAACGCTGATAACTTCTGAACTAATTGAGATATCGACGAACAGCACTATATAATTTTTTTATTATTTTGAAGCACACTTTCGTAAAAAAATATGAAATAAATCATCAATGATCAATGTCAATGGTTTTTTGCTTCTGAAATGAAAACTATTTTTTTTTTAAGATGATTGACTTTTTCGATTTTTTCAAGAAAATCTCTAAAATAGAGTGACCCATTCTACGATTTTTAAGACTAATCTCATCGTGTGCCCATTTTTCGTTTTATTTTTTTTTTTTAAATCAGTCATATTTTTTACGATTTTTATCATTTTGATGCCCAATAATGCTATTAATGATTTTTTTTATTTCCCATTCGGCTTCGACAGGCCTAAAGCGGTTTATTTTTAATTTGTGCTGAATTTAAAGGAAATAAAATTAATTCGAAATCACTTTGTTTTGTTAAATTTAGTAGACACGAAAAATAAATCGTTTCTGGCCTGTTGAAGCCGAATTGGAAATCACAAAATCATTAATAGCATTATTGGACATTAAAATTATAAAAATCGTTTAAAAAAATATGATTAATTCAAAAAAAATAGAAGAAAAAATGGGCCTACGATGAGACTAGTCTAAAAAATCATAGAATGGGTCAGTCTAATGTAGACAATTTTAAAGAAATAAAAAAAAGGCAATCTTTTAAAAAAATAATTTTCACTTTGGAAGCAAAAAAACGTTGACATTGATAATAGATAAATTTTTTTCATATTTTTTTAACGAAAATATGCTTCAAAATAAAACAAAATTATGTAGTGCCATTTGTCGATATCTCAATTAGTTCAGGAGTTATCAGCGTTTAAATGTTTCCAAAACTTCTGAAATCGACTTTTTTTGGAGAATTGTAATTCTCAAAAGAGAAGAGATAAAAATCTAAAAATTAGTGTGGGTATTCCTTTCATGGGGTGCAATTTTACAAAAAAAAAACAGGAAAACCAAAAATGGTCGGGGTCACGGGTTAGCTGAAATAACGTGAAATATCCCATATATATATATATATATATATATATATATATACACAGGGTGTCCCAGAACTCAACGTTAAGCCGACACGGGGTGACAGGATTGATTGTAACCATCATGAGAAAAATCAGAAAAAAAATCTATCCCATGCAGTTTTAAAATTATGGGCATTTAAGAAAAACCTAGAAATTTGGTCAAACTGTAACCATTTTTCGGTTATTGTGAAACAAACCCAAACAAACCCAAACAATCCCAAGTTTCCTAGAATTAAGACTATTTGTTAAACTATGAATTTAAAATTTTCAAAATTTGTCTACTTTGAAAGGCCCTGCTTTATTTTTTTTTTGCTTTATTTTTTTTCTGATTTTTCTCATGATGGTTACAATCAATCCTGTCACCCCGTGTCGGCTTAACGTTGAGTTCTGGGACACCCTGTATATATATATATATATATATATATATTCCCAAAAGGAAGGCGAACTAAGAATTTCCACGTCGTTTGCTTTTGCCTACGTGTCACAGTGCCCTTGCCCAAAATTCAGACCCTTATACACCACTGTAAGTCTTCATTCCCTCCTTTTTTTGCACACTTCCGTCTCTCAGTCAGTCGAAAAATCCCTAGTAAGACGAAATTCCATCCCGGTTCAACTTCAAATGCGGCCTCTTTTTTTATACAGAACCCAAAAGAAAAAATTACAATAGAATGACATTGAATAGATCAACATCCGGGGGTGGCAAATTTCGAGTGAATAGTTCACGAGGCTTGGTACAATAAAATTACACAATATCTAACAACAATAATTATCAAGAAAATAATAACAATGCTATGATTGATAATAGTAATAATATTCCAAGTGAAAACTTGATTGAAAGGAAAAAAACTTGATTATTTTTATATTAATGTAACAGGAGATCAGGAGGAAGAAGGAGACAGACAATGCAAAATTGCAACAACTCCGCACACAGGAATACATATAATAATCATGATAATAATACTGTTATCGTAATTCTTTTATTTTTTCTTCATTCATTCTATTTTTCATTGCTTCTCTTGTTGCCATTAGCATTATGGTTCCATATTCGATTATTATTATTATTCTTTTTATAAAATAACATAGAATAAAGTAATCCTAACAGGAGCAGTAATATCAATTTAAATAGAAAAAAATAATAATTCAAATGCTAAAACCAACAGCAGTGTCGATAATTATAATAATAATAACAATATGATTTGTAATAATATAGCCACCACAGTAATACTGGCAATGAAGGTAAATGGCATTATTTCCCCTTATACTGATATTGTAATTTTTCTATTTAGTAGTAGTAGTAGTAAACGTGTTAATTGACAGTGTCTGATATACATATATGAGGGGTAAGTTTTCTTATAGTCCGGCATTGCCAATGAGCCATCGATCTTAGTCCCTCAGCTCATTTTTCTATTTATTATTCGTTACATTTAAATTCATTTTTTCATTGTTATTATCCTCAGGTCTCATGTTCTATTATTATTATTCGTAAAAAACAAAATAAAATAATAGTACCAATAAGAGTATTAATAACTTAAACATAAGAGTAAAAAAAATAATAATGACAATAATAATGACCTTCGGAATAATATAGGGGCTCCAGTAAAATGGTAATAACCATAAATGGCATTATGGCTCCTCATACTGTTATTGTTATTTTTATCTAATTTAATTATATTTTTTCATCTATTGACTATTCATCCTGTTATTGTTGTCATCATTATGATCCTATAGGTCATAGGTCATCATTATTATTATTATCATTATTGAATGAAACAAATCATAGTAATAGCTACAGACGATAAATCAAAGAGAAAAAATAACCAAGAAACTATACCAGTTTTAACAGTTAAATTAAAATCATTAAATTGAAACTATAACCATAAAAAAAAAAATTAAAACTAAACTATACCAGTGTTAAGCATTAGAAATAAAATAATGAAATTAAAAAACAATACCAGTGTTAATAATAAAAATCGAGCTCTGACTGCGCATTTTATCAAAGTCCACCAGTAAGTAAAACGAACAAGGAGGGAAAGTCGAAACAGTGTGGAACACGGCGAACGAGGCGATGCTAAAGCACTCGAATTCGTACACAGGTTTACGAGGACTGAGTAACCGACGATCGGTGAAACCATGCGGAACGATAACCTCAATAGGTTCATCAGAGTGCGCCGTGAATGCCCAGGGCAAATGGGGGGTGGGAGGCATTCCTGGCTAGCAAAGATGTACTTACGTCAATACGTATAAATGAACGAGATTAGCCGAGGCGTGAATGAGTTTAGTCGAAACGTCCCGTTTTTTCGCCATTTTTTGTTCCCTGGGGACGAGCTGAACGATGACGACCACACCAGTTTATACCCTTTCTGCCCCCCCCCCCCCCCCCCCAGTGAAAACGCAAAAAGAACAAATAAAAAAATGTATCTTTTTTCTTCGTATGTTCCTCTTCCTTTCGTATCTCTTTGCTATCCTCGCAAAAATATATTTTTAAGCTGCCGCAAGTGGAAGCACGGCTCATCGGCCTCGCGCTATGTTAGTCGTTAATTAAGCACCCCTCCTGACGCCTTCTCGAGCGCGCCACCCCGAAAGTCTTGCTGCATTCCAGCCCCGTTGTCCAGGCCACGTGACTTTCTTACGCGAAATTTTCGATTCGAATTGTAGAAATAATAACTATAAGAGTTATCGAAATTTCGCAATAAAATCGTGATAAGAGACTATTACTAAATAGTTTTTTATTTTAGTTTTTTATCATTTATAATTTATAAATTAATCATATAAATTTATACATTAATTATATAAATTTAAATAATAAATAAATTTATAATATATAATTTTAGTTTTTTATAATTTAGTAATATTATAAACTATTACTAAATAGCATGCAAATAAGAATAAATAGCGGGAAAAATAATAATAACATTTGTCGAAATCATATGATAAAGAAAAATGGATAAAAAATGAATAATTGATTCAATGTTTAATAAGTCAATAATGCTAAAAAGTTTGTATATTGAACTCCCTATTTTACCCCCTTAAGGGTTGATTTTTGGAAAACCCTGAAACACGTATTTTTTTTATTCACTTCGAAAAGTGTATAAACCAAGTTTTGTGTCAATCGGGCTACGGAATAAAATTTCCCATACAAACTTTAACACTTCATTTCGACCACTTAGGGGTTGGCCTTCGAAAAACCCTCCCTTAGTGAGAGATTACATCATAAAAGGAAACTACTGTCCGAATTTCACGTTCCTATCTTCAGCAGTTTAGGCTGTGCGTTAATCTGTCAGTCAGTCAGTCGGTTAGATCTTGTGCTTTTATATGTATTGATTTGCGAAGTGGCGGGTAGGGCGTGATAGAAGAGAGTTCAATTGGGAAGCGTAACACGTAAAAACCCCCAAGGGTATGCGTTGGAACTCAGAAAATTAAAAATTAAAAAACAATCGATAAGGGTAATTAAGTTGTCTGTAAACGAGTTGTTTGGCTTTATGAAAAATAATATAAAATGAATAATAATATTAGTAACAATAAAAAATATTAATAATAACCAAAACAATCGGCAAGTGCAGATAACTTATCCCTAAATGAGTTGTTTGAGTTTATTTGGATGATAAAAATTAATAATAACAATGACAAGGTATTATATTAATAACTAAAAGATAAGTACAAACAAGAAATCTGTAATCGAGGTGTTTGGATTTATTTGGCTTTATAATAGATAATATAAAATTAATAGTAACGATAATAATGAATAATAATAATAATATTCGGTTGGTTTCGTTTGGTTTTGGTTGGGTTTTTTTGGTTGGGGCGTTATGCATTTATGTATACATTAAAGCGTTAATAATAACTAAAATTATTTTTTTCATTTGCATAGTAAAAAAAGCATACACAAACCTTGTTGATAAAAATTCTTCGTGGTTTGTTCAGGTCTTAACAAATAATATTAAATATAAATTAGTAACAAATAATTAACAATAACAATAACAAAGAACGATAATAATAACTAAAAAATTAATAAGCACCAATAAATTATCTCTAAACGAGTTGTTTGAGTTTGTTTGGATAATAAAACAAGCTAACCTAAACTTTGTTGATTAAGGGAGACTTTGTCCTTGGAGTGCCATATTTCAGGTGTTTACATTTTATTTTTTTTTAAGGAAACGAGTAAAGCTTTTTGAGTGCGGTTTTTTTCTTGCTTTTATTCATGATATACAGAACGTTAAAATTTTTTTTTTTAAAACCAAAATGGCGGCCGTAGCAGCTCCGCGAAAACAGGTCCTCAAATCGCGGGAGGTAAACGGCTGACATCACTGCCCCCTCTTTGTTGATCTGAAACACAAATCCAAAGCATATTATCAATCTGTGACCCTTTGGTCATGGAATGACGGATGGGTTTTTCGTTTAGTACAAATTTCAGAAAATGGCGGCAATTTGAAAAAAAATCGAATTTTCGCGTTTTTTTCGCATAAAAAGATAAATAATAAATGCAAAAATGTATCTATCGAAAAAACGATCCGTCATTCCGTGAAGGCATATTTTCTGAGTGTGCTCTCCAAATTTCAGGTCGATATGTTAATTACAGCGGTCAGGAGAATGTCAGCTATTTTTAAAAACGTGTTTTCGAGAAAAAAAACGCGTTTAAAGTTTTGTAATGTGTTTACACAAATGTGTTTATAATTGCCGCTAATCGGCAATGCCTGGTCCATAGAGGCATCCCTCCTTTTCTTCTAGCTGCTTATGTTGAGCCGCCAACATCTCCCGCTAAATTTCAAGGACAAAGTCTCCGTTAAAACCCCTCGTGGTCCAGGATATTTTTGTATACTTAAGTCGCGCGAACGAGTGCTTGAGTTTTCCTCGTTTTCCGCATAGTTTTCCCCGTAGTGAATTTTTCGCCACCGGAGCATACAAGAGCGCCCTTCCCATTAATCCCATCAAAGGGAACGGCTTTTCTTCCATTTCCCTCTCATCCATCCGTGATCGGCTTTTGCCGGTGCTCATCGTCGTCATCGTCGTCGTCGTCGTGAATTCACGCAGAACAGCGGAGATCGCGGGAGCAGCTCGGTAATTAGAAATTCTTGCTCCTTCGATTATCCACCCCGACCCTCATTCACGTTGGAGCTCGAAGGCTTTTTTCAATTTTTTCCCCCAAGATTCCACCCTTCCACACTCGACGAGGGCCAAGATTCGTCCTCGTCTGCACAGGGTTGACTACCTCTCCACCGCTTTCTAATTAAGGCAACCAGAGTAGAACTTTTCGACTGAGGAACGTCTCGGGAAGGAAGGAGTCTCGGGCGAATTCAAATTTCGTGAATACGATGCTTAACGAAGCAACAAAACGAAGCATCAAACATCGGAGATCTAAGAAAAACGCGGAAGAAAAAAGTACGAAAACAAATTGATGGAGCTTTTTTTTTGCGATTTTAGCTGAGAGTGCGGAATAGCAGCGAAGAGAGGGATTATTTTTTTGGTTTTTATCTGCATTGAATCTTACGTCGAATGCTCCGGTTGGTGAACGTTATTTTGATAAATAATGAATCTGTCAAACCAATACCGAATTTTTATTTTACTCATTTATTTGTTTATTTATTTATTTATTTATTTATTTATTTATTTATTTATTTATTTATTTATTTATTTATTTATTTATTTATTTATTTATTTATTTATTTATTTATTTATTTATTTATTTATTTATTTATTTATTTATTTATTTATTTATTTATTTATTTATTTATTTATTTATTTATTTATTTGCTTACTTATTTATTTATTTATTCATTTATTTATTTATATGTCGATAAAGAGAGAAAAAAGCTACGTAAGAGATATACCTCAAGGAAAGGATAAAGATCGATAAATCCTCGAGAGCGAGGGGCAAAAGAAACCTCTCTCGGACAACATAATAGTCCACTGATGTGTATCGTGTGCGTGTACGCGTTGCTCTTTTTCGTTTTCTCCTCACTTGCTGAGGACGTTGCCACCTCCAACCTGGTATGCGTTGGGACTTCTCACTATCACCCCCTCCACTGCTTCCATCTATCGAACTTCCCGACGTGCGTTTTATTATTTTTCGTGGCTAAGGACAAAACCTCGGACAGTACAAGACGAGCTCAACTGCCTAGGGTAAAATAGAGGAACGAATATAGAGCTCGAGATAATGTGATATTCCTGTGCAATTTTCACTAATTTATATTCGTTGATTACCGGTCACAGATGTAGGGATCGAGAAAATCGATCTGCCGATTATTCTCGTCCGGTTCCATCGGGTTGTGGAGCCATTGGTAGTCTCGCCACGCTCCAACAGGGAGAGCCTTATCTTCGGCGCATTTTTCTCTCCTCGGCCGAGAGTCAATCGTAAACACGATGCTTCCCCCATCCAATTTCGTCTGCGTTAATGTTACTTTCGAGGAGGCAGGAGTTATCCGGCAGCTCGGTAGGGTGATCAGGCCGAGGAAGACCCTATGGAAAAGAGCGCAGCACTGGACTCTGAATCCGAGATATTTCGCGCGTTAAGCGAATCTCGTTATTCCAAGGAGAAAAAGAATCCGCGAAACGAGAGAGAGAGAGAGAGAGAGAGAGAGAGAGAGAGAGACGCGTTAATGGGGCAATAAAACGAGTCACGATTCCTCGTGGCTCGGGGCCAAGATCGATATACTTGTGGAGAAGAGCCTCAATCTCCATCGGGAAACTTCCACACAAACGCTCCCATCCTCAAAGATTAAAAAGCCCAGTAACTAAGCAGAGAAAAACTTGGAAAAAAATCGTCGGGTCTGTAGGGGACCGGATGCTGAGAAATCTCATGGAAATCATCGGCACGTACTCGGCCGGCAACCGCTCCGACAATCGTGGCTACTCCTAAATCTGAAAAGTCCTCGGTGCTTCGAACGGTCAGTGGTCGATCACAATCTAACCCGCCGAGCCACTAAACTCCGAATGGGGCTTGATTCTCCGCGTATCGCGATTTAGTTCCTACTGGAATCATCTTCTCTCTTATGTTTTTTCCTGCTCGCTTAATCCTGATCACGTGCGACCACGCACTCCTTGGAAATCCGTGAGTTGGTAGACAAACGGTGTCTGACTTAAAGCAGAATTCAAGCTGGGTGCCTGAAAGTTGTGGCAAGGTGATGTGTCCAATGGAAAAGACCGTGCATACTCATCAGACATGATGTATTGAAGTGTGACCAGCGTTGGTGGGTTTTGCAGCGTAAGGTTTTTTAGCAGCCTGTCGAAAGATCATCGGAAACATCCATCGTGAAATTCCTATGAGAATTGAGCCCGGTGCACTGGAGGTCATCGGAAAAGTCCCTTAACGCACAATAGTGCATCGAGTAGGCATATTGTCGATAACAAATGTCCAGTGTATGGCAGGTCCATTTGAGGTGGGACCAGGCTGTGGTCATCATCATGCGAATCTTCTATGAGGTTCTTCAATTGCTGATAGGAACCCAGGATGCTGCAGATCAGGTTGAGGTGGAAGCCACCTGCCAGCATCATCAGAAATATCCTTTATGAGGTTCCGGAGTTATTGACACCTCTCCAATGTCCTGCAGATCCAGTTGAGGCATAGCAGCCTACCAGCGCAATTAGGAAAGTCTTGTATGAGGTTCTGACGTTATTGATAGCGGTCCAGTGTACTGCGAATACAGTTAAGTTGGAAGCAGCCTTCCATTATCATCACGAAGGTTCTTTCGTGAGGTTCTAAAGTCATTCACAGCTGCCCAGTGTCATGCAGATGCAATTGAGGTAGATCCTCGACGTTCCACAACCTTTTCCAGCAGCCCAGGATATCAAAAATGTACAGTTTCCGTGCCGAAAAGCTGCTACCATCCTCCGGAAAGTTCCTAATGGGCTTTTGGAAGTTTCTACAGCAACACAGAACATCACAGATGTATTCAAGGTAGAAAGAGGCTGGGTTCATAGTCATGAAAATGCCCTTTGAGGTCCTGGAATTGTTTACAGCAGCCCATGGCATTGCCCATCCAGATGAGGTGGAAACAGTTGGGGTTCGCTACTAATAAGACGCAGTTAACAATCCCATCCTCGCAAAATGAGCTCGGAATAGTTAACGACAGATACATCGATACCGTTGAATCGAAATGCCGGTGGGGAGTTTCCAAGATATCTCTCTCTCTCTCTCTCTCTCTCTCTCTCTCTCTCTCTCTCTCTCTCTCTCTCTCACTCACTCACTCACTCTATCGCGGAGCGAATGAACACGCCAATATGTCTCGAGTGAACTAGGCCACCAGGGGGCGCTCGTGCTCGTTAATTCCGGTATAATGACCCGCCGTAAAAAAGGGGGGGGGAATAAGAGATCGAAAACTTCAGACAAGTCAAGAGACGGAATTAGAACAGCTGAATTAATTATCCTGGCTATCTCAACGTGCTTGGCCTGTCCTCGTATATACTTTCGGAGGATGCTGCATTCGTTCCCGCTGCTGCGATGTTATCAAACGATGTGACTCGAATTCGGGAGACCCTTACCCCGTCGCGTTTGACTCGCGCGGGCCCGCTGACCTTGTTTGTCTATTCAGAGTGTCCATGCCTCGGATACAATGTTTTACCGCTATGATGCCGACAAAAATCCTAACTGATCAAATCTTGAACCAAAATTGATCGGAATGAAATATTTGTATTGTAAGAAAAACAGGTGAAAATAAGTCCCCAACAGCAGTGGAGGTGCGGTCAGCGTGCAGCTTTGGCGACCTTCCTTATCAAGCGTGTTGGCCTTGGCCAATACTCAGATGGGTGACCGCGTTGGCCGCGCCCTGGCTATGTCTTCGACTATCAAGGGGGAGGCAGTTTGGCCAAGTTTCCGGTGATGAATGCCACTACACCCGGTCCCTATCGGCATAAGATTTTCCCAGTTTTTCCCAGTTTCCTCCGTTTTCCCCAGTTGCCCCAGCTTTCCCCAGTTGCCCCAGTTTTCCCAGTTGCCCCAGTTTTCCCCAGTTGCCCCAGTTTTCCCCAGTTACCCCAGTTTCCCCAGTTGCCCCAGTTTTCCCCAGTTGTCCCAGTTTTCCCCAGGTTCCCCATATTTCCACAGTGCCCTCCAGCGATCGCGCTACGTCAGTGCTTTTGGGAACGAGTGGCTACTAGCTGGAAATACTGACATAATACGTGTAGGGGGTCAAAGTACTAGGGATTCGTTAACATTCTTATACATTTTTATCCAATAACGGAAACGAAGGATAACGTTTGCCAATATACCTCGAAGGTCACACGACGCTCATGTGAGCTCTTGGCTTCGGTAAAAAAAAAATAAGAATAGCAAAACAAAGAAAAAACAGTAAATTTAATCACGCTCGGAGAATGCGTTGCTCGCGTTCGCCCTTCAGCCTCGGGATCATGGCTGCGCAACGCGACTCTCTTCTTCTTTTTCTCGTACGAAATTGAAATCCCGACAGCACGTGGGGAATTAAACGACTCCCACGGGGGATAAGCAGTGGGAAAAGTGGGGGCGGGGGCAGAGCGCAAAGAGAAAAGTGAAAGCGAGCGCAAAGAACGTAAAGAGAATCTCCTCTCTCGCATGCGGGGGAGAAGGAGAAGCGCGTGACACGCGTACATTCGAAATGGATGAGTTTCGGTTTTCAGGAACTTCGTTTTGTTACGAACACGTCACGGGGAAGCTTCTTTATATCGCTCGCGGTTCTCCCGAAAGTGGAGACCTGGATCGACACTCACGAGGCTTATCTGGCTCACGTTACTTGAAATTCTGTCTGCGCCTCTTTTCTTTGCGCTTTTTTTCTTCTTTCTTCTCTCCCGTGCCATCGCTGCCTTTACAATGTGGATGCGTCAACACTCGGACGTTATCATTTTTCATTCAAACCACTCGGTGATTGAGCCTTTGAATTTTTTATTAACTTTTTTTGTACTTTCCTCTAAAGTGCAGTAGAATTTTTCTTCCGGGCTCTAATTCGTTTTTCGCAGAGATGAACAAGGTCGGAGTAAGGTACCTGCGGGTAATAAGGCCTAGCTAAGGGATATTTGCAATGAAATGAAAAATATCCAATTCAATCAACATACTTTGATTGTAATCATTATTTCAGTTCAGTTTCTATAAAATATAAACGGAAAATGGTAACTTGTACCATAAACAAAAACAAAATTAAACATTTGTGAAAACCTTGATAGTAGGCATTATTTTACTATAGTAGGATAATAAGGCCTACGGCTTTAAGGGGTGAGATGCAGTCAGAATTTAAAAAAAATCGATTTTTTTTACATTTTCCTGAAGTATGATGTTTCGAAAATATTCCCTGAAAATTTCAAGTCAATCCGATTAATAGTTTCCGGGATATCCCACAATTAGTGAAGGGGCGTCGGGTCCCCATTGCAGGTAGCGGCTGACAAACGCGCAAACGATAATACCCGGGAAGCCAGAATGCTTCGAAGACAACAAGAAATTGATATTTTGGAAGCTTCCACATCGGCAGAAGCCCTGTTATATGGGCCAGGAATTGATAATTCGATGTAAATAATTTTTTAATTAGTATTTCTATACATGAATCAAGTGTAAAATGGGAAAACTCTTTCAGAAATTTTCAAAAATGTATTACTCAAAAACTATGAACTTTAGTGAAATTTTATAAAGAATACTTTCATCTTAAAATTGCCCAAAATATTTTTAAAAAATAATTCTTCCAGAAAAACATTAATTTTTTGAAAAATTGTTTTCACAATTGGCTATAAACTATTGAATGCTCGACTTTTCGGCAAAAGAATTGTGATTTTCGGATTCAGCGGATCAAAATACATCAAAATAAGTTTAGCTTTATCCGTCAAGCTCAAAATTTTACGAACATATAATACTGTATCCACATCGAAAAACTTTAAATGCGTTTTTCTCGTAACTATGTTTTTCAAGTCGGTGGCCACTATAATTCAAAAACCACTCGATGGATTTTGATGAAAATTGGTGTGCTTATGGATAGCATTAAAAACTAGTGCGTAATCGATCGGTTTTTTATTTTTGTTGAAAATTTCGTTTTTTTTAACAATAAACGAGCGATTTTTTGGTCGAAAATCGAAAGTTATGACCAGCCTTTGCAAAATGGTATAAAAATGATTTTAAAAAAATACAAAATCGTATAAAAAATATTCTAAAAATACAAAATGGTATAAAAAATATTCTAAAAAATACAAAATGGTATAAAAAATATTCTAAAAAATACAAAATGGTATAAAAAAGATTCTAAAAAATACAAAAATTGGCCATCACTCCAAACCAGTATAAGAATATTCTGCAAAAAACCTATGAACGATATAACCAATTTCGTAACGCTGTAATAAAATCTAACAATTTTTTAACCACTCCCTCACTCGTAAATATCTCTCAAAAGAAAAAAAGCTTCACCCTCAGCGATCCCTGACAAAATTCGTAGCCCCGCGACTCAGAAGGATTTCGAATATGCCAAATTTCACATTCGAATGCAAAATGAACAGTAATAGCAAGATATAGCCATAGGGTGTCGTCAAAACGCCACATCAAGTAGTAAAAAAAAAAAAAAAACATGGGAAATCTTTCGATCCCACATTTCCGCGTGAATTTCGTGACGAATCGATTTATTTCCTTTTTTTTTTTCATTCACCACTGGGATGGTTATTCCTTTGGCCCTGTGTACGAGAATATGCACTGCGTCGGTCGTTCGGAAGGTTTAGCGACGACAAGGTGGCGTCATTATGCCGGCTTTTACTTTACGCAAGAATCGACAAATTTTCAAAGGAGGAAGGGTGTTAAGTGCTGGCAGCTCTCCGAGCACAAGGGCCGCGAATGGGAGCGAAGTGTACGGGAGATGAAATGCCCAAAATACGCTCTCCATACATCTAGCGTGGAAAGCCCTTGGTGATTCAATTCGATACAATCGGAGAGTAGATTCTACGCTAGGGAGATATATCGCTCTCGTATATACGAGTCCCGTCCGAAAGGGCGTCCCTTAGCGAGGCATGGACCCTGTACTGAGAGTTCCTCCTCTTCATCCTGCCACGTTAAGGGGTATGCGTAAGCTTGGAATTTCAAAAAATCCATTTATGTTTTATTTTTATTGTCTTATTACGTAGAGTCTCAATTACGATTTGGTTCAAAGATTTTGTAGAAATTCCAAAAATTCACCGAGTTATGACGATTTTAGTTAAAAGAGACGAAAACCCAGCACTTTTTAGCTCAGAATATGAATTTTTGATTGGAGATAGATGGTTGCATACTGAAAATAACTCCAATAAAATGTTGATCCTCAACTCGCCCCAACCCTAAGAATTAGGGGTTGAAACCGTATTAATTGCCGTATCTCGATAATCAATAGCCCGATCAAAAAAAGTTTCAAACAAAAGTTGTTTGGAGTAATGAAATTTGTATAAAGTTATCTGCTGTCCAACCCCCTATCTTTGAAAATAGCAGCACAAAAACGATTCGAAAATTCGGGGGTGTCTGGGTCAGTGGTGCTTTCGTGTTTTGTGCCGCTATTTTCAAAGATAGGGGATTGGACATCACATAACTTTATACGTATTTCGTTCTTCGAAACAACTTTTGTTGAAAAAAAATTTTGATTGGCCTATTATTTAACGAGATTCGGCGATTTCTAAGTTTTCAACCCCTATTTCTTGGGGTTGGGGCGAGTTGAGGGGCAAAATTTTATTGCCGTTACTTTCAGTATGTAACCATCTATCTTCGGTAAAAATATGATATTCTACGCTAAAAAGTGCTGGCTGTTCGTCTCTTTTACTGGACTGTTTGTCCAACCAGGCTGTTTGATTGTTATACGGTGCAGGAAACGCAGATTGAAGGTACGAAAAATAAATGCGATTTTTTCTCAAGCAAGTGGTCAAGGCACTTTCTTACAATTAAATTTTTCATGTAACATTTTGGACGAAAGAGTGTATTTTATAGATAGAAATTTTAAATAAAAGATGTTTAATTGTTTTACTAGCTCCATTAGCAATCGAGATATAAGCGACGAAAATTAATCGCATCACCTGTCACTCATCGTTCCGTTTCTCTCATAAAAATGTTCCTTGTTCATATCTCCATTACTAATGGACCTAGCAAAAAAATAATGAGACATTTTTTATTGTCGATTTAAAAAGAAACATCTTTTATTCCAAACTTTTTTCTACAAAATGTACTTTTTCGTCACAATCGTCGTAATAACAATTAGGTTGTTTATAACAAAAAAAGGTTTCTAGAACAAAATAAATCTCCTATTCGTATTGCTCGTACCCAAAACTATAAAGGACTACCGAAGATATTGAACAGACCTAAACATTTATAGAAAAATGTATACGGAAAAAGTGGATTTAGTACGTGCTCTTCGCTTGCGTTTATCTCGAAAGTAGAAAATGCAATTTGCAATTTGGCATACGTCATATCTCAAAATCTAATTATCTGATTTACTTCAAATTTGCACTGAACATATTTTCTAACATGTTCAATCGACAGACCGGATGATTTTTTCATATGTTCCTCCATTTGTTAATAAAAAACGTTTACCCTAGTTATTTTTGGACGAAAAACACTTTTTTCAAAACAGTGCAATGTATTTAAATTTTGAAATTTCGAAAAAGTATCCAGAGGGTAGCTTCACCATTGTACTAAAAGTATACTGTTATATTTTTTACTTTAGATAAATCTAGTTACTGGAATCATGTACGCGACCGAGCTGTGCGGAGGCTACAGTCCCGAGATTAAATGACAATGATTACTTTGTTTATATATATTTTGTAATAAAAAAAAACGGTGACATGTCAATACTATGTACTATCTGTTTGCGAAAGATGGACCTTATCATCACAATACCTGAGACGAAAGAAAATTCAAGGTTATGCATGCCCCTTAATATCGCTGACTACATGAGTTTTCTCTTTTCCTCCGTTGCTGCTTGTTCCAACGTTCGGCAATTAAATATAATTTCTATTCTTTACATCTTTATTTATTAATTTACTGTCAGTACCTGTTTATTTTTTATTTACTCAAAAAATGTTCAATGGGCAAGAGACTCGTGTTTCCATAGCTCTCGTGGTTCGAATATACATCAGGTGGTTCATTCTTATATATCCGGCTGAATATCTCTAAAAGTATCAAGGGTGTGAGAAACTTTGGGACAACAATTTTTGGGATATATGATTTCAAACGATACTCAGGTAGGGTCTTTTACTTTTTATTCCAGGCTACTGAACATCGGCATTCTTAGTTCCCTTGGTCTACAAATATTGTCTAAAAACTTTGTATTGTAAAATAATGTATTTTTCAGATGCTTATAACAAGCCGAATGATCCACTGTCGTCGAATATCTATAAGTGAATATCCATAAGTGAATATCCATAAGTCGTTTCTCCATAAATCGTATCTCCATACGTCGTATCTCCATAAGTACGAATATCCATAAGTCGAATATCCATAAGTCGAATATACATATGTCGAATATCCATATGTCGAATATCCATAAGTCGAATATACATGAGTATGAATATCCATAAGTGAATATAAAGTAGAAATGAGTGCCGGAAATGGTGGGAGGCAGAGATAAGTGAGTTTGTTTCGGTTTATTTCAGTTTGTTTGTTTGTTCATTTGGGTTCCCTCTTTACTAACTTTTCATATACGTCCCGTCATTTCTGGCACTCATTTCTACTCATACTCACTTATGGATATTCGTGCTTATGGATATTCGACTTACGGAATATTCGACTTATGGATATTCGTATTTATGGATATTTGCCTTATGGATATTCGTACTTATGGATATTCGACTTACGGAATATTCGACTTATGGATATTCATACTTATGGATATTCGTATTTATGGATATTCGCTTTATGGGTATTCGCCTTATGGATATTCGACTTATGGATAAACTCACTTACATATACTTCCCGCCATTTCTGGCACTCATTTCTACTCTATACTCACTTATGGATATTCGACTTACGGAATATTCGACTTAAGGATATTCATACTTATGGATATTCGTATTTATGGATATTCGCCTTATGGGTATTCGCCTTATGGATATTCGTACTTATGGATATTCGACTTATGGATATTCGACTCACTTACATATACTTCCCGCCATTTCTGGCACTCATTTCTACTCTATACTCACTTATGGATATTCGACTTACGGAATATTCGACTTATGGATATTCGTATTTATGGATATTCGCCTTATGGATATTCGTACTTATGGATATTCGACTTATGGATAAACTCACTTATGGATATTCATACTTATGGATGTTCGTATTTATGGATATTCGCCTTATGGATATTCGACTTATGGATAAACTCACTTACATCTACTTCCCGCCATTTCTGGCACTCACTTCTACTCTATACTCACTTATGCATATTCGACTTACGGAATATTCGACTTAAGGATATTCATACTTATGGATATTCGTATTTATGGATATTCGCCTTATGGGTATTCGCCTTATGGATATTCGTACTTATGGATATTCGACTTATGGATAACAACTTGCATCTACTTCCCGCCATTTCTGGCACTCATTTCTACTCTATACTCACTTATGGATATTCGACTTACGGAATATTCGACTTATGGATATTCATACTTATGGATATTCGTATTTATGGATATTCGCCTTATGGGTATTCGTACTTATGGATATTCGACTTATGGATAAACTCAATTACATCTACTTCCCGCCATTTCTGGCACTTACTTCTACTCTATACTCACTTATGGATATTCGACTTATGGATATTCATACTTATGGATATTCGTATTTATGGATATTCGCCTTATCGATATTCGACTTATGGATATTCGTATTTATGGATATTCGCCTTATGGGTATTCGCCTTATGGATATTCGTACTTATGGATATTCGACTTATGGATATTCGACTCACTTACATATACTTCCCGCCATTTCTGGCACTCATTTCTACTCTATACTCACTTATGGATATTCGACTTACGGAATATTCGACTTATGGATATTCGTATTTATGGATATTCGTCTTATGGATATTCGTACTTATGGATATTCGACTTATGGATAAACTCACTTATGGATATTCATACTTATGGATGTTCGTATTTATGGATATTCGCCTTATGGATATTCGTACTTATGGATATTCGACTTATGGATAAACTCACTTACATCTACTTCCCGCCATTTCTGGCACTCACTTCTACTCTATACTCACTTATGCATATTCGACTTACGGAATATTCGACTTATGGATAAACTCACTTACATCTACTTCCCGCCATTTCTGGCACTCATTTCTACTCTATACTCACTTATGGATATTCGACTTACGGAATATTCGACTTATGGATATTCGGCTTGTGGATATTCGGCTTGTGGATATTCGACTTATGGATATTCGATTTATGGATATTCTACCCCAATTGAATGACTAACTCTGTATGTCTCTGAAAGCAAGCGTCGGATACAATAATATTTCCAACAAAAGTTATCCATTTTTTTACATAAAATAACATGCAGCAGAGAAAACCATAGGTCTCTATTGAAAAAACGATGTTGACCGTTAAATGACCTTCAAAAACGCCACCTGAGAATTTTTCAATGACACTACGCTACGTCGCGCCCACAACACTACAATTTTTATAGGACACTTTTTTGCGTAGCCTCCATATTTTTGGAGATATTTGCCTGGATGTATACAAATTGGCCACCCGGTATATGTATACCGGGTGTACGTATGTCCGTATATTCGATCGAACCCACTACGGCACTCGAGCATCGATCCTAAAAAGTATTTCACGTAATATAAGAAATTGCTCGTTCTCAATGTCCCGCAAAGAATCGCATCGATTCGTCACTACATCGTCTCGCGCGCGTAGATCGCCCATCTCATTTTGCCTAAAGGGCAAATTTGGGTAAAAGTTTCGCGGTCCATCGAGGCGCACACGAGAGACAGCCCCGTTGTTCAGATGACCCTCCGAAAATCGTCCGAGCTACACGTCGACCGTGAAGGGCGAAGGGCGAGGGCCGTTGAGGGGGGGGGGGGGGGGGGGCACGAGTGTAGAGTATCGAGCCCCTCGAATCGCCGCTTGCCCGGAAGAGACACCTCATCGGCCTCCCTCTTCTCCTCGTCGCTTCTACTTCTATCTGTTTCTAACGCAATCAGCTGAGTGGATCCTGAAATTTCCTTCGCTATGAACGAAAAAGCCGGACCCGAGGTTCGAAGCTTCAATGTGTTCCTTTGTCGAATTATTCGCTGTCTCCTCTCCAACATCCCCTTAAAGTACGTCCGAAGAGGTTAGCGAGTATTTTAAATCCGAGATTTTGTCATTGGCGCCACCACGCGCTTTTTTTATTTTCCACTATAGCCGAGTCCACTTACGAATCGCGAGATCCCCCCCCCCCCCTTCGACTGCGCGGTTATCGCCGATCGTGGTTGTCGGTAATTCGAAGCGAGTAATTGGCGCGAGGAAAGTCAGAGGAGACCATAGGGGAGACGGCATGGTGGCGATCGTCTTTCAGAGGTTTACGACCGAAGGCATGACCTCAATTTCGCACTGGCGATTTTGCAGCTCGAGAAAAGAGTACCGTGACCGGACGTAGTGGACTCAAGGCTGAAGCAGGAGGCCTCGGTCACGGACACTTTTTGCGATCCCCAAGTGTAGTCACACTTGATACGTAATACGAGAAAATACGGTTACATGGCTCGTTGTATTACTGGGGGTGCGAAGAAAAAAAAACATTCGCTGCAAGTCTATGAAATTATTAACGAAAAACAATTGCGTAAGGATTTTTTTATCGCGTCTTACAGTTGCGCCGAATTTTTGGAGAAATACCACACATGGAGAACTTGTTGGCGAATTTCATGGGATGCGCACGATATTCTGTTATTTTCGTACAGCAAGTGAGATTAAAAATGGAAACAATTTCATTAGTTTGAATTTTTTGATTGTATTTGTTGACAGGAGAATAAAAAAAATTATTTGCAATTTATTTGTTATTTTTTTATTATTTATTTAAAAGTAATAAACAATTTAAAACGGTGATTGACAATTCTTCAAGAATTGAACCCTCTTAAACGACGATGACAACACCGGAAAGAGAGAATGGTGCGAATGTTTGTGTTTCAATAGCCAGGTGTGGAAAGTTCGACTCCTGGTTAGAATTTCTGCCGCTAGATGGTGCAGTCATCAGTGGTTTCTCGTAAGCAAAGCAACGTGCCTTATCGTATAAGTGAAGCGGATCGGAAATTCACAATATTGCTATTAGTACAGTCGTGCTGTCGCTGAAAAACCTCATAATCGGAAAAAAATAGAAGAAGGCTAGTTTTTTGACAGGTGATTTTGTAGGTGCCACGGGTGCTAAACTCGATTTTGCCTAAAAATTGGGGTGTAGGGTTTTTTTAGGGGATGAAAGGGGATGGGGGTGGATTAATGCAAAAATACAACCCCTACGAGGTCGGCGCCGTGAGACAAATTGTGCAGAAAAATCCAGGCTTCAATTTTGTCTGGAGCGCCGAAGTCGGGGAAGTTCATTTTGGGGGTGAAAAAGTGGACTGAAATTTTGAAAAATCGGTTTTAATTCAATAACTTTTTAGAAAAAAATCGTACACTTTTTGCTCAAATGGGAAAGTTGTAGCCCTTGAAAAGACGCGTCGATCAAGTATTCGATCATCACTCTCCGATAATATCTTCACCCCAGATAATATGGTTACAATACCAACAAAAAAATTGTTTATCGAATAACTCAAAAACAATCGATTTTTCGGGTATGGTTCAAATGTACGAAATGTAGAGAATAATTTTCTTCATTTTTTCGCTTCTATGGACTACCCTTGAATTTTGATTGTTCAACCCCTCTCGGGGGTTGAAAATTCAAAATGAAATTCTGGGAAAACTATTGACCGCACGAATTCGCCGCCGTGGAAGAATTTGTAGCTTGAACCCTCTGCTACATTTTTGTCCACTGCGCCAAATTCGTATCTCTTTATTTTCGGCCAATAGTTTTCCCGGGATTTCATTTTGAATTTTCAACCCCTGAAAGGGGTTTAAAAAAGCAAAATTCAAGGGTGATCCATAGAAACGAAAATATAGAGCAAATTATTCTCTACATTTCGTACGTTTAAGCCATCCCCGAAAAATCGATTGTTTTTTAGTTGTTCAATAAACAATTTCTTTTTATACTTCAACAATTATTTTCGTCAAAATACTTTTCGAGAACTCCAACGTTCCCGTTTGAACAAAAATTGTATGCATTTTTCCTAAAGAGTTATCGAATGAAAACTGATATTTCAAAACTTCACCCCACTTTTTCACCCCCAAAATGAACTTCCACGACTTCGGCGCATTGAACAAAAATAAAGCTTGGATTTTTCTGAACATTTTGTCTCCCGGCGCTGACCTCGTGGGGGTTGTAGTTTGGCATTCATCCACCCCCATCCCCTTTCATCCCCTAAAAAAAACCTACACCCCAATTTTTATGCAAACTTGGATTTAGCACCCGCGGCACCTACAAAATCACCGGTCAAAAAACTAACCTTCTAATTTTTTCCAATCCCAATACAGCACGGCTGTACCGTATCAGCGATGTTTGCAGCTATTGACTGAATCTTTCTATCATCAAGTACACTTGGGTAGCATAATTTTTCCATTATCCGGCATTTTTTTAATTCAGTGCGTGACTTTCATTATCGAAGTTGCTTACCGGCCATAATACCTCTTTTTTAACTTTACAATTCTCGTATGCTTGTAGAAACATACATTTTTTTCACCATCGAGGAATGAAAATTGGAAACCACACGCTGGTAGGGTTTTAATCGAGATTGAAACGCGCGACGGGATCGATGCAGAGGCTCGATGTTTGTAGTGCGGATTCGTGTAAAGCCGTGGAACGTATACAGTGTACGGAGAGAAGTTATGAGTACCGGTGGGGCTGATGGTGGTTGCGCGGTATGTGTCGCCCAGCAGTACATGCTGGACAAACAAGGATATAGTAAGATGTATATACACCTACGGGCTTTGTGCGGATACACGCCTTCGCTCGATCATACACTACCGTTCAAATAGTAACGCGACACCACACATTATCAGAAAAATAAAAGGTGAAAAAATTCTTAAAAATCCGAACGTATTCAAAATTGAAGAAAAAAAACGTATTTTTTCCTCTTTGACTTTTTGTCTTGAATCTTTCAGTTCTCGAGCTACGAAATATATTCGGAAATATATTTTTCGAATACGATTTCGATAGCAAATTATCGTAAAAACAAAGGTCGAAAAAAAATCTTAAAAAATTGTCATCTATTCGCAATTAAAATACACGAATCTCTTCCTCTTCGATGCTTTACATCCAAGTCCCGAAATTCTTGGGCAACGAAGTATCTTACGATTAATATCTTTTTGGAATCAGATTTCAATTACGAAGAATCATTTTAAAAAATCTTGATTAATAATTGTTTTAAAACTTTTACGGATCCGGTATGAAAAGATACGACTTTTTAACTCTGCCATTTCATTTTACGCCCGATACTTTACAATCATGTAACTTTACGGTTTAATTTTGACCGCGAAGATGGAAAAAATATGTCGGTATAAAATTCTTAAAAAATTCGAACGCGCAGAATAAAAAAATACGACTCTTTTTCTGCGCGACAATTTGTTTAAGGGGTCTTCTCTCTTTGACGCTGAAAAAAGGCTATTTTCATGATTTTTAAATAGGTTTATATTATAGATATTGATATAAAAGTTGTTACACTTAACAAAGACACTTTCGCAATACATTAAACTGTTTTTTAAATGTATTTATGTAACCCAAACAAACTTTAAATGTGTTTTTCTCGAAACAACGTTTTCCGACGGCTTGTTCATAAAATCTTCGAAACTACTGAACCCATCCTTATGAAATTTTAACCGCATATTCTTTACAACTATAACTATAGCTATCAAGGGTTTTCTAAAATTGTGATATTTACTTTTTTCACCAAAACGGTAAAAAAACGCGTTGTATTTTGTTTTATCGGATAACGTCCATTATTTTGTTATTTTTGCATATATCCGAAATCGTATGACATGCGCTATAGCCATTAACATACTGAATCTAAAACCGTTTGATTTTTTTTCATCGGATGATCCGTCTCCGAGATTTCATCAACAGCGCAGACCTACAATTTTTAGGACATTTTTTTAACTACTATTTCCGCCCATAAATGTGACTTAAATTAAATGTTAAATGTATTTCGAAAGTGTATTTATTAAGTGTAACAACTTTGACATCAATATTTATAATATAAGCCTATCAAAAAAAAAATAATGAAAATAGACTTTTTTGGCCTCTAAAGTGAGAAGACCTACTAAATTTTGACCGCAAAGATGACTAAATACGTCGGTATAAAATTCTCGAAAAAATCCACGGTGTACGAAATAAAGAAAATCGACTGTTTTTCTCCGCGACAATTCGTTAAAAACCGCGTAGTTCTTAAAGGGTTACCCCCACTTGAGATATAAAAAAAATCGATTCAGCGGATCAAAATACATCAAAATAAGTTTAGCTTTATCCGTCAAGCTGAAAATTTTACGAACATATAATACTGTATCCACATCGGAAAACTTTAAATGCGTTTCTCTCGAAACTATGTTTTTCAAGTCGGTGACCACTATAATTCCAAAACTACTCGATGGTTTTTGATGAAATTTGGTGTGCTTATGGATAGCATTAAAAACTAGTCCGTAATCGATCGGTTTTTTATTTTTGTTGAAAATTTCGTTTGTTTTAACAATAAACGAGCGATTTTTTGGTCGAAAATCGAAAGTTATCGGTCGGAAGCTGCCATTTTGTTAATTAAGAAAAAGCTCCGATAAAGGACTAGATTTATTAGTAACTAATAATTTTTTTTTGGTTATTTTATTTCAGATGATCCAGTAAAAGGGGCCATGCCGAAGGGGGTCCGACAAAGTTGGCGATATTTGTATAAATAATAAATATTTTTCTTCGAAAATTTATACAAGTCAAGTTGAAATATAACATAAAAAGTATGTGTAAGCACTTTTGTAAAACAAAATTAATTACTATAAAAAAAATATTGACAATGCTCGTTTTTTCACGCCTCTGACCTCATCTCGCCCCTTGACATACTTAAGGGGTTACCCCCACTTGCGATTTTGAAAAAATCGTTTTTTTTTATTGCATTTTTTTGAAGTATAAGTATCTGAGAATATGTCCTGAAAATTTCAAGTCGATCCGAACAAAATTGACTGAGATATGAGCGTTGAAAGAGAAGAATCCGTTCTTCGTGTAAACTGAAATTGAAACTTTAAACGCGTTTTTCTCAAAATGGCATTTCGGAAGTCGGTGACCAAGATTACTCGAACACTAATGAACCGATCTTCTTGAAATTTTGCAGGCTTATTTAATACATAAAAATGTAGTCTTTAATCGTTCGATTTTTTTTTCGGAAAAAAATGGCCGTTTTATAGCCAAAAAACGGCCGTTCGTTTCTCGTTAAAATCGAACCATCAACTTTGACTGTCCGCCATTTTGTGAAAAATGAATATTTTTTAAAATCCTTCGATTAAAGACTAGTTTATACTTATATTTGACTAAATCCATCCGCATTTTTTTTTTTCAAATGATCCACTTCGCCGCAATATTGGTCACCGCAAACCGTGTATATAAAAACATTATTTCATTGACGGCCATTTGCCACTAAACAGTGTAATGTTTGTCATTAAAAAAATTACTGAAAGTTCTTCAAAATGTGTTCTTTAAGATGGTATATTGATCGATTAAAAAAGTTTTGTGGTTTTCTTTAAAAAGAATTCATGAAAAAGGCCTTTTTTGCGCTACAAGTGGGGGTAAGGCCTTAAGTTACGAGACATTTAACAAAACCACAGTACGAAAAGTCGAATTGATTTGCAAAATCGTATTTCGAAAAACGATGTTTGATGTTTTGAGATGATATTTTGAACGGCTCTGTATATTGAACCGGGGAGACCAAAGGGGGGATGGGAATGAAGTGGTGGAAAGGGGTAGAGCGGGATGGGCTCGTATTTACTCCGGGAATTAAAAATCCCTTCGCGGTGGAACGAGCCTGAAAGGGTCTAGCGAGGCGTGAGCTCGGAGAACATCATCCCCTGTGCGCGGCCCTCCTCCGTCCAGCACTGCATGATTTCTCGTGGTGTGTACATCATGTTGTGTGCGGTGGTGAAGTACTACAATACAGATATATTTATCTATGTGTATGCACAGTTGGGGGTGCGTATGGACGATGTTGGAAATGAACGGGCGACGAAGGGCGGTGCGAAAAGACGGAATTGCGATTAGTTTCACTCTTGGATTCTCGTTCACGCTTCGCCAAGCTCTCCACCTGCCTTCCGGGCGGACATTGCGGCGAGGGTGAAGCCCACCCCCGGCCCTTTCCACCCAAAAGAAAAATGGAACAGGCGAGAGGCCCGGGGTTACAAAAAATTGTGAAGAATCGACGATCAGGGTGGATGAAAGGGATATCCCAAAAATGCTTAAACGGTGAAACATTGAGTGACCTCCCTTAAGGGGATGTCTTCACAGCCCATTGGATTCGCACGCCAGAGGAATAATCGTTTTTGTAATCACCCAAGAAAAATGGAGACCAAAAGATATCCACGTTAGAATTAAAAGGGTCGGGAAGGTCTGCCCTCCCACGAGCCCTTCACTACCCATGAGCTACGGTGACAATTCAAAAAATCGCTGTGATTTGCTCGTGTCTGCGAATTTCGCGCTGCCCTCGCGAAATACATCCATGCACCCATTCCAACCTGGCGACCCTTACGACCCGCACATCCAACTTATGTGCCACCCAATTAACCCATTAACGCCCAAAAATCGCGATTTTTTCCTTCATTTTCAAGCCAGATTTTTATTATATAAAAAAAATCATAAAAAATGAAGAGATACGTTCCCTAGTATTTTCGAGGGTGCTCTTTCAGAATCTGGGGTCAAAATTGGGTTTTGTCCATTAGGAAAAAAAATATGGCGGCTTTTTAACAAAAAAAACAGGCAACATCAATGACACTTTTTTTTCAAAATTTGTTTGCACCTCGAAGCCGTTGAAAAGTCCGGTTTTTATTTCAACCATGGGTGCATAGGATAGTGACGATTGAACAATAAATTTTTTAAATTCGTCGTTGTCAACTTTTTCACCCCCAAAATGGCGCTTTTCACCCCCTGAGTGACACGAAAAATTTCACGCTCGGTGTCCCAAATGAAAAGTAGTTGGATTTGGACGAAAATTGATACTCAGAGGTTTTTGAGGTCGCTGATTACGATTCTGTTCTCAAAATTCCGAAATTCAAAATGGCGGATCCAATATGGCGGACACAAATGCAAAAGTTCATTTGGATTGGATAAAACATGGCACTCGGGGGTTTTCGAGGTCGCTGATTATGATTCTGCTCTCAAAATTCCGAAATTAAAAATGGCGGATCCAATATGGCGGACACAAATGCAAAAGTTCATTTGAATTCCATAAAACGTGGCACTCGGGGGTTTTCGAGGTCGCTGATTATGATTCTGCTCTCAAAATTCCGAAATTCAAAATAGCGGATCCAATATGGCGGACACAAATGCAAAAGTTCATTTGAATTGGATAAAACGTGGCACTCGGAGGTTTTCGAGGTCGCTGATTATGATTTTGCTCTCAAATTCCGAAATTCAAAATGGCAGATCCAATATGGCGAACACAAATGCAAAAGTTCATTTAAATTGGATAAAACGTGACACTCGGGGGTTTTCGAGGTCGCTGATTATGATTCTGCTCTCAAAATTCCGAAATTAAAAATGGCGGATCCAATACCAGACGCCAATCCAGACGCTAAAAAAAAGGTATTTTCATGAATTTTTTTGATAAGTTTATATTATAGATATTGATATAAAAGTTGTTATACTTAATAAACACATATTCGAAATACATTTTTAAAAATTGTTTCACACAGCGCCGAAGTCGTGGAAGTTCATTTTGGGGGTGAAATTTTGAAAAATCAGTTTTCAGTCCATAACCCCTTAGGAAAAATACCTACAATTTTCGTTCAAATGAGAACTTTGTAGCCCTTGAAAAGACGCGTTGATCAAGAATTTGATCATCCCTCTACTATAATATCTTCACCCCGAAAAGCATTATTGACGTATAAAAAAATGGTGTTTTGAATAACTCAAAAACAATCGATTTTTCGGGGATAGTTTAAATGTACGAAATGTAAAGAATAATTTTCTCTGTATTTTCGTTCCTATGGACCACCCTTGAATTTGGCTTTTTCGAACCCCTCTCAGTCGAAAATTCAAAATAAAATTCTAGGAAAACTATTTACCGAAAATAAAGAGATACGAGTTTGGCGCAGTGGACAAAAATGTAGCTGAGGGTTCAAGCTACAAATTATTCCCCAGCGGCGAATTCGTGCGGTCAATAGTTTTCTCAGAATTTCGTTTGAATTTTCTACCCCCGAGGGGGGTTGAAAAATCAAAATCAAATGGAAAATCAAAATTAAAGGGTGTTCCATAGAAACGAAAATATAGAAAACATTATTCTCTACATTTCGTACATTTAAACCATACCCGAAAAATAGATTGTTTTTTACTTATTCAATAAACAATTTTTTTTGTATTTTAACCATTTTTTGGGGGTGAAGATATTATCGTAGAGGGATCATCAAATACTCGATCGACGCGTCTTTTCAAGGGCTACAACGTTCCCGTTTGAACAAAACTTGTATGAATTTTTCCTAAAGAGTTATCGAATGAAAACTGATTTTGCAAAACTTCACCCCACTTTTTCACCCCCAAAATGAACTTCCACGAGTTCGGCGCTGTAGACAAAACTAAAGCCCGGATTTTTCTGCACATTTTATCTCACAGCGCCGACCTCGTATGGCTTGTAATTTGGCATTAATTCCACTCCTATCCCCTTTCATCCCCTAAAAAAACCTACACCTCAAAAAGGTGTAAAATCACCTGTCAAAAAATTAGCCTTCTTCTATTTTTTTCCGATTACGGGGTTTTTCAGCGACAGCACGACTGTACTATATTTATAAACGAAAATGATAGTTAAAAAAATATCCTAAAAAATTGTAGGTCTGCGCTTTTGATGAAATCTCGGATATGGATAATCTGAAACAAAAAAATCAAACGGTTTTAGATTCAGTATGTTAATGGCTATAGCGCATATCATACGATTCTTTATATATGCAAAAATGACCAAATGGCGAACATTTTTCGAAAAAAAAACAACAAAAAATCGTGTTTTTTTCACCGTTTTTGGCAAAAAAATGGTAAATATAAACATTAAAAAAAATCCTTGATCAAAATTTCATAAGGATCGGTTCAGTAGTTTCGAAGATTTTATCGACAAACCGTCGAAAAACGTTGTTTCGAGAAAAACGCGTTCAAAGTTTTTAACGAGCAGATGAACGTGCCTCGGTAGTAAAGTAAATATCACACAAAAATACAATTAGATTCCTCCGACCTTCATAACATTTCAGTTTGATACTTTTTGATATGTATACTTTCGAAAAATGTAATTGAAAAGAATCGATTTTTTGAAAATTGTAAAGTGAGAAGTCGCCTTAAGCATGGCAACAATTACGGGTGGGGGACTTGCCGAAATCATAAATTCGCACACATACCAAAACGAGAGTGGAGAACACGACATTGGGGTTCTCTAATCGATGGCAATACCGTGCGGGGAGACATCCAAGTAGTTTCGCTCGTAATGCAGGCCATGGGTGACAGTTGAATTAATTACGGTGACATGGCTCGCAGCCGATTCCCCATGGAAAATCTACGCCATCCTCGGTTGATTAACCATGAGCTGTGTCGGCCAAGGCCAATACTCGGTGGGTGACCGCTCGACTCGGTAAAAAATCCCCGAATTTCAAATACTCAGACAATTTCATAAACGAAAAACTTCAAAGTACGGACTCGTAAATATCATGCACCAGGGGTGGAAATGGACATGTTTATCCGAAAGCGAATAAAAACGGTTTTCTTTCAGCTCAATGAAAATCCAAAGCGGTGGGAATCCATAAAAGCCCAACCCTTCAACCCATGAATATATATTTATATGGGATATTCCACGCCATTTCAGCTAGCCCGTGACCCCGACCATTTTTTGTTTTCCTGACCTTTTTTTTTGTAAAATTGAACCCCATGATAGAAATATCCACACCAATTTTTAGATTGTTATCTCTTCTCTTTTAGGAGCTATAATTTTCCTAAAAATGTTCATTTCAGAAGTTTTCGAAAAGTTTCAACGCTGATAACTCCTGAACTAATTGAGATATCGACAAATGGCACTATATCATTTATTTTCATTTCGAAACATACTTTCGTTAAAAAATATGACAAAAAATATCAATAATCAATGTCAATGTTTTTTTTGCTTCTAAAGTGAAAACTATTTTTTTTAAGATGATGGACTTATTTTTATTTTTTTCAAAAAATTCTCCAAAATAGAGTGACCCATTCTTTAATTTTTAAGACCAGTCCCATCGTGGGCTCATTTTTCCTTCTATTTTTTTCGAATTAATCATACTTTTCTTAGGCGATTATTATCGTTGTAAGGTCCAATAATGCTATTAATAATTTTGTGATTTCCAATTTGGCTTCAACAGGCTTGAAACAGTTTATTTTTCATTTGTGCTGAATTTAACCAATTTTTTTAGAGATCACTTTTTTCGATAAATTCATTACAAATGAAAAATAAACCGTTTCTGGCCTGTCGAAGCCGAATTGGAAATCACAAAATCATTAATAGCATTATTGGACATTAAAATGATAAAAATCGTTTAAAAAATGATTAATTCGAAGAAAAAAAAAAGGAAAAATAGGCCCACGATGAGACTAGTCTCGAAAATCATGGAATGGGTCACTCTGTATTAGATATTTCTTTTTTTAAATAAAAAATGCAATTATTTTTTAAAGAAATAGTTTTCACTTTAGAAGCAAAAAAAACGTTGACGTTTGTAATTGATCATTTTTATCATATTTTTTAACGAACGTATGCTTCAAAATGAAAAAGAATGATATAGTGTCATCTGTCGATATCTCAATTACTTCAGGAGTTATCAGCGTTCAAACGTTTCCAAAAAACTTCTGAACTCGCAATTTTGTAGAAAATTATAACTCCTCAAAGAGAAGAGATAAAAATCTGAAAAATTGGTGTGGATATTTCTGTCATGGGATCCAATTTTCCCGAAAATCAGGAAACCCAAAAATAGTCGGGATCACGGGCTAGCTGAAATGGCGTGGAATATCCCATATATATATATATATATATATATATATGTCCGAATCCAAAATGTATTCGTAAAACGTTCAACGACCCACCCTCCCTGCTGCTTGAAAATATTCGACTAGGCGAAGGCTCTTGTCATAGCTCGCCTCGACGAGTACATAAATCGAGGGACCCCCGATACAACGGTCGAGAGACGAGGAGAGAAAAAAAGTGCTCGGACCCGGAATAAATAAGTGCGGGATGGCCTGAGAGACGGAGATGTATAACAAAAAAAAAAGCTAAAGAGAAATACGTAAAGGAAAAAGCGTGAGCGAGCGCCGGAGTGGATGAAAGATGGGAAAAAATGAAGCCTGGATGGGATGACTTACTGCTCAAAGGGGCGCGCGCAAAACTCCTTGCCGCACAACAACGTTAGGCTCGAGACCAAAGAAAACGCGAGCAGACCCCTTAAGGACCGAAGTGAAGTGGCTCCTAACTTTTACGAGGGAAAGTTTTTCGATACTTGCCTAAATCGTCTATGACTAGTCGCCCAAGGCTACCGCCAATTAACGGAATCCGTGGGAGGACGGAAAGCAACCCAAACAAACCCTAACACATTGAAAATTCACTATATTAAGGGGTCTCCTCACTTTAGACGCTGAAAAAGGCTGTTTCATGAATTTTTTTTAATGTTTATATTATAGATATCGATATAAAAATTGTTACACTTAATAAATACACTTTCGAAATGGATTAAAATTTTTTTAATGTATTATGTAACCCAAACTTATGAAATTTTAACCACATATTATTTACAGCTATAGCTATAGCGCATATCAAGGATTTTTCAACATTTTGATGTTTACTTTTTTTGGCCAAAAACCGTGAAAAAACCCCTTTTTCGAAAAATGTCCGCCATTTTGTTATTTTTTCATATATAAAAAATCGTATGATATGCGCTATAGCCATTAGCATACTGAAGCTAAAAACGTTTGATTTTTTATACTCGGACGATCCATCCCCGAGATTTTATCAAGAGCGCAGATCTACAATTTTTTAGGATATTTTTTAACTACACTTTTCGTCTATAAACAGTGACTTAAGGAGGTTGGAGCGCTTCAGTTGAGTCAAATGACGGTTTATTCATTTTTTTCCATGACCCTCAAAAAAATGCATACGAGGTACAGATTCATTAAAGGACAATATTATGCCTTTTGATATTTTTATTACGTAAAGTAGAAAAACTTTTGTGTAACTACCAACTTGAAAAAGTATAACATTATCGAGGATTATTATGAAAAAAACTACGACAACGAATGTTTTGTACAATTCACAATTAAATTTTGAGTAATTTATAATTATGCCTATTCATATTTACGTCACGAGCTTATTGGCCCATGGTTTACGATGGGCATGATGAGGATTTTTTTTTCTAAATGTTTACAAACGTTCAGTTTGCGTTAATCCGTTTTTAGAAGTGGTTTATCTTAGTGCTAAATAACAAAAAAAATTACACAACCTTTAGTGTGAAAGTTTTGCCCATCTAACCGCACGTTAAATGACATACATTAAACTATTTTTTATCTATGATGTTTGGTGGTGAAAAAAGTTCAAAAAATTCGTAAAGACTGAGTATAGTCTAAACAATAACATGTATTTTTTATTTAATTTCAACCTTGAATTGTGGCTAACGCTCCAACCTCCTTAGGGGTTGTCCATAAATTACGTCATTTCAAAATGGGGGGGGGGGGGGTCTGGTCGCTGGATGACGGTAACGATAATTGGATTATGACGATAGGAAGAATAGCATGATTTTGGGGGGGGGGGGTCGAAAATCAGCAAAAATCGATGACGTAATATATGGATGGCCCCTTAAATGAATAAAAAAAAATTGGTTTAATGTATTTGGAAAGTGTATTTATTAAGTATAACAACTTTTATGTCAATATCTATAATATAAACCAATTAAAAAAATAATGAAAATAGCCTTTTTAGCGTCTGAAGTGAGAAGACCCCTTAAGGCCTTAGGCCACTCTAGAGGCCAAAAGGCGTATATTTTGTGATTTTTTTCTGCGAAACCATGAAATAAATCGTGATTGCAAAATAGGGGTTTTATTGTACACGTAATTGAATATACAAAATTATTTTTTTCGCAGCGTTACTTGTCAAAATGGCGACTATGCAGCATTTTTCCGATGAGGCCTTTATTGCTGGAAGGTCAACGGCGGGACCAACAGCTCCTATAATTATTGAGTTATGATGAGACACTATAGTTTTTTCGATTACATATAAGAATAGCCACAGGAGTACGTAGGATTTTATTGATATATTGTTTTTTTGCACAAATGGCGTATTTTTGAAACAAAAAGTATAAAATGCCATGAGAAAAGCGTCAGAACATTATTTATAAAAAAGTAACCGTGCAATATAATAAAAATATTCTACGTAGTGCCTTAGAAAATGTAATTCTAAGTATACGATTAAATTTCAAGTGAATCGGTTGAAATTTGTTTGAGTAATTAGTCCGGCGGACTTAAAAAATGTAGTTTTGAGATAAACGCGTTTGAAGTTAGTAGAAAGTCGGGGCATGAATAATGTTTCAATAACTTTAATCTGCGATGCCTGCAGATGAATTCGAAAATCGAGTACTTAGAGATTTTACACACTCATACTCTTTTGGAATATCATTTTAAAGGGGCTAAGGTACCTTTTTGACAAAAAAAAAATGAATTTCGGAAAATCCTAGAGTGGCCTAAGGTCAACACACATTTTGGTAGAAATGTTTAGGTTTCAATAATTCACTATAAAATTTACAAAATTCACGATTTACGATAAAATAGTCCAAATTTAAACAAAATCACCGAATAATTTGCCCGGTTTGAAAAATTCACTAAAGAATTTGACAGATTCAAAAAATGTATCGTAGAATTTTCCAGGTTTCAAAAATTCATCAAGAATTAACTGAAGGTCGATAAGTGACTAAAGAATTTGCCAAATGGTGAAAATTCACCAAAGAATTTACTTGATGAAAACAAATCACCGAAGAATTGGCTAGATTCCAAAAATTCACCAAAGAAATTCCCAGATTGTATAAAATCACGAAAGACACTCTAAGATTTAAAAAAATCACCAAAAATGTACCTGGTCATGAAAAATCACTTCCGATAACCTCGGAAATATTGGATGTGATATTCCGGATATATACACCATGTGATATATGGTGATTTTTTAAGAAATTACCATAACGTGTCTCCGGTTGAAAAAATTCACCAAATAATTTCCCATATTCGAAAAATTCACCCAAAAATGTCTCAGATTTCGAAAATGCGGCCGAGATTTTTCTCCGATTTCAGAATTCCAAAAAAAAATCCAATTCCAAAAAAAAATGTGAACGATATTCTTACAGAAACGCCGGGAACACAAATCGTCGTCCCTTCCTGATAAGCTCTCGAAGGCCGGAGCCTCGTCAAGGGTCGGCCGTGTCCTTCGCGCTAGATCGCTCCTTCGGCGCGAAATCATTGAACCATTTCGCGCTTGGGATTTCGAACGTTTTGTGGAAGAATTCACTCGCGCTGGCAATTTCGGTAGTGCGGACACAAGGTTTCTTCCAACCCGGGCAAACACATTTTCATCCACTGAGGCTTGCGTCTGGAACATGTTTCGAGTCTTGGGGATCAGCCTTGCACCCATTCACGGGGTTTTACTTGTGGAACGAAGCAAAGGGGCGATAGGGGTGGGCCGTTACAGCTAAGGGTGATTGAGATTGCTAGGTATACGTACGTACGGACGAATGGAATAGTCCAGTATGCTGAATCAAATGGCGATAATAATTTTACAATCAACCCCCGAGAAAATGTTTAAAAAAATCTTTAACCGTTTTATTCAGAACCTAACGATTTTATCGAAAAATGTGTCAAACAAAAATTATTCAGGACATAAAAGTACGTAAAAAAGTATTGAACGTTCGTCTTCGTATCTTCAAAAATGAGGGAGAAAAAGATCAATGAAAATTTGGTTGCAAGACAAAATTGCTTTGTAGCCGAAGCACCACTGGGATTGTAAGGGACGCAAGATACTCGTTGGAGTGCGTTGCGCGCATGCGCATATGGCCATAGCCCTATAGTGCGTCTCTTTCTGACAGCGATCCTCAACCAGTTATGTTGTCATTGTTCAGTCGTCATTTTTTAACACTTATACAATAAATAATTGAAAATTTCATCTCTAGAAAGTTAGATTAACTCTTACTAAAGCAATATGTAATCAAACAACCCGAGATATTCATGAATTTGATATTTTTTTTCATTTTTTGAAACTTCGAAGTTTTTGTTCTCCAATTGAATGGTTTTTCGTTTTTTTCTCCCTGATTTTTGACGATACAAAGATGAACGGTCAATACATTTTTACGTACTTTTATGTCCCAAACAACTTTGTTTGACGTATTTATCGATAAAATTGATAGGTTCCGGATTAAACGGTTTTTAAACATTTTTAAATATCCTCTCGGGAGTTGATTGCGAAATTATTATCACCATTCGATCCGGCGACATCCAATTTCCCTTAGATCAATTTTGCGTATTTATATCGAAAAAGTGCTTACTTTCAGGCTTATTGCCTGGACTAGTAAGCAAAGCCGTGACCGTAGCCGTGACCGTAAGCAAAGCGTGAAATCGAAATGAATATCTCAAAATTATGAAAATCAGCTATTATTTCCTCGCCTAAAGTCATCTCCGCCCTTAAGGGACACGTTCAGTTCAGAGCGCGGAAAAAAGGTACATTTTTGCAATTTTTATGGATACCCAGTCGATGGAATGGAAATTTCGTTTAGTAGCCGTCATCTTTCATGTGTAAGTGTGTCTTTACACATTTTTCGCAACACTTTGCAACAATATGGCTGCACCGAAGCTGGATGCAACGAGTCACCCTTGTCTGATAGTGTCCTGCAGCTGGCCACATTGCATCGCCAACGCTCCACCGATCGACTTGACTTTTTTTTAGAACCTTATAAGAAAATTTTACGTCGGAGTATGTACGGAATTTTCAATATGATAAGACTATTCCCGAAAAAAAAACTATTTTTCTTTAGCGAAAACGTTTTATTTTTTCAAACATGTACCGTTTTATACACAATCGATATTTTTCGATTTCGTACATATTTCGAAAGCAATTCTTATAAGGAACGCAAATTATCTGGAACTTACAGGTAAAAAATTGGAGAACTCTTTTTGGTTGCAGGATGCTATCAGACAAAGGTGACCCGCTTCATCGAGCTTCAGCACGGACATTCCTCACAGTATCTTGTGAAAAGAATGCAAAGATCCTCGCAGATAAGTAGAATAACGGTTAATGAACGGAATTTTTATTGTATCGACTGGGTATCAATGAGAAATTGTCGAAATTCACATTTCTTCCTAGATCTAGACTGGTAGTCTCCCTTCACAGAGGAATAACGGCTACTTTTCTTTTTTCGAATTTTCCGGAAAAAGAAGAAGAAAATACAGTGTAAAACATTACATATATTTCGATACTCAAAAACCGGAAAACGAAGAAATCGATGGATCGTTGGATGCATGAATGAATGGATGGATGGATCCATGAATGGATTAATAAACGGATGGATGGATGGATGGATGTATGGATGGATGGATGGATGGATGGATGGATGGACGGACGGACGGATGGATGGATGGATGGATGGATGGATGGGTGAATGGATGGATGGATGGATGGATGGATGGATGGATGGATGGATGGATGGATGGATGGATGGATGGATGGATGGATGGACGGACGGATGGATGGATGGATGGATGGATGGGTGAATGGATGGATGGATGGATGGATGGATGGATGGATGGATGGATGGATGGATAGATGGATGGATGGACGGATGGATGGATGGATGGATGGATGGATGGATGGATGGATGGATGGATGGATGGATGGATGGATGGATGGATGGATGGATGGATGGAAGGATGGATGGATGGATGGATGGATGGATGGATGGATGGATGGATGGATGGATGGATGGATGGATGGATGGATGGATGGATGGATGGATGGATGGATGGATGGATGGATGGATGGATGGATGGATGGATGGATGGATGGATGGATGGATGGATGGATGGATGGATGGATGGATGGATGGATGGATGGATGGATGGATGGATGGATGGATGGATGGATGGATGGATAGATGGATGGATGGATGGACGGATGGACGGATGGACGGACGGACGGACGGACGGACGGACGGACGGATGGATGGATGGATGCATGGATGGATGAATGGACGGACGGACGGATGGATGGATGGACGGACGGACGGACGGATGGATGTATGGATGGATGGGTCGGTGGATAAATAGATGGATGGATGGATAGATGGATATTTACATGTACCTGCTTTTCATTACCCGAAATGGCTGATAACTTTTTCAATGCCATAAGATAGTTGCACTTTGTGTACTATCTGTAGATGTTTTAGAGACCTCGACCATTTCCATAAACTCGCGAAAGTTATTGATCGCGTTGTGTAGCCCGTTAGGCTGTATATACTCCGTGAGCGTAGACGGTAGCGAGGAGCTATTCAACGATCGAGATGTTCCCGGGATGGATGGGACGGAAGAGGCTCGATTAAAAGTTTGAAATGGCGTCGCAAACGCCACCGATGTTATCTCACCCTTCCGCAGATACTTGGGAGCGAAGCGAGACGCGATGAATGATTAAACGGGATGCGAGGTGTGGGTGAAAAGGAGTTTTCGCCTCTAGCCTGGGCAAGTCCTGGTTCCTGTCGAGCGGGTCGGCTGGAAAGGCTTTCGCATCTTTTTGGACAGCCTCGACAGGCCTGTACTTCCATCTCGACGGCTTGCCCTAAACAGACCCGCGATTCTCCCTGCATTAAAATATCCCGTACCCGGCAAGTTCGATAGTCCCGGAATGTTTACATTCGGAACTTGGAGCATCCTGGATTTTTCAGGATATTCAGAGCTGAGGATCGCATTGAATGGTTGGTGGACTGTTCCGTGTTGGTGACGGACATCCATAGATGGCCACAGATTGGACCACAAAATGACGTGATCACGTCAATGGTGATGGCATTCTGGGGCTCTAACAATGCCAGCCATTGACCCTGTTAGGTTTTGCACTAGATTCCGGCTGATCTCTCTTCGAAGATCGATCGACTCGATGTCCAATCTCAGATTTAGGAATTTGTAGATTTGGAACTCAGAGCATCCGGGATTTTTTAAAATATTCAAAGCTAATCAAGCTGAATGGTGACTGTTCCATATGCCTGACCGACATCCATAGACGGCCAGTGACCTGAGCACAAAATGACCGTCAATGGTGATGGTAATCCAGTGCTCCGGGATATCAACCATTGATCCCTGGTATCGCTCTACATTCCGGCCCATCTCTTTATGAAGCCTGATGGCCAATCTGGAGGCTCTCCTCGATGTCATTTCCACAATCTCCTCCAATATCCCACGTCAAACGCACGCCGTTCCGTTTCTCGTCCTGCACGGACTCAATCTGTTGGAAGCAGAGGGAGTTTCTGGAAGTGTGACATTGACGGTGTTCGGATAAAGATTGGAGGCGGGAAGAAAAGTAGGTTCCTCTGGAAATCTGCAAAGATGTTGGAACAGCGTTAGGGTTGGATAATGTTGTAAGGATGGAGAAGGGGCTGGCGTGAGAGAGAGAACGATACCCTCATCCTGCCACAGGGGTGGCAAGGTTGCAGAAATCCTTAGCCAGCAAGCGAATCTGTGGAGCGAGTGATTTGTTGACCTTGGTATTGGCTTCCAAAAGGGTCAGGACGGGAGTCACACACGGAAAGACCATGAGCAATAAATATAAATCTTCCCATTTGTTCCATATTTACAGAGCTGCCGTCAGTTCGCACATCAAATTAGTTTTCTCTCTCTCTCCTTCTCTCTCTCTCTCTCTCTCTCTCTCTCTCTCTCTCTCTCTACCGATTGAGCTTTCCAACTGTCCTCCATAAGTGAACAAAGTGCCTTGAGGAAGTGAGAACTTGCCGGTTTCTTGGCGAACCGATCGATCGCTCCTCGTAGCTTACAATTCCCTTCCCTTTGATCTTAAGACAGCGGTGAATCCTCATTCGCCCCGAGGACCAAGACGACAATTCGCTCGAGTCTTTGCAACCGCGAAATGGGAAACTTCTGCGATCGTGAATTCGCTGCTCCACGTTTGGGGACTTTCTTGCTAAGTTTTCTCTCGTTTTTTCGAGCTCTATGGCGGTGGTAGCAAGTTGTCTCTCGTGGAACTGGTTTTCCTGTGCGTCGCAACATAGGTACGGAACAATAAACTTCGCGAGCGGAAACTTCGCACGGAACTTAAATTAAGTTGCGAATTAAGTTGTAGCGTCGAATGTCAAGGTACCTGGCGCATCTGATGATCCTGCCGCGCTTATAATAACGACATTAGTGGATATTCCTCTACACACATACACAAAGAGATGTTTGGGGGTGTGTGTGTGTGTGTGTGTGTGTGTGTGCGCGCGCGCGCGCGTGTGTGTGTGCGTGTGTGTGTGTGCGTGCGTGTGTGTGCGTGTGTGCGTGTGTACGTGTGCGCGTATGCGTGTGCGTGTGTGTGTGCGTGTGTGTGTGCGTGCGTGTGCGTGTGTGCGTGTGTGCGAGTGCGTGTATGCGTGTGCGTGTGCGTGTATGCGTGTGCGTGTATGTGCGTGCGTGTGTGTGCGTGTGTGTGTGCGTGTGCGTGTGCGTGCGTGTGTGTGCGTGTGCGTGTGCGTGTGTGTGCGTGCGTGCGTGCGTGCGTGCGTGCGTGTGTGTGTGTGTGTGTGTGTGTGTGTGTGTGTGTGTGTGTGTGTGTGTGTGTGTGTGTGTGTGTGTGTGTGTGTGTGTGTGTGTGTGTGTGTGTGTGTGTGTGTGTGTGTGTGTGTGTGTGTGTGTGTGTGTGTGTGTGTGTGTGTGTGTGTGTGATATGGGGTATTCCACCTCAGACAATTGGTTTTCTCACAATGCTTGATTATAGATTTCCATAGTAAAAAAACTCACTCCTGTAAAAAATAAACCTGCAAATGAATAAAGCCCCCTACGACATTCATCTTCCACGTTACACTCGCACACGCGAACGCCTGTCGTCGTTACGTCAGCCACGGCTTCACATCTATCGGTGACTTTCGCAACCTCATGACATCCGCGACAAGAAGATCGCAGCGAAAGCTCCAACGCCCACTCCGTTCGCGGGTAACCCAATTCCACCGTTCCTCAGAGCTGAGTTTGGATTATCGTTCGATGTTGATTTTCTCATATTGTTTTTTACCGTGGTATCATTTTTTAAGACATTTAAACGGGTCCCCGATGTTCGTAATCAAGTCGACTCCCCTTCCGTAAGCGCGCAATGGCATTTTTATGATTTGAAAAAAATGGTTTTATTGAAATCTGTTTTTCTCACATATGCGCTATATATTTTTTCCAAAGAGGGCTCAACCGTCCCAAAATGGCCGTGCAATAATTTAAGAAATGCATGGCCATTTTATAATTGTCACTCTGAATATGTTTACAGAGGGAGAGAGGGGGAGAAGGGGAGAGGGGGAGAGGGGGGAGAGAAAGAGAGAGAGAGAAGCAGGGGAGATGAAATCAGAACCCGAGAGCACTTCGTGAATTTAACGAGATACTTGATGAAGAAGAGTTAATAAACTTTCGGCCAAATCTGTTTGGAAAGGCTCACTCTGAAGATCCGCAAAGTTGTTAGGACTTCAGCCTTAAGTGTACAAGCTTTCGTCTGCGAGGTTTCCACAGATCACCTCATTGTCAGACACTCACAGTCATTCTTCATTCGAAACTTTCCTCGCAAGATCCTAATACTTGTATCGCACCTTGCCTCGAACTGTTGCTTCGATTCACCCCTTCTCGTTTCCATTCGCCCCTACGATCTCTTCCCGAGAACAAGGCTTCCGAAAGAGAGAGGGTCTCTTTCCCCTTCTATGACAAATCGTGCGAGAACAACCAAAATTCATCCAGAGATGCCCCACGGCTGCTTAACTTCGCGCAGCGAGCGAGGGAACTCATCAGAATTTGTGGCAGCCGACGAGGGCCCCCCCCCAGCCGAAAAATGATCGAACGAAAGCTTAGATGGACCTGTCTGGGATGAAGCATCTCTTCGCAGCCCTTAATTAAATTTTTCACGTGCGCGAAACTTCGAAAAAGTAATTTGAAGAACTCCGTGCACGCGACTGATTGAGGAGAAAAACTAACTTCCAACTTGTTTCGTAATTTTCGTAAAGGTATACGGCATTGAAAGATGAAATGTTTCATCCCGGATAAAAATATTGCTTCACGAGCCCTTGAAGGGCCCACGTGGCCCGTTTCCCTCCAATTTTTACCCTCCACTTGTCACGTTTTTCCAATAACCGCATCGCATCGGCACACGAGGGCACAGGGAAATTGCGCCAAACCTGTGCCGATACAGGTGGTTATCTTCTCCCTCAGTATCACGAGCCCCCAATCCGAAGGGATGAAAGGGGCATGAAAAATCTGAAAACAGCCTCTAATTAAAAAGAAATATATAAAAATAAGGGCTGACAAGTAGCACGAGGAAGTATGAAGGGGAAGTGTCGTAGCGTGTACGCTAAGAAAATTCAATCGTCGCACTTTCTCGAATTGTTAGCGGAAAAAAGGTCTCGGGTATTGTTCGTTGAGTGCGAAAGCGTGATCCTCGGAGCATGATACGTGAAGGGCGTGACAATCTTGAGGGTTGAAATAATAATAAAAGGCCCGAGTCGTTTTTATGCGAGTTTGCTGAACAAGCTTCGTTGTTGGCAACACTTGGGGGGATGCACATTGTCAGTTCTCTCACTCTTCCGGGCTGAAATTGCAACCAGACTCGAAGCCGCGGAGCTGTGGAAATTACCTTCGTAATTAAAAGAATATATTCAACCCTCTCGTGTTGCGGGCCTTAAAGGGTGCCAGGCCGGGATACGTGTATATACGAGGCGTGCATAACACTTGCATCAACCCCAAACGCCTCTGGACCACCCTGGTTTTGCCCCATGTTTCAAGCCTGAACACGAGGAACAACGACGTCAACCCAACGCAGGCTAGAGCGGGGCTTACATCTGCTACCGACCAGATCGAGGGTTCGTTGCGCGAGGGTGAATAAGAGGAGAGAGAGAGAGAGAGAGAGAGAGAGAGAGAGAGAGAGAGAGAGAGCGCAAGATACGTTGAAAGTATTGCCTGCATAGCAGAGGCAAAAGAGCGCGCGTAAGAGACAAGCAGGATGCGGAGCCACCTTATTGCACATGTGGTGCCGAAGAAATAAGGAATGAAGACGAAACAAAAAGAAAAGCCTCGCCTGAAACGCCAGAGAGAAATTAAACTACTCGGGAAGCTAAACAAACCCAAACAGCAATGGCAATTACATTCGCGAGAGTTTATTCAACGGATGAGCCGCGAGTGGTATATGTTCAGCTTTGAAAACATCGCTTTCCTTCAATCCGCGCACCCGTTAGCATTAATCAGCAGCCAGAGAACATGCCTGCGTTAAAAACCTGCCATTGCTCATTAAGCGACCCGGCTTGGTGTAAAGAGGCGATCGTTGATGAAGGATGTTCATGGATTTGATTGCGAACACCCCCGAAGCGAGTAAAGCATCAGGCTAAAACCTTTGGGGAATGGGAATGCTAGGGTCTACACGGGAAGCTGCAGTGTTCTGGAAGTTGTCATTGCATGCTGATCAAGCTGCGAAACCCCAATAAACTCTAGGCCTGTTGAAAGATCTTATCCTTCCTTCCCCACTTTATTGGAAGCGGCACCTCCAATCTTATCCTGGAACTTCTATGGCATTGAGCACATTGACAGCCATCGCACGTCCACTTGATGAGCCATCTGCCATACGACCATATCAGTGTGAATCAGATCGCTGCAATTCCAAGTGGACGATCACTGATGAAGTGCCATTCAGGATTATTTATGAATTTTGCACTCCAGATTGCCCTGATGCCTAACGACGAATCAACTGGCGTTTGAATTAGAATTGCAGAATCCAGTTGAGCTTGGAGGTCACCCAAATAAACGAGTTATCACGGTGACCAGCGAAGGCCCTGTTGACCATATGGCTACCATTTGGCTCGAAGGTACCCCAATGCAGACTGGTAGATCGGCCGAATCAGGCATCCAGTAGACCGGATGACCGAGTCAAAAGAAATGCAGATAGGCTGATTACGGGTGACACCCCGTTCTGCCGATCAGATTTCTTCGAAAAACAATTGGTTCAAAGATCTAGGATAGATTGGCTCAGTCGAAGAGGATCAGACCGCTTTTGATCGGGTGTCCGACCACTTTTCACTTTTTGATTCTAGCTGACGACAGCAGTCAAACACATGACTGAATCAAATAGGTAGAAACGAGTACAGAGCTTCCCGCCAGCCAATCAAGCACGGCAATATCGCACGCCTCGCTTCAATAACGCGGCGCAAACGGATCGTCCCATTGTTTCTCGTTGATGATTCAGCTCGTTCGCAACCTCCCTCCATCTGTGCGTAAACATATGAATGATGATGGTACGAGCGAGGCAGGTCAACGTTTCCCAATCGACCCGACAAAGCAAGAGCGCTGACGAGTGTCTGGAATTTTTATTTGCTCTATCAGTGTATTTATTTAACCGAGCTCCACCAGCTCGGCGATTGAATCAAGCCTGGTATTTTTTTTGCCCCTCTTCCCCTCGGCTTTGAAGTCTCGAGCGTTCGCTGCCGTTTGAGACTGATGAAGCACAGTGACTGGTCACTTGCTGGACTTTTGTTGTCTGAAAGAGACGGCAGGCCTTCGCTGCCTGATCAACCAACTACGCAGGCCGTCAGGTTGGTTCAGCTCCGTTGGGTTGGGAAGCAGGGCAACTGTAATATATGTTAACCCCCGGTCCCATTTGACTCTTTATCGCCACGAACTCACGTTGCCTTTTCTTGGATGAAACTTTGGTGACCTTGAGTCACTCAATGTGATTTTTGGAGGGGTTCACTCGGCATACCACACTATTTCAGGCGACCATTCTTCATTCTCATGAATCGTTGCTACCCAACATGATCGGTGCTACCCAACATGATGCCACTCAGGCGACCTTTAGCTAGGCAATTGATTCTCCAGACGCGTTTATTTGCCTTTTACAACCGATTTCAGGTGACTATTCACATTCTCCAGGCCATTATTTCGTCCTCATGACTTGGGGATGCATCTGGGGTGTCTTTAGGCTGGGCAACTGATTCTCCAGACGCTTCTAGTTGCTTTTACAACCATTTTCAGGTGACTATTCACATTCTCCGGGCCATCATTTCGTTCTCATTCCTTGAGGATGTAACCGGGGTGTCTTTAGGCTGGGCAACTGATACTCCAGATGCGTTTAGTTGCCCTTACAACCTTTTTCAGGTGACTCTGCACATTTTCCAGGCCATCATTTTGTTTTCATGACTTGGGGATGCATCTGGGGTGCCTTTAGGCTGGGAAACTGATTCTCCAGACGCGTTTAGGTGATTTTACAACCTTTTTCAGGTGACTATTCACATTCTCCGGGCCATCATTTCGTTCTCATGCCTTAGGGATGCAACCGGGGTGTCTTTAGGCTGGGCAACTAATTCTCCAGACGCATTTAGTTGCTTTTACAACCTTTTTTAGGCGACTATTCACATTCTCCGGGCCATAATTTCGTTCTCATGACTTGGGAATGCGACTGCGGTGTCTTTAGGCTGGGCAACACATTCTCCAGACGCTTCTAGTTGCTTTTACAGCCATTTTCAGGTGACTATTTACATTCTCCGGGCCATCATTTCATTCTCATGACTTGGGGATGAAACCGGGGTGTCTTTAGGCTGGGCAACTGATTCTCCAGACGCGTTTAGTTGCTCTTACAACATTTTTCAGGTGACTATTCACATTCTCCAGGCCATCATTTCGTTCTCATGACTTGGGGATGCAACTGGGGCGTCTTTAGGCTGGGCAACACATTCTCCAGACGCGTTTAGTTGCTCTTACAAACTTTTTCCGGTGATTATTCACATTCTCCAGGCCGTCATTTCGGTCTCATGACTTAGGGATGCAACTAGGGTGTCATTAGGCCGGGAAACTGATTCACCAGATGCGTTTAGGTGCTTTTACAACCTTTTTCAGGTAACTATTCACATGCTCCAGGCCATCACATCGTTCTCATCACTTGGGCACGCAACGGGGTGTCTTTAGGCTGGCCAACTGGGTGTCACCATTAATGACCGTATGAGTTTATTATCCTCGTTACACTCATTATTTTCGCTCACGTAAAACGGAATGAGCTTCTAGGTCGTTTTCTGAGCTTGAGGATGAGATTATGGGAAAAAATAGGAATTAATCAACTCAACAACAATAGAAAAGGGACAGCAAGGCTGTAACCGATACTCCAACCTAGTACCTCTATCCAATAGCATTCCAATTCCGGGGAAACTCCTCGAAGCGAATTGCCAGCAATGAATAGATACGAGGGTAAACACGTGAAAAAGGGAAAGAGATCGGAGACGAGTGGACGGTGATTGAACGAACTGCGGGGAAAGTGTAATCCGATATTCCCGAGGGAGTATCCACAATGGAATCGATGGATGCCCGGATTTCCGTAATTATAGAAGGGGTCAGTTTTCCAAACCCACCCCTCCGGACGTTCTCGATTCGGAAAATTAATTGGACCGTACAACGTTGATGAGATGTCTGCCTGCGTTTTTAACGAACGTAACCCAAACCTATCAATTACCCCGAAAAAGTGATTCGCTCAAATTCGAGAGAATTATGATTTTAACGGGATAAACGATTGCCCGAGGAACAAAGTATCAAGAAAAAAAATCATCTGTTCATTTTTTTTCTAAAATGTACCCATTCCATCGAACTAATGCACAAATAGGGCGGTGGATTATACCGATCTGCGACACTTGTGGAATACTGATGCGTGAGAAAGGGTCCTCGAAACTTTCACGATCTAGTGCGATTCGACGGAGAAGATAAGAGGGAATTGTATTTCGATGGGGTAGGCGCAGCTGTTCACTCGATTAGGCCAAATTTTATTCCTCGCTCTGGGACGGCCCATTACCAAACGACGAACTATTCTCGTTCGATAGCGGACGAGTTCACGTCGTGTACTAAATTCCTACCTGCGTACAATCGGATCTTATCTTCCCTAATTCGCTCAAGCTCGGTCGCCCTTCTCCACCTGCCAATTCGGAACTCTAATGGACTCACGATTTGCGTCGAGTGTCGCGATCGTCCGTAAATACACTGTTTCACAATTGGAATTGCGTACCGTCAATTCTCACTTGATTTTTAATGAGCGACGCGTAACTTTGATTTTTTTTTGCATTGTTCTATTTAGTGTTTTTAGGGTTTTGAATTTAGCATCATGCAGGCGATCGAAAAATGGTGTGAAATTTTTAACCATTTTATTTGATGGGAGATTTAATTTTTGTACAGTCATAACGATTATACATTTGAAGTTATAGTATTATTATACTCAAATTTTTGTATTATAATTTGGCTAAATATATATTATTACATGTTTTTAATGGATGTGAAATTTGTAATCAGCCATAATTTATTGTATATGATTAATAGATTAGTGATCATTATAAATTTTCAATTGTAAATGTTATAAATAATAAATTATTTTCCGCCAATTGTCATAAATATTCGATTATTTAATCTATGTATTATATCGTACATTTTTTTATTTGGATTGTAATTTTTACAAAAGTTTAAATGATTACAGTTCATTATATTTTTCATATATACGAAAAATTCGACTTTACTATTTCTTACGTTTCTTATTAAAATGTCAATTTTTCACTATGAACTTGTATCTTCAATAAATATTCAATGATTTTATGGAAACCATTACATACATCGAACTGTTTGAAACGATAAAATCATCATATTCTAAATTTTCATTTAAAAATTATAATTCAATCAAAATTCAAATCGTACTCGATCACATTTTTCACCCACATAGAAAATGATACTCAACTATAATTTCTCGTGAAAATGAATCAACGACGACCGTCAAGTGTTGTACCGAAAATAATTTTAAAGTGTACCCCGGTTGCATAAACCACCTGGTGATTTATGAACTCGCGCCAGTTCTCAGTCCTTGAAGAAGGAAAAAGTAAAAAAAATCCAAAAAAATGGAACACGTGAAAGGCACCGCTTGGCATTCTTAAGGGAGCCTGAATTAGAGGGTCCGAAAAATCGTTTTTTTTTATTGCTTAAATACATAGATAAACTATGCAAGAATATATTTACAAAGTTACAGAGGCCAATTGTAAATATTTTCGAAGATACAAGGCCATAAGCAGAGAATCCATTGATATTTGATATTGATATTTCCTCCTATTAAAAACTTTTAAGCGCATTTTCTGAAGTTTTCATTTTCGCGATTTTTCCAAATTGGTCGGCGTGATAGCAAAAAACTAAACAACCTATTGAATCAAGCCAAAGTTTATTTTCTTCAGTATGAACATCTCAAAGTGAATTAAAAGAGTCGCAGAAAAAGTATTTTTAAATAATTTTTATAGCACGTTAAAATGTTTTTACACATTTTTTTTCAAACTTGAGAAAAGTTATAATTTCACGATTTTTTCAGCTGTTTCTTAATTCACCCAGAAAAAATATATATGACAATTGATAATTGTATTTTTTTATTTGGTTCAATCAAGAATTACGAGCTGCATCTTTCCCGCTGATTGGGGACTGCAGTGGCAAGACGCACGTGGAATAGACTGAAGAATCTGCAGTTATTTATTGTTCCATGTTGACTTTTTTTTATACATTTCAAATATACATAAACAGATACCTCAATGTTTACTTGGCTAACTTGGACTTTTCCCTTCTAAAAAAATTCCCGAAAAAAAGCTTTTTTGGACCTTCCAATTCACGCTGCCGCCTTAAGGGGTTACCCCCACTTGCGATTTTGAAAAATTCGGTTTTTTTTCATTGCATTTTTTTGAAGTATAAGTATCTGAGAATATGTCCTGAAAATTTCAAGTCGATCCGAACAAAATTGACTGAGATATGAGCGTTGAAAGAGAAAAATCCGTTGTGTAAACGACCGGAAATTGAAACTTTAAATGCGTTTTTCTCAAAATGGCATTTCTGAAGTCGGTGACCAAGATTACTCGAACACTAATGAACCGGTCTTCTTGAAATTTTGCAGGCTTATTTAATACATAAAAATGTAGTCTTTAATCGTTCGATTTTTTTTTTTTCGAAAAAAAATGGCCGTTTTATAGCCAAAAAACGGCCGTTTTTTTCGTTAAAATCGAACCATTAACTTTGACTGTCCGCCATTTTGTGAAAAATGAATATTTTTTAAAATCCTTCGACTAAAGACTAGTTTATACTTATATTTGACTAAATCCATCCGCATTTTTTTTCTTCAGATGATCCACTTCGCCGCAATGTTGGTCACCGCAAACCGTGTATATAAAAACATTATTTCATTGACGGCCATTTGCCACTAAACAATGTAATATTTTTCAATAAAGAAATTACTGAAAGTTCTTCAAGATGTGTTCTTTAAGATGGTATATTGATCGATTAAAAAAGTTTTGTAGTTTTCTTTTAAAAAATTCATGAAAAAGGCCTTTTTTTGCGCTACAAGTGGGGGTAACGCCTTAAGCGAGTGGCGCGATGTTTTTCGGACAAGTGTCGGCCTCGTGATAATAATCCAGGCTCGATCTGGGGAATAGAAAAAAAAGAAGTTATGAACAATAAGAGGATCAGCGTCATCCGCGAAGGGCCCACTGATCGGTAAAGCCGGTTATCCGGATTGCCTTCGATCCCCGAGCGTGACGCATGCTGTATGTGTCGTTTCGATAAGCAAAATCATATAACACAGATGCGTATACGCGCCAATATGAGATCGAAATATCTCACTCGTTTTCACGTAATAATCTTACCGGCGAAGATCGAAAGAGCGCCGAGGGATGAGGGGCGGTGACGGGAGAGGCAAAAAGAGAGGGAGAGAGCAAATATTTATACGTAGAGATGAAAGAATATGGGCTCTGAGAAGCGTATTAGGCACTTTGCAGCCTCTACCGATCACCCCCGCCGATCTCCGATCAAAGTATTTTGCAGCATCTGCGACTGCATAAGCTCGGCGTTCTTGACTCGTAAAATATATATGAGACCAAGCACATATTCGCTTTACGTTCAATAACAACCCTCCAAACTTTTGATCCATGCTTTTTTCTTCCCAACAATTCGTATTGAATTATTCAAAAAAAAAATTGTTTTCTGCTTCAGACTCGCAATTTTTCTCCATACAATATTACTGCTCCCCGGCGAGTATCCAAATGTGCAGCGCACATTTGAAAAATCGTTTTATATTTACGAGCCCGAAAAATCAAAATGTACGCAAAAAAGGCACGGATATTCCTCCAAACAGTAAAAGAAAAAAAATTTAATGAAATAAAATTGTTTAAAATAAAGTGAAGAAAATAAAAATAAATGCGACGTTTATTTTCTTTACACTACCGGCCAAAAGTTTGGGTACACTAGTCGAAATGACTTACCGCACTAAAAGCTAGATAGCGGCCGCAAAAATAAAGATATTTGAATTTCCCAAGCGGCGTCTTAAAGACAACAAATCGACGTTAATTTTGCTTTTTTAGAAAATTCTCTACGATTTTTTTTCGTCCTGTTACGTACTTTTAAACGTGGCCATTTTTCGGCTATTTTTAGGCCGTCGAAAATGAACTGCAAAGTTCGTGGAACAAATTTCCTCGGTTTTTTCGATGCCAACCTTGAAGAAGATATCAAAACCAAAATTTTTATTTTTTAGAACGTCTCGTGCGATTTTTTTCGCCCAAGTATTGCATTTTTAGCTAAAAAAATATACGTTTTAGAAGAAAGGCGTCATTGAAGAACTATAGGGTTTCAGAGGAATTGTCAAAAGGGTAAAAAGTTACATGGGTTCGCACCGGAGAGGCTAGAATTCTCCCAGAATTTTTTTGGGAATTTTTTTTACCGTTTTTGGTTGGAACTTCGATGAGTGAAGAGATTCGACTTGGGAATTATGGGGTCTAGGACAATATATTAACAAAGGAAATTTGTTTACATTTTCATTTTTAATTAACTACAATTTTCAGATTAAAAAAAATGGGTGGAGCTCGGAGAGTTGTCGTCAGTTGGTTGTTGTGCCTCGAGAACTATCGAGACAAAATATTTTTTTAAGAAGTTGTAATTTCTCATTTTAGATTCGCTGACATTTTTCCAGATTTCTTTTTCAAAACTTTTTTACCGTGATTTTTCCCAAATAACGAGGTGTTTTTTTCACCCTTTATAAAAAAATCCAGCACCACACAACTTTACACTTTTGGACTTGCTTTTTATCGCAAAAATATAGTCAATCAAGTGTTTTACCTTCTCTATACGAGTTTTTTTATCGAAAAAAGATTCTCCGAGTTCCACCGAAATTAAAATAAAAATCTAAAAAAATTGTAGTCAATCAAAAATAAAAATGTAAACAAATTTTCTTGTTTAATATTTTGTCCTAGACTCTATAATTCCTAAGTGGAGCCTCTCCGCTCATCATAGTTCCAAACCAACATGGTGAAAAAAAATTTCCAAACTCTGAAAAAATTCAAACCAATCCAGTGTGAACCCGTGCAACTTTTTACCCTCTTGACATTTCCTCTGAAACCCTATGATTCTTCGATGACGCCTTTTTTTTCTAAAACATGTCTTCTTTATCTAAGAATACAATACGGGGCCGAACAAAAAATCGTCTGGGACTTTCTAAAAAACAAAAATGTCGGTTTTGATATCCTTTTTAAGCGTACCATGGAAAAAACCTAGGAAAAAATGTTCCACAATATTTTCAGTTGATTTTCGACGGCCAAGAAATAGCCGAAAAGTTTCCACGCTCAAAAATGCATACCAGGGCGAAAAAAAATCGCAGAGAATTTTCTAAAAAAAGCAAAATAAAGGTAAATCTGTCTTCTTTTAAACACCACTTGGGAAATTCAAAAATCTTTATTTTTGAGGCCGCTATCTAACTTTTAGTGCGGTAAGAATTTTCGACTCGTGTACCCAAACTTTTGGCCGGCAGTGAATGTAAGCGTGGAATGAAGATCCACATAAAAATCGAAAGCCGCGGGAAAAAAATCTACAATTCATACAAGGGCCCAAATAAAAAAGAACGATTACTGTTTCAATCACCTCACTCAATTGCCTCATTTCTTACCATCCTAATTTTTTTTAACAGCGAGTAAAAAAAAGTCATCGCTTATTTATTATTGCAAAGAAAATATACGTAAATTACCGGGGCTTATAAAAAATAGTAATCAATGGGAAAATAAAACACCCGACAAATAATTGAAACGAGACTATTCCGATTGCGAGAGTGTACAACAGGATCGTGGCTATATGGCAAACGATTTTCATTGGTCCGTCGTGTTTCGTTATTAATGGTGCCTGTTTGTGCATACATTATCATTTGAATGTGGCGTATCGCAATAGCGAGAGCTCGTTAATTTGGTCACGTTTTTTTTTTTCATTGTATAACGCATTGAAAAGCGAGAATTTCACGTACTTCGGCTTTTTGGCTAATTGGAAGAGCAAATTATATTATGCAAATACGAAATTTATATATGTACTATATTGTGTACGCTCAAAGGGAACCATAAATTGGAAAATTAAAAGCGCAAATAGAAAACTAATAATAATAATAATAGCTATAGTAACAAAAAGCAATCTTAATATCATCAAAAATAATAATAATCGGGGACAAAATGGACATATATAAACATAAATAATCATGTATGGTCTTGTCATAACTGATCAACAAAAATTGTCTCTATATTATCATTAATAGTAATATATAGCTATATATCATCACGTGTAATCATATATATGGGGCATTTCATGCCGATTCGACCTGGGTCTGACCCGTCACCTCTCCGATTTGACCCGCGATTTTTCATGTTATTGTACTATCTCTGAAAGGCACTCGAGAATTTTTTCAGATTTCTTTGGAACGATTTGACTTCACAATATTTTTCATAAACAAAAAATTAACGCCCAAGTTTAAAAATCTGAAAAAAAATCCTGTGTCACATAACAAACACTATGAGCTTTAGAAAATGTGGGCGCGCGTTTCGTTTGGCCTACAATGCGCTTTTTTCGGAAAAAAAAATGTTATTTAAAAAAATCGAATCAATAGCCCACCCAGTCGTTAAAGAGGAAAAAAATTACACGACATTATGTAGAATTGACCAGATTTTTTTAGATTTTTTTCACATTTTTTTCAGAATTTTTGTTCAAGATTTTTTTTTTTATCATGTTTAGTCAAATTGCCGACAATTCAAGTGGCCAAGTGGCCAACCCAACTCAAGTATCATAGGACTTGGGCTACAATGTCAAGAGAGAAAACATTCTCAATTAAACATTTTTAATCTATTCGATTTTTTTTCTGAATTTTTTAGCGATTAATCTCTTTCATAGAAACGATTGTTATTTTTTCAAGTTTAAACAAACAAGAAATACGCTAAAAAATTCTGAAAAAATTCGAATGGATTAAAAATGTTTAATTAAGAATGTTTTCTTTCTTGACATTGTAGCCGAAGTCCTAGGATCCTTGAGTTGGATTGCCCACTTGGCCACTTGAATTGTCGGCAATTTGACTAAAAATGATGAAAAAAAAAATCTTGGATAAAAGTTCTGAAAAAAATCTAACAAAAAATATTTTAAAAATCTGAAAAAATTCTGGTCAATTCTACATAATGTCATGTAATTTTTTTTCCTCTTTAACGACTGGGTGGGCTATTGATGCTATATTTTTTAATAAAAATTTTTTTTTGCGAAAAAAGCGCATTGTAGGCCAAACGAAACGCGCGCCCATTTTTTCTCAACGCTCATAGTGTTTGATATGTGGCACAGAATTTTTATGTTTTATTTCAGATTTTTTAATTTGGGCGTTAATTTTTTGTTTATAAAAAACATTGTGAAGTCAAATCGTTCCAAAAAAATCTGAAAAAAATCTCGAGTGCCTTTCGCAGATAGTACAATAACAAGAAAAATCGCGGGTCAAATCGGCGAGGTGGCGGGTCAGACCCAGGTCGAATCGGCATGCAATGCCCCATATATATATATACTCATATACTATCGCATATGCAATAGTATATGAGTATATATAATCATATATGGCTATATATTACTATATATGATTATATAGAGACAAATTTCGTTCATGATCATTTATTACAAGATCATACATGATTATTTATATTTATATATGTCCACTTTTCCCGTGTATAGACAGTACTATATGAAAAATGACACGCAGTATACATGATCCTATATGATATCAAAATAGCCTGTAGTAGTATTATATATGGAATAATATCCATGGTCATATATAATTTTGTTATTATATACGTTCAAATATGGTTGATGCGGATAATTACGATTACAAATATCATTACATATGACATCAAAATAGTTTGTACATCATATATAGGTTCACATACATGGTATCATATACAGTTATAAACCCTTATATATGGGTTTTTGGGGGCAAATGCAATTATATATGATAATATATAGTACATGTTGTGTCATATATGAGTTCATATATACAACCATATGTTCATATACGACTTCAGAGTACCAACTTTTCAATGTACATGATCATATATGGGCATATATGGTCCACACCTAGAAAAATAAATACCATACATGGTAATATATCTACATATATGATCATGATTTCATGTTAAGGCGTTACCCCCACTTGTACCGCAAAACAAGGCCTTTTTCATGAATTTTTTTAAAGAAAACTACAAAACTTTTTTAATCGATCAATATACCATCTTAAAGAACACATCTTGGAGAACTTTCAGTAATTTTTTTATCCAAAAATATCACATTGTTTAGTGGCAAATGGCCGTCAATGAAATAATGTTTTTATATACACGGTTTGCGGTGACCAATATTGCGGCGAAGTGGATCATCTGAAAAAAAATGCGGATGGATTTAGTCAAATATAAGTATAAACTAGTCTTTAATCGAAGGATTTTAAAAAATATTCATTTTTCACAAAATGGCGGACAGTCAAAGTTAATGGTTCGATTTTAACGAAAAAAAACGGCCGTTTTTTGGCTATAAAACGGCCATTTTTTTCGAAAAAAAAAAATCGAACGATTCAAGACTACATTTTTATGTATTAAATAAGCCTGCAAAATTTCAAGAAGATCGGTTCATTAGTGTTCGAGTAATCTTCGTCTCCGACTTCAGAAATGCCATTTTGAGAAAAACGCGTTTAAAGTTTCAATTAGCCGGTCGTTTACACAACGAATTCTTCTCTTTCAACGCTCATATCTCAGTCAATTTTGTTCGGATCGACTTGAAATTTTCAGGACATATTCTCAGATACTTATACTTCAAAAAAATGCAATAAAAAAAATCGATTTTTTCAAAATCGCAAGTGGGGGTAACCCCTTAAGGCGGCAGCGTGAATTGGAAGGTCCAAAAAAACGTTTTTTTCGGAAATTTTTTGAGAAGGGAAAAATCCAAGTTAGCCAAGTAAACATTGAGGTATCTGTTCATGTATATTTGAAATATATAAAAAATGTCAACATGGAACAATAAATAACTGCAGATTTATCAGTCTATTCCACGTGCTTCTTGCCACTGCAGTCCCCAATCGACGGGAAAGATGCAGTTCGTAATTCTTGACTGAACCAAATAAACTAATACACTTTTTGATTGTCATATATTATTTTTCTGGGTGTATTAAGAAAAAGCTGAAAAAATCGTGAAATTATCACTTTTCTCAGGGTTGAAAAAAATGTGTAAAAAACATTTTAACATTCGGATCGACTTGAAATTTTCAGGACATATTCTCAGATAATTATACTTCAAAAAAATGCAATAAAAAAAATCGATTTTTTCAAAATCGCAAGTGGGGGTAACCCCTTAAGGCATATATAATTGTATATGATGTTATGTATGAGTATAGATAATTATATATGTTTATATATGTCCATTTTTTTCCCGGAATGTATAATGATAATATCAATAATAATGATGATGTATATTGATAACAACAATAACTAATAATAAATTATAATAACAATAACAATGATAAGGTATAATAATAATAACGACAAAAATAATGATAATGCATAATAATAATAACAACTATAATAATGATAATGTATAATAATAATAACAACAATAATAATGATAATGTATAATCATAATAACAACAATAATAATGATAATGTATAATCATAATAAGAACAATAATAATGATAATGTATAATAATAATAATTTAAACCCAAACTCTAATAATTATAATGTATAACGAAAGCCAATAAAAGTAGTCTAAGAAAAAAATAAGCATTGCAGAAATCTGAATTTTTGAAAGTTATTTGTTTGTTTTTTTTTATATTTTCAAATTTACGGTGCCACTCGTCGTATTATCTCGCGACGGAACTCGACACCGGTGGTGATTTATATACTCACGTGAGAAAGCAACCTGCCGGTCACCTCGACGTGACAACGGCGAAGAGTTACGCGAGGCAGCTCGTGTCAGCTCTGACTCACATACACTTGAGGGAAATCCTTCAATCGGCGAGTGCACAATCGTTTCGTTCGTGACTGTTGCGTATTTCATTATTGTATTCTTTATTATACAACAATCGTGATAACGGAGTGCATTTTTTGTTTTTTTTTTGTATTCGCGCCAAAAAAAACAATGAAAAATGTATGAATAAAGTATTTTCCTTTGTGGATGAGAAATTTCGGGGGGCCGAAAATCGAGGCAAATTTTCGCGTTTTTTGGGGTGGCGCGGGGACGAAATGATCTCACAACCCTCTAGGGGGTGCGCTGGGAGGGCTTAAGGGTGACTGACAGATAATAACGGTAACACGTGACGCTCGCGAGACACTGCGATTTGGAGTATGTGACGCCATGAGTGAAATGGAGCAAGACTGACAGAAATTTGTGAATATATTAAACACTCGAGAAGTTTACAATACATATATGTATACATATATGTGTGTGTGTGTGTGTATATATATATATTATTCAAAAGGGTGAGTCAAGCCGGAGTTTTCCGTTTGTCAAAAGTCGAAAATCTCAATCTCAGCGTTGATGCTGATAGATGATCGTATAGACATCGACAAGGCTCACGTGGATGGGAAATGACCCTGAGATTTTTTGGGGCGGAAATTTAACGGGTTTCCCCTGGGGTTAAAAATCGTTCGGAGATGTCGCCCGCTCGCACGGGAGATTAGGCGGCCTCGAAACGAAACGATTGTCGTCCCTCATGCGATTTTCCGCGTGAAAAATTCGGCTACAAATGGGCGAAGGTGGTTGCAAATGAACTTGGATCGTCGCTGATGACTTTACGTTGCTGGCAGAGAACTTTGTTTGTCGCGAATAAGCTTTGGCTTGTGCAAATAACCTTGGTCGATCCCAAATGACCTTTGGAGAGTTGGAAATGTCCTTTGCTTGCAGCCAATGACCTTTGTCAGCTGGCGCCGACCTCTGTCCGACGCAAACAATCTTTGTTGGCTTCAAATGACCTTGGAATCGTCGCAAACAACCTTTGTTAGCGTCAAACGACCTCGGAATCGTCGCAAACAATCTTTGGTTTGTGCAAATGGCCTAGGATTGTCCCGAATGACCTCTACCCGTGTAGAAATTTGAGTTGGGAAAAAGTACTGCCCCTGATCTGCCTTCCCTAGATAATATCAGGCTCTGCACAGACCTTCCACCCTGGAATAGGTTCGCAATGTAATGGGTCGAAGGCTAGGTCCCGATTCGTCGTAGAAAAAGTATATCTTATTGAGTGCTTCTTCTCGAGGGGAAAAATTTATAGTAATGCGTATAGAGGGTTTCGTGCTAAGTTTGGAACTCATAGACTTGCCAGCGAAAACACTCTGAAAAGGTAAGAATTTGATATTTATTCATATTCATCTATCACACAACTTGTGTTTCAATTCAATTGAACTGCATTGAAGTAATTTACGTTAATTTTTGTAGGATAATCGATAACTTCGTGAAGTATGGTACACTCCAGGACCGTAGACACGAGTTGCCAGGTCCATCTGTTACGGTGACTACACCAGAGAAGATCAACGAAGTTGAGAATTATTTCAAACAAAATCCAAATGATTCGATTCAGAAAGCGGCACAAGCATTAAAAATAACCAAATCATCATTACACAACATTTTGAAATATTTTTTAAAGATTCATCCGTATAAAATAAGCACTCATCAATTGTTAACGGAACATGCCATGACGAAACGCATCGAATTTTGTAACACTATTACGGGAATGTTTGAAGCCAAAGAACTTAATGAGAAATTGATTATTTATTCCGATGAAGCACATTTTTGGATGAATGGGTACGTAAACAAGCAAAATTGCCGGTTTTGGGGAACGGAAAATCCCATCATATCGCTGGCAGTCACTTCATCCACAGAAACCCGAGTAGAAATCTTGCTCCAGCTACAATAAACACCTGATCAGGCATCCTGATTTCTTTTTCCAGCCTTGATCAGAATTTTTTATCAAGCCCTGATCATTTTTGAAACACAATCCTTGACTTCCGTCTGATCAGGGTAAAAAATCAAGGCCTGATCAGGGTAAACTATCAAGGCCTGATCAGGGTAAACTTTCAAGGCCTGATCAGGGTAAACTATCAAGGCCTGATCAGGGTAAACTATCAAGGCCTGATCAGGGTAAACTATCAAGGCCTGATCAGGGTAAAAAATCAAGGCCTGATCAGGGTAAAAAATCAAGGCCTGATCAGTGTAAAAGATCAAGGCCTGATCAGCGTAAAAAATTAAGGCCTGATTAGAGCTTAACTTTTCACGGCTTGATCAAAGTGAAAAATCATATGATTTTTCACGGCTCAGGATGACCGATTTATTTCTGAAATAAAATATACAACGCATACACAAAAGAGAAAAAAGCACGACTTTATACGTAACGCTGATCGTTTATTTTTTAATCTTAATATAAAATCTGTCACATATATTTTTCACATATATCTATGTGGAAAACAAACATCATTTTTCTTGTATTTGTAATAGAACAAAAACTTGAAATAAACTAATATATTTTTTAAACAAAATCTTAAGAAATTTCGTGAATAAAGTAAATAGAGCTAAACGTTTTTAGGAAACGTTACATTGGGCGTTCTGTTCGTTTTTTTTCTGCGACGCTCGAAACTTGTCCCAGTCTTTTGCTGAATTAATCAGGCCTTGATACCGCTCCAACGGTTTGTCCAATTTGCTTCGAAAGAACTTCTATTCCGTGTTCCCTATATTTCGAAATGACAGCCACTGAAAAATACGAAAATGTGTATCCCACTTAGAATTCAATGTCTACATATATAGATCTATCTAAGGTATGCACATTATTTTATTAGGGTGGCACAAATTTGAGCTCTATTTTTTTTCTTTTTTTCACTATCCAATTATCTACTTTAACGAAGAAAAAAAATTGTTGCTAAAGCTGCGAGCGGTCATTTTTTAATGAAAATTAGAATCGAAGCAGGAGAACAGCTAAGACCAACTAAATAATGGTAAGTTGACAGCGTAGTGCAGTTCAGTGAATGTAATGTTCATCCGAAGTGCATTTCTTATGGGCTAAATTGCACCGATAGAATTACTTTCACTTAACTGAACTACGCAGTCAACTTATCATTATTCGGTTAGCCTACACTGTCCGGGCTAATCAGCACCGATGGCAAAACATTTACCAGATTGAACTACACTGTCAGCTTACCATTATTTGCTTGGCCTACGCTTTCTCTTTTTCTACCCTGACAAAGGAGACGGACCAAGTAAAGGAAAATAAAAGCGATACACAAAACAAATATAAATCTACTTACATAGTGGTAGCGCCGACACATGCCAATCCTCAGGAATTTCGAGTTGTTCCTCCCTGAGAGGATCTGTTCCGGATCTGTCAAATGTATCATAATAAATATTTCAACCAATGCATATATAATTTGGCGTATAGTTAATTTATAGTCAGATTTAATCCAATTTATATTTATAGAATTAAGAATTGTAAGGCTTTGAAAAAAATTAATTGTTATACTAACCTGCTGCTGTATTATTTCTTCTTTTTTTCCCTTATTCAGAGCTCGCTATTCACGTAGACGCAGTCGTTGCGCAATTTTCTTCCGATTGTATTTGTCCATTTTATTCACAACGTACACGTTATATGTAAAAATGTATAAAGTGATTAATAATATGTCTCGTGCTTCTCTCATGTCTGTCCATCAGTTGACAAGATGAGGTTAGGCCCGTTTTTAGCGCCAAACTGTAGAAGTCCAGTTACATGATGATTGCTTGAAGTAAGCTGGATCAGGCGAATTGAAGTAAGCCGTAAGTCCAGTTGCTTGACATCGCCTGAAGCTAGCCGGGTCAGGCGAATTGAAGTAAGCCGTAAGTCCGGTTGCTCGACCACCGCCTGACCCCAGCTTGATCAGGCTAATTAAGGCAAACTTAAGTAAGGCCTTCGTACTACAAGGTGATCAGGCGCAGATCAAATATCAGGCTAGCCTGACAATATTTCTACTCGGGAAGTAAGGACATGGGCAGCGATTTCAGTAAAAGGAATTTATTTGCAATTCTTGGAATCTACGGTAACAGGAGAGAGTTACAAACAGCTTTTGGAAACGAAATTCTTCCCTTATGCAAAAAAGAGGGGACTGATTAAAAATGTTTCCTTCACGCAAGATGGAGCGACGCCGCACCAGACTCATGAGGTGTTTGAAGCTATTCATCGCGTATATGGGACTCGAGTACTCGGTCTGGGGTACCCTAAATTTGCTCAAGGCGGACTAGAATGGCCTCCGTACTCACCGGACCTGAACCCTTGTGATTTTTTCTTGTGGGGTTACACTTAAGATCATTGTTATGCTAAAAACCCCAGCACAGTAGAGGAACTGATCGCGGCCATCCAGGAAGTGGTTCGCGGCATTACGAACGATATGTTGGACACAGTTTTCAAAAGAGAATTGATTTTTGTGCACAACCTAACGGTTCGCACTTCGAAAATATCTATCATTAATCACTGTACTTTTTCGTTATTTTTATAAGATGTAATAAATTGACATAAAAAATATTTGACTGGGTTTTATTTATGTGCGTTTAAAACTGCAGAGTTTCCTCTATTTAAAGCAATTTGGCTTTTCTGATTCTGTGCACGTATTTTAAAATGACAGTCGATTAGTTTCAGCAACTTCCTACGCGTAGATACAGAACTACCTTACACAGGCTCCACTTTTCAGAACATGTCAATGTTCTGGCCGGGTAGACATTACGTGAAGATGTACTTGCTCACAATGTATCCCTGCCATAACATTGTAATTTCCAAACATTGAGGCCAAGCAGTCAAAAAACGATTTTGCAATGTTCCCTGTTTGTTCCATGGGAGTGCCCGGTGAGATAAATCAAACAAGGCAAGTCCGGTCACGAACACAAAGTAGGGAATGCCCGGTCACGTTTCTGCACGGGTGGATAGTCACAAATGTCTTATGTTATTGCAGATGAGCTTTGGCGATCGCGAATGACCTTGGTTCGTCACAAATAACATTTCTCGTGGCCACACAAATGATGCTTTCACTTGTCCGAAACGCTCTTCATCCCGTGTCCGTTACCTTTGAGACCTATGCATCCCCTGCAAAGAATGAAGGAAGGAACGTTTGTCTCCATGAAATCAATAGGATTTCCCGCCAGGAATATCCTGGAGGGTCGTCCCGAAACTTCTTCCTTCCTTCCATGGTGCTCTTTCCGGGACGTTGGACGTTGGGCGCGTCAGCATTCCTTTGCGAAATTACGAAAGGCCCTCTAATCTCCGTAACGGACGACCGCGCTCGCCCGAACAGTAACAGATTTAATACTATTTCACCCGGTGTCAGCCGTTTTATTAATTGGCCGAACGAACCAAGGACGGTGACTTATTTCACTTGACTCCTGAGCCACCTCCTGGTCCGGCAGGTTTCCCGCCTTGCCTTCGTTGCCTCCCTCTCCACCCCTGCCCCTGGCCACGGCTACCAACCCCCTTGCAACCCCTTGAACAACCCCAACTACGGTGCAATCCCAAAATGAATCACGGTGGCCGCATAAGGGTGGACACTTTCCGCCTTTGTTTGGACCATCTCGCAATTTCTGGCCCGCCGAACTCTCGAGCCTGTACAACACATACGGGTATCAGCAAAATACGAATCTCCGTTGCTAGTCAAGATTAAATTGTTTGCATTGGAATTCCTGGTACGCGTTGTCTCGCCATTTCGTAAATATCCACGTCCATTCTTATTTATTGATTTATTTATTATTTTGTTCAATGGCTCATCGTTCTTTATTTAGTTTGTGCAATCAGTTGGTCATCTATTGATTTCTTTTAAGGGAGACTTTGTCCTTTGTGCCTAGCGGGAGATATTAGCGGCTCACAATGAGCAGCTAGAAGAAGAGGAGTGATGCCTCTATGGACCAGGCATTGCCGATTAGCGGTAATTATAAACACATTTGTGTAAACACATTACAAAACTTTAAACGCGTTTCTCTCGAAAACACGTTTTTAAAAATGGCTGACATTCTCCTGATCGCTATAATTAACATATCGACCTGAAATTTGGAGAGCATACTCAGAAAATATGTCTTCACGGAATGACGGATCGTTTTTTCGATAGATACATTTTTGCATTTATTATTTATCTTTTTATGCGAAAAAAATGCGAAAATTCGATTTTTTTTCAGTTGCCGCCATTTTCCGAAATTTGTACGAAACGAAAAACCCATCCGTCATTCCATGACCAAAGGGTCATAGATTGATAATATGCTTTGAATTTGTGTTTCAGATCAACAAAGAGGGGGCAGTGATGTCAGCCGTTTACCTCCCGCGATTTGAGGACCTGTTTTCGCGGAGCTGCAACGGCCGGCATTTGGGTTTTTTTTTTCAAAAAAAAAAATTTTTTAACGTTCTGTATATCATGAATAAAAGCAAGAAAAAAACCGCACTCAAAAAGCTTTACTCGTTTCCTTTAAAAAAAATAAAATGTAAACACCCGAAATATGGCACTCAAAGGACAAAGTCTCCCTTAAGGTTGGGAGACGCCCAGTTGGCAGCACCAAATTGGAATTTTGGAGGCTGCTACATCTGCACAAGGTTTGCTGTATGGTCAGGCCATCGGTGATTCCATTTAGAGGTACAAAATTACATTTTATCTACGTCTATACCTGACGTAAAAATTCAAACGCGTTTTTCTCGGAATGACTTTTTCAATTTTGTGTGCAATTGACTGTATCTCCGTTGTTTATAAATATTTCCCAATACAAAAATTATGAAAGATTCTGGAAATCATACCCTTTACTATGAAAAAAAAGTTAAAAGCCTGCACCCATTTCCCCAAAAAAAAATCACGAACACACCTCTTTTTTCCGACCGTGAACTAGGTGTAACCTGTTAAATTAGAACCTGTTAAATTATACCCAAAGCGACGGACATTACGAGAGCCATGTATAACTGATGGTTACAGGGCCCCCATGGAAATTTATGTATGTAAAATATATGCAGAAAATATATGCTACATATATATATATACATCGGTCGCATATATAGTGACGAAAAATAGAATAATACTTATATATTCAGTATATATGCACCAAAAATATGACGCATATATGACCCATATATTTTCGATATATTTTTCTGACCAAAAAAATATATGCTACGTATAAACACTATATATGATGCATATATGAGGCATATACGACGCATATATTTTCGATATATTTTCAATCTATTTTTTTGTCAGAAAAATATATCAAAAATGTATGCGTCATATATGACGCATACATTTTTGATACATATTCCTGACAAGAGATATATAATGTGAATAAACAGTATTACAATTAAACTTAATAAAACTTAAAACTTAAACTTAAAAAAACTTAGTTTACAGTTAAAGTACACTATTACATTTAAACACTATATACACCCACATGGAAATAATATATATAAAAAATATATCGAAAAATATATAAAACATGTATTAAATATAATTGGATCGAAAAGTTGGATATGCCAATTATATTTTTGGGCAAGAGTAAAACCTATACGATATATAAATAAAATCCATTTAAGATAGATCTTAAATATATCAAACATACAAACTGAATGTATGTTTTATATATTTTAAATATGGTTGGTTAAGCAACTTGAGTAACAGATGACGTTGCAAATCAAAAACATCTTCAAGTCGGTATCTCGCGAAGACCTAGCCGCACTAGCCGGAATAAATGATCGGAGAAAAGAAATTGAAGGTTATGTAATTCTATTCGATTATCGCTCTCTATGCGAACGCAATTAAGTAATTGATCCGATAATGTTAGTTACCCTTGTAAATCCACACATTTCTCAATAAACTAACATTGTGTATTGTACGATATGCAGACGATACGAAAGTTAATTTACCAAGTAGAACTAGCTCAGTGGGGAACGTCCCAGCTCATCACTCAGAGGTCCCGGGTTCGAAACCACCTTACGGCGTGTAAGCATCGGATATAATTTAAATTTGAACCATTAATATGTTTGAACCGCAAACACACCATATTCGTTATTAATGACAAGGAAAAATATCGTAAAAGGGTGCAATGATGTAAATAACGTCATAACAAAATTTTTAAAAATATTTCAAGTATAGTTTAAATATATTTCAAGTATATCTTAAAATACACGTTGAATATATTTCAATAACATTTGAAATGAAGTATGAACATATTTCAAGTATATTTTAAACGGAGTATGAACATATATCGTGTATATTTTAGATGTAGTTTAAATACATTTAAAGTATATTTCAATTATAAGTCGAATACAGTTAAAATACATTTGTAGTATATTTTGAGGGTAATTTGAGTACATTGTAAGTATATGTTCAATATAGTTTGAATATACGTACCCGCCTATCCAACATATATATTTTTATATACATTCTGAAGATCTACTTTGGCCGAAAACTTTGATATCGCGAATATATTTTTAATGCATTTCCCGTATATATTACATATATCTAATCTATATCTAAGATGGATAATATATATCTGAAATATATTTTACATCCATTTTTAATATATCGAAAAATATATTTTTACATATATTTTATTCCCATGTGGGCAGATATACTACGCATATCTGTATATATGTGGCATCTATGTACCATTTATGTAGTATATATGTGGTATGCATCCACACTGCATGCATACCACATATATACTACATAAATGGTACATAGATGCCACATATATACAGATATGCGTAGTATATCTGCCCACATGGGAATAAAATATATGTAAAAATATATTTTTCGATATATTAAAAATGGATGTAAAATATATTTCAGATATATATTATCCATCTTAGATATAGATTAGATATATGTAATATATGTGGTATATATGCAGGGTAAATACTACATATATCATTGATATATGGTACATTGATATACAGTAATACCACGCATATACATCTCATATATAAAAACGTTACGAAAATTAGAATTTGGCACATATATGCAACATATATTTTCAATATATGGCATACATTTCACATATATTACAATTATTAATAAAATAAATTTGCCGTATATTTTTGCGTATATAAATTTCTAAGGGGGGGGGGGGCTGGTTTTATAGCAGCTCTAGCCATGGTGAGAGCATTTCCAAGCGTGAAATAAACGGCCCTTTTTAGGACGAATGACGAATTTAACGAAGTTTTCTCGTGTCCCAAGTGCACGATTCAAAGAATTAATCAAACACGAAGAACAAACGTTTTTAGAGACAAAAATAAATTTGACAAAGGTTCTTCGTGTCTCAAATTCAAAGCTCAAAAACTTCTTCGCAATTGGGAATAGGACGCCAAGCAGTACACAAACGAGAAAAACATGGAATTGTCTTGCATTGAACATGGGTAAGAAAAAAATGTATATTTTCAGAAATGAAAAGTCTCTTTCAGGTACGGTTTTCAGGTTATGTTAATTTTCAGGTAATGAAAAGTGTAAGTAATAAAAATAATCTTTTCATTGTTTGAGTACAACGAAAAGCATATACCCATAGGTATCGAGGCACTGAAATAGAAATCCATGATTTTTGCTTCGCAGTCTAGGTATAAAATGTTGATTCTTTTTAGGTAATGTAAGACAAATCAATATTTTTGGATTTCCGGTGCTTAATTTTATGAGGATTTTATTGGTGTCTTACAGTAACCAAAAACAAGCAACATTTTGTATCTTTAGAGACTATGATATCAAAATATGGATTTCTTCGCAGCAATCGAAGATACTGAAAACCTTAAATTTGTAGACATCGTTCATGCATTTTTCTGCATCCACCAAAGGCAATAAAAAATTGTATTTTTTGGCCATACATTTTTTCATAAGAATTTGTTTCCGTACACCGAGAATCATAAATTTGTCAATGTCTCCGATGACTGCGAAGAAATCCATATTTTTGCTTCGCAGTCTCTAAAGATGTAAAATGTTAATTATTTTTAGTCTAAAAGCAAAACTATGTATTTGTCTTACAGTAACTAAAAACAATCAACATTGAATTGGACAGTAATTTTTTAATTCGATTGTTGACCAGTTCAATTGTCCACTTACAGTAATTGAAAACAATCAACAGTGAATTTGAAATACACTTCTCTTTGGACTGGAGCTAAAGCCCAATAAGGATTTTTCTCGTCCAAAAAGATATAAAATCCCTTTTAAAAACTTTGAAAAAGTAAAAAATAAACGGCAAGTAATCAAAAAAATTCCCTCAAACACAGTATCGCTCGTTTTGACGTACAAAAACATCCTGATTCACCTTATAATTATTTTTACTCTAACTCATGCAACGGTTTCAATTTATTTTGTAAATTATTCAAATGTACGAAAAAACGAGATAACATTTTTTTAACTAGCTAAGTCAGTTTACTAGAAATATTATTTACAAAACTGTTTACCTCAGAAATAATATTTTTCCAAACTTTTTTTTTCGTTGCACAAGATCATATTACTATAACATAAAATTGATATCACCATTATCTAACAGTACAACGTATATACCACACAAATACACTGGGAATGCTGTGCAACGACTTGACGTGCATGGTTAAGGGGTCTTCTCACTTTAGACACTAAAAAAGGATATTTTCCTGATTTTTAAAAATAGGTTTATATTATAGATTTTGATATAAAAGTTATTACACTTAATAAATACACTTTCGAAATACATTTTTAAAAAATGTTATGTATCCCAGCTAAACTTTAAACGCGTTTTTCTCGAAACAATGTTTTTCGACAGCTTGTTGGTAAAATCTTCGAAACTACTGAACCGATCCTTATGAAATTTTAACCACATATTCTTTACAACTATAGCTATAGCGAATATCAAGAATTTTTTTAAATTTTGGTGTTTACTATTTTTTGCCAAAAACGGTGAAAAAAACACGTTTTTTTAATGTCCACCATTTGGTTATTTTGCATATATCAAAAATCGTAAGATATGTGTTATAGCCATTAACATACTGAATGCAAAACCGTTTTATTTTTTGTTTGGGATGATCTATTTCCGAGATTTCATCAAGAGCGCGGACCTACTGTTTTTTAGTACATTTTTTTAACTACCATTTTCATTTATAAACAGTGATTTAAATAAGTAAATACATTTTTGAATGTATTTCGAAAGTGCATTACTTAAGTGTAACAACTTTTACACCAATATTTATAATATAAACCTATTTTTAAAAATCATGAAAATAGCCTTTTTTAGCATCTAAAGTGAGAAGACCCCTTAAGAAAAAGAGCTCGGCAATGGATTTTGTTTACTACTCAATTTTCAAGTTAAAAAAAATATTAAATTTTCGCATACTTCGATCTTAGGAATACGAGTTGATCAGATACTACAAATTCTATATAGTATATAGATCGTCTCAATTTGATCGTGCTAGAAAGTGAATTTTGCAAAAGTGTACTTTGCATGATTGTTCTCCAAAGAAGTAATATTACCTACAATTTCCTCAGATAACGCTTTGTTACCTTCAATTTGTTATGCAAGTGGATATCAAATTCATGATATTGCAAAGTAAGGATCATATCAGTGATGTACTCCTAAACCATACGATACTTGAAATCTTATTTTATTTGCATAATTGAGTTATATAAAAGTATTAACTTAATGGCATGGTAATTCTTTAGACAAGTGACTTTTCCGAAAAATGAACCTCATCTTTCGTTTGCTATTTTCTCATTTATTGGGTTATAAATGATGATATTCAGTCGGGGGAGGCTGAAATTCACCCCCGCATAAAAAGTTGTGAATTTTTGAAGTTCGCGGAATCACGTGATAAAATAGGACATTCTTGAACATTTCGACGCCTATATTCGGTTTGTTTGCGTTTATTTAGAAACCCAAACAAACCGATTAAATTTTTTTTATTACTTATCGTTCATTTTTTACTTTTCAAAACACACCCTTAGTCTCAAAAACGATGAAGAAAGCTTTCCTTTAAGGGGTAAGGCCACTGTAACGGCCCAAAAAAAAAGGTTTTTTCACTAATTTTTTGCTCCCGAAATTGAAGGTATTTGAAAAAAAACTTTTAATGGTGTTATCGGGCATACATTAAACTTTATTATAAAATTTTTTTACAGTAAAAAAAACAAAATGGCGGTTCCACAGCTATCTTCCCGGGACATGTTTTGCTTCCAGGGCTCCGCGGCACGCAGCACCACTGGTGCACTTTTGAATCTAGAACAAAAAAAAAACCATTAATCTAGAGGGCTATAGCTAGAGAATGTCGATCGGATTTTAAAAAGTATCAATTTTTGTGGATTTGGCGTGCGTTTGAAAAAAAAAATTGATTTTTGACGAAAAAAACGGCGTTTTTTGTTAATAAAAAATCAATAAATAAAGTTCTTGAAAATTCCGATCGACATTCTCAAGATAATGTAAATGTTCACATCTGGTTAAAATTTCAAGTAAAAAAAATGAAAATTGTTCGAGTTATGCTGCGTGCCATTTTGAAAAACCATGTTTCGAGAAAAACGCGTTTAAAGTTTTGCGAATAGTTTTTTATTGGAAAAAATTAAAAAAAGACGTCGCACAGGACCTTTTTTTTCTTATTCTAGAGGGTTTAAACTATTTTTTAAGCCAATAAAAAAAAATCGATTTTTCAAAAAAATTTACAGTGGCCTTACCCCTTAATAAAACAATCATAAAAAACGCAAATTTTGTCCTCGCCTAAAGTTACCCCCCCCCCTTAATTCATATTTCTATTTTATTGGCGCTTCCAATTTATTAATAACTATCGGCAGTGTATGAAAAACTATAGTAATATAAGACCTCGTAAATATAAGATGCTTGCCGGCTTCATCCCTCCACCGCAGGGGCGAGTAGACGCCGTGAGCAAAGCCGATAACACAAAGTTATCCGATACGTATGAATATAAATATATAAATATATATATATATATATATATATATATATATATATATATATATATATATATATATAT
>OZ023318.1:2818930-2828930 GCA_964007375.1 Ophion obscuratus
CAAAAATTGATACTTTTTAAAATCCGATCGACATTCTCTAGCTATAGCCCTCTAGATTAATGGTTTTTTTTTGTTTGTTCTAGATTCAAAAGTGCACCAGTGGTGCTGCGTGCCGCGGAGCCCTGGAAGCAAAACATGTCCCGGGAAGATAGCTGTGGAACCGCCATTTTGTTTTTTTTTTACTGTAAAAAAATTTTACAATAAAGTTTAATGTATGCCCGATAACACCATTAAAAGTTTTTTTTCAAATACCTTCAATTTCGGGAGCAAAAAATTAGTGAAAAAACCTTTTTTTTTGGGCCGTTACAGTGGCCTTACCCCTTAAATGAATGAGGAGAAAGAATAAAGAAGGAAGGGAAAAACGTGAAGAAAACCAATTAGAAAAGGAAGAGAGAAAGAGAGGGGGGGGGAGAAAGAAGAGGTAGAGTAGATCGAAAACAAAGAAGAGAAAGCGAAGAAAAAAGCGAGGAAGAGGTACACGAGGAATGAGAGGGACCAAGTAAGAAGGGAGAGACCCAAAGGAAAGCAAGACAAGGTTAAAGAAAAAGACAAACAGAAGAAGCAGCGTTAAAGAGCAAGCGAAGAAGAGCAGTGGCCAAGTAAAAGAAAACGACCAATCAGGCGAAGAAAAAATCGAAGAGGGACAAAAAACGATTTTTAATCTTGCAGATTATCGAGGAAAATTTGAACCTGATCTCTGTTCTCCAAATATTCACTTTGAATATTTGAAGAAGAGCGAAAGTCATTTTCCCCAAATTTCGAGTACGAAAATCCCTCGAACGGTTTTTCCTATTCTTGTAGGAGATATATAACCTCAATCCACAGAGAAAAAAATACATTACAGAAAAACAAAGAAAATTTTAAAAAAGTAAAAAAAAAGATTCTTTGCCATGAAAAAAGCATTAAAAAAGTCAGAACGAAAAGAATGAGAACCAAGCAGAAGGAAAAGAAAAATAACTCACGAAATAACTAGAAAGATCACCAGACACCACAAGAGCAAGGATTACAAAAAAAGGACAAGCTAGAGAGTAACGCTTGGAAAATTAAAATCCGGCAAAAATTCCAGACTGGAAGGAGCATCAAGACTTCGAGTCTCACATTTGACCTGGCCAATTCACCGGATACAATCGTCCTTAAATAATTCTTAAAGTGAAACGGGTATAAAAGTAATCCGCAGGCCTTTAAAAAAACCCATAAATTTCTAGCTAAAGCGGATCTTTCGAGCCACCTTGCGATAATGCGTTTTTTTTTCTTTAATATCTAACAAATTGGGAATTATGATAGCCGGGTTCGTTGGATGGATGCCACAGGGTCCGGGGGAGGCTCATGGCCGATATTAGGACATATGTACGACCGCGGTTGGCTACCTTCCTACCATGAACAATTATCAGGCTTTAGTATCGTGCCCAGCCAGCGTTGCAGCCGGTGTTCTGTGCAGGGTAAGGGGTGAAAAAAGCTCGTAAAATTCTAGGGCTGGTCGGGTTCAAAATGAAGGACCGAAAAAATGAAAAAGCAGGGAGCAAAAAACCAGCGGAACATTGGGGCTTTTTCGCCTGACACTCTCGTTTACCTCGTAAACAATGATGGAGTGTTAATTACATTGGCTGATGAAAACGTGATAATGGTTGGAAAATGTTATCTATTTCGAATAATAATAGAACGAAATAATAATAATAATACAATAATGATTGAGGCAATATTTTTTCGTTATCATTATTATTATCTAGTTTTTTTTATTGTCGAAAAGATGAATAGTAAAAAAATTAATAGATTATGAATACCGAACAGTTGAAAATATAACTTATATTCAGGTCGAAACTTACTTTGGCTAAGTATGACCGAAGGAAGTTACAATGAAAAAGTCATTGACAAAATTTACATACACGAATAATATTCGTATACCCTGCTTTATAAAAATAACTCTTTAAGAAAAAGAAGAATATTTTTAAAGATCGTTTTACTCGATGACTTGTTTCAAACTGCCAATTTGAAGATTGATAGATAGATTAAAGAAGAGATATACAGAAAGAAGTAACAAATCCTTTTTTATTCGTTACATTTTATTTACAAATTCAGACATGCACACATACATACACGCAGATATATGCATTTCAATTAACATAAACTATATTTTGATTTTTTGCTGATACTTTTTCGATTGCTGATCTTTTGGCTCGAATGCAACCCTTACTTTCGCCCAAGTGTCAGAGTTGCGTCAATCACACTGTGACCCTCCCTTCAACTTTAGTCTCATCCTTCCTCAAGCCTCAAACACACCCTTCCTTCATCCTGACTTTATCCTTCCTTCATCCTGACTTTATCCTTCCTTCAACCTGCGTTTCAACATTTCTCCAGTCTGAACTGCGGCCTCTTTCAGATCAAGCTCCCGTACAGCTTTGCAATACCATATTCGCGAAAGCACACATTGACAGATGGATACACACGTGGCTGACACGGCGTTTTTTTACTCCCTTTGGCAACACCTTGGCACATAAACAAAGCCGCAAAGAAATAGGAGAATTTGTGAGCATTGCATGCGGGCGTGCAAGAGAGAGAGAGAGAGAGAGAGAGAGAGAGGGTGAGAGGGCAGGAGGGAGGGGAAGAGAGAGAGAGATAGAGAGAGGGGGGAGGGAGGGAGAGAGAGAGGGAGGAAGAGGGGGAGAGAGAGAGAGAGAGTGAGAGAGTTGAAGTTATTCAGCGTGGCTTCTCTCAAACGCGTATGGAGGACTTTATGATACGAAGGAACGAGAGAGACGAGGGCTGTCTCGTTCTCGAGGAGCAGCTTTACAGCTCGCCGCGGGCACATACGCACGAAGACACATGGCAGCACGTAATACACGTAGCAAAGATGCGGGAAGAGCGGGTGAGTGCACGAGGAGGAGGCCTGAGGGGAGATTGAGGTAAGGGAGCGAAGGAAAAGGTGGTCCCGAGCTATCCGAGTCCTCTTCCAGTCTCCCTTTCCCATTCTTCCAGCCCTGCCACTCTTCCGCGCACACTGGAAGTATGGCAGCTTCGGGAAAAAAGAAATCATACTATCAACTCGAAGTTTATAGCGGAACGCCATAAACCGTAGAACTGTAAGTGTTGAGACCAAGAGCGGTAATATAAAGTTAGCCATATCCGGCCGAGGGAGCACCGAACCGAAACGGTCGAACCAATCGCAGATTTTATCTTTCATCTTTCACCGCTTTAAGCTTCTGTGGCTGCCACAGCGTGGATTACACTCCGAGGATTCGATGCGAAGGCGAAGTGATCGAGGAAAGTCCCTGTGAAATGGTAGGTACTCGTTGACGCCTGAGCAAACGACCTCAAATCATCGACACGATAGCGATGATCCAACGAAGCTGACGCCCTCAATCGTCTAGATGATGGCGATGATCGCACCAAGCTGACAACCTCCAATCATCTACAGGATACCGATGATCTAACCAAGCTCGGGACCTCAAATCATCTACGCGATAGCAATGATCCAACGAAGTTCGTGACCTCAAGTCGTCTTCATGACAGCAATTATCTAAGCATGCTGACGACCTTGAGTCATCTAGAGGATAGCGATGATCTAACCTTCCATGAACCCTGTTATACCCGGATGGAACATTCGAGGTTTCACATTTTTCCACATCTCTGATCCAGTCTCCCTCATGAGGCTCGCTTTAGGTTTGAAGATGTTTGGTTTGTTTAGATTACCATCATTGCTGTTTTCTAGGTTTACTTCGATTGATGTATCCCTGAGGTCGCTTGCCATCTTGAATCATTCCTATGGTTCCTCATCATAGATCGAGCCCCCAATAAGCCCTGTATATTCTTGTCTGAATTATCTTTGCTCGGCGCCATCAATCTTCAACTTCCTAACTTAGGATTCAAAAGCTCTCATGCCTATTTCGAGTTGTCGATAGTTGGTTTTTCATTGCTGCTGTGACGATGGTTGGATCCCGATGTGGGTTGGGCTCAGAAGTCGCATGGGAATCAAAGCTTGACGAAGTCTTGGGTCGCGAAGCTACACTCAGCGTGTGATGGCGAATGGGGTAGGTCTCTGTGACTCGACGGTTAAGGGAACGCTGTCTCTTTGGAGGCCAAGAATATCGGGAAACATATATTTTCCATTAGGAGCACGTCATGCCCAATGAGAGGTCGTCAATCCCTTTGTAGGTTGGTCCTCCAGCTTCGCGCAACCCCTTGGTACATCCACAAAAGCTTGCCCGGCGAGCGAATCACCCCGCGGAAAAAAAAAGCTCGGAGAGTAAAAGGAGTCGCGGGTCTTATCTCTCACACGCGATCCCTCGCTCACCAGGGAGCTTCCGCCTTTGGAGACTCGGGCCACATCAGGCTCCTTGTTTCTCGCAACGGAACGAATCCCTTGTCTCCGTTGACGAGAGTACCACGAGCAGGAATCTTTTTCTTCCCATCATATAAGGGCGCACTTATTTGGAGGAAAGTTCTGCCTTGTTCTATCGTCCGTGCCCTCTGATGGATGGACGGATAATTGTGATTATTGGCACGGGGTCATGGTCCGTCTGACGCTTGGGACGAGTGGAAATTCCCATCAGCTCTTTGATTAGCGGTATGGCATCGCATTCGTGGCAATTTCCCACATGTACACGCCTGTGTGTGTGGATGTCCGTTCGTATGTATGATGTACAACGAGGAGCTGGGGATTAAGAGCGCGAAAGCCGATTCGGGTTGGGGGCCCCGAGTGATTAATGAACGGTCAGATTCTGATGTTATATTTATGTGCGCGAGTCGGCTAACTGCATCGTTTCGCGATTACCACGAGGCCAGGGAGTTCCTGCTTTCTTGCAGTGCCTTCATGAATTTAGCATCAACCCTGAAGAGCTCAACGCTCCGGGTCACCAGGCTGAATAGGGAGATGGAGAGGAGGGTCCTTTTTGGTTAGGAATCGTTGCGCGTTCGTCCAATCATTTTCGCAAGGGCTTACATACACCTGGGTAGGTCGAAAAGATCGATTTTTCAAAAAGGTGCTCATTTGAAAGTACTATCCTTTGAGTGGCTACCCTGAAAATTTCATAAGGAAATTCGCAGTAACGACGAAGTTATAGCGTTTTGTAACTAACCGGGTGAGCAACGACTAACGGTTGGGGCGCAGGTAGACGCGGCCTTTGTCATCTGTTTGACTATGAGCCAGGTGTTCTCGCTCCTGTCGAATTCTGCCAAAAAAAAAAGATCTAATGGAAGCGTCAACATCTAAGGAAGATCCGTCATATGGCCAAGAAATCCACGATGTCATGTACTTTAAAAATAAACCAGTTATTTCAGTGTAAAGTTTACTCAAAACTTTCATCGCGTTTTACTCGAAACAGTGTTTTCAAAATCGGCACCACAAATATCTCCGCAATTACTGGACCGATCGGGATCAAGTTGTGCCCAGTTACGCTTCACACAATAATCTAGTACTCATCGAGCCGTTTTTCGATACCTGACATAGTTTTTTTTCATCATAAATACTGAACAATTTTGAGGCGAAAAATCGCCTGTTTTATTCCAGTAACTGCCGTGACCCGAAAAAAATTAAATTTTCAAATTCCGGGCCGATAAGTACTAGTTTTGTCGGCTCTACTGCTCTACTGCTAAAAAAGAACTGCTAAAAATTCAACTGCTAAACGGGCTTTACTGCTAAAACTGTACTGCTAAAAGCTCTAGTGCTAAAACGGGACCGCTAAATAGATTAGTGCTAAAAACAGCACTGCTAAAGAGTCTCAACTGCTAAAAGGCAAAAGGGTATGTTTTCGAAAAGTTTTAGTGGAAATCATTAAACCTGCTAAAACGCAAAAGGGTATGTTTTTAAAAAGTTTTATTGGAAATCATTGAAAATTATTGAAAAGTTAATAGAACATTGAAAACAAAGGGAAACTGACATGAAAATTAGTAGTGAATGTTAGATGACAAGTTAGATGACCCAAACAAACCCAAACAAACTGTGGCGGTAGGTATTTCTCGTTTTTGACGTTTCTGACGTCACAGGAGTACAAATGAGGTGCCCACGGACGCATCCCGCCGAATGCAGCACAATGGCGTCGATAGCAAGGTAAGTTTTCTAAGAAAAAACCCAAAAAGTCGTCTAAAACCCGCAAAAGGTACAGTACCTCCATCAGTGGGGCTTGTATGAGCTGTCAGAAACTAGTTTTAGTAGTAGAGCCCATTTAGCAGTACATTTTTTAGCAGTGGAACTTTTATCAGTCGAGCCTGTTTAGCAGTAGAGCCTTTAGCAGTACTTTTTTAGCAGTAGAGCCCGACCACGGTTTTATCTATCTACTTTAAGAAAAAAAAAAAAATTTCAGAGAGAAAATGGCAGAGGTACCGCTTTGGTACCGCAAACGCTGTCAACAAAAACACGTCCCAAGAAAACGACTTCAACTTTTTTACCGTTTGAAATTTTTTAACCAAATTTTCACACAATATAGATAAAATGTCATACTTTAAATAGTATATCATGGTTTTTCAATGAAATTCGGTTTTATACACAAAATTAAAAAAAAACATAACCTTACCTTTAGTCGTCTCAGGTGTATGTAAGCCCTTAATTCTTCACCCAGCCACGGCCGCTGATTTCCGAAAAATGAATAGAAGTTCTTCATGTTGATACGTACGTGGCAGTTCTTACGTGGTGTAAAATCTTCCACGGCTGATCTCAAACCCGTCTGATCCGAAGCACGAGGGCCTGGCGAGCTGAACCGAAACATCCAAGAGGGAGTCCTTTTCAATCAGATGTCTAAAAATTCTCTAGGATGGTGAAAGCGGGAATGCTGCAGCTTGTCATCCGGTTGAAGGACTCCCCCTCCAGCTTGATGACTATACACGTGGCTCCTCAAGAACAAAGGTCATTTACTCTTCTAATGCGCTGGGAGTAACGATTCGCCACCGAAACACGAATCCATTTCCACAGCCCTCCCCGTGCTTCTTGCCACCCTTCTTTCTCTCGCTGGCTTTAACAAATTGAGCGATTTACGAAAATTATCGTCTTTCGCCGTTGTTTTCCCTATGGCGTGTCTCCAACACAAAATTTCGTCGCGAACCGCGTTTTTTCCCCGAGCGTGCCTTCTTGCGTCAGCAGGCTCCTCTGGTTCGTTTCTGATGCATCGAAGCATGTGGTAAGCAGTAGGGTGGCCCATGTAAGAGGGGGATGCGAGGACACCCTCTTCCGGAATAATTGCGACTATTAGTTAACTCCTGACGCCGGGACTGCGTCAGTGAAGGTGGCGACCGTAGGGTGGCCTGGGATCTTCACCGCTGGAGGAATAAAGAAAAAGTAATCCTTCTCGAAGGCACTAAATTGTCCGTCATTAATAATCTCACCTCCCCATCGTCCCGCCTGGATCCTCGTGAATAAATGCAATGAAATTTAATGACTGCAATCAAGCTTGATAACCGCGACGAGTTTGCATTCACGCATTTTTTTTTGTTCCATCCGGTTGAATGATAAATACCATCCAATCTTCGATACGTCATATCGTGCGCGGGAGTGAATAATACAGGGGGGTGTGCTGCGCGGAGGGAGTTACGGGTACACGAAAAAAGGGGTTAGTTGAATAATTGCCGGGCGAAACTTTCAGCCCTCTTCTCTTTGTTGCCGGAGGAGCATTGTGCCTGGTAATATCCGATGCAACCGAATGTCGATCAATTTTATTTGCTCGTTATAAATAATCGACGATACGAGAGCCAGTTCGGGAACGATTGTTCGGGAATTTCGAACGGGACTAAAAACGAATTTACAGCGAGCTACGGGGACATCAAAATACAAATGAGAGATATGATGGAGGTCGTTAATGCCCTTTCGCCCTTTAGCTGAGAGCAAAACACGGCCGAGAGACGCCGCTTTCGGGTTCATCAGACCTCCATTGATCAGGCAATAGGTTGATCATATTTTTCTCACCATCGAATCTCTTTCCAATCGACGACTTCAAATTCCGAAAACTCCTTGATGATCATCCGACAGCGCGGGAAATTCCGGATTGTGCATAGTGAAAAAGTAGATACAAATATGTGCAGCTGGATATATGATGTGGAGCCTAAGACAAGTTAGCAGCATCGATCATCATCCCCGCGCAGGAATTCATCAAGGAATTTGATGCTTCCGCAACTGGCAGATCGGCGATGACCAGAAGAAACAAAATAAAACAGCAGAGCAGTGATCAATCCTGGTGGAGGACCTCCTGGAGGCAGGACGATAAAGCGAAAAGCGTGAGAATCGACCGGTGCATCCTGTGTGCAGAGTAAGAACGATGAGTGGAGCCATTAACTGTTTCACGGCGGTCTGAACGAGTGGAAGATTTATTGGAGCCCATGGGTAATTCGTTGATGTTTCCCAGATAGCTGTTCACATCCGGATCTGGGATTTCACACCGTAGGCTCTTGATGTACACCTTCTGAGGTGCAACGTGTCACCACCGGGATGCATAGCGAACTCGAATGCCTTTCCAAAGTACCGCATGGACCTGCCGAGTCTTCGGGAATAATTAACTAGTGTTATCCATCTGGTGAGCAGCACCTCAGTGTTCCATTTAATCCTGAGAAAGTAGCCAGCCATCGATAACGGCCTGTTTCGCGAATCCCACTCAAAGCCTAGTTAATAAAGCTGTCTTCGGAGAATGCTTTCAGGGCAAGTCAGCCATCCTTATCGCGGCAAGAAAAACAGGGTGTTCAGGGTTCACCCGTTCATCGCCCTCGGTGAAGGTGGTTGCCACCTAGCGCCCACCGGGGAAGTTAGGCAAAGGGATTTGGCCCTCCTCTCGCGTTCGCCCGGGTGGTCTGAGAGCATCATCCTTTCTACGAGATACGGCAGACGGGGATGACGCGCGAGTTGGGGGTTGTATAAGCTCCAGACTCTCCGATACGTAGCTCGAAGGTGTCTGTACGTTGAACCCAATCGCGGGACGTAGCACTCTTGCTCTGGGTTGCTTCAGACCCAAGCTCATCCTCGAACCACCAACCACCCACTGGAAACCGAGCCTGCAAGCGCTTGAGAACATTGCCCCTCGACCTCCGGCGACCCTGACACCCAACCAATCTGCCTACACACTTTCTCCAGCCTTGCTTTTGCTAACCTTCTACAGATTTCACATGACGCCGTCGGGCATATCGTGATAAGTCTACATGTGATCCTATATGGGGTCGTATTAGGCGCAGCAGCTTCGTCGATGGAGGAGACCGCCCAAGTCAATTCTCTTGAACATCAATCTTGGGATTTTGGTCAGTTTTGCCTTAATTACTGATTTGCAGCTGGGCATTGGGTTGTAAGATCTCCGAAAAGTGAAATTGACTAAACAGGTGCGGGATAACCGGTTGGTCAGGTCCACTTAGGCCTCTCGGTTTTAACAAGCCCTCCCGGTTGGCAACAAGCTCCCTTCTGCCTTCCAACAAGTCCGTCTGGCTGCTAACAAGCTTTTTTGGCTGCCAACAAGCCTTTCTACTTGTCAAAAAGCTCCGTTCTGTCTGCCAAAAGCCCTTGCAGCTGCTAACCAGGCCTCCTGGCTCCAACCCGCTCTTCTGATTGCTGACTAGCTCTTCTGGTTATAAAAAAGCTCCCTTCTACCTGGCAACATTCGCCATTTACCATGCTAACATGCTTTTTTGGCTGCCAACAAGTATTTTTGTTTGTTTCCGTTCTGTCTGCCAGAGCTCTTCTGACTGCCAACAAGCCTTTCTGCTTACCAACAAGCTCCTTTCTGCCGGCCAACAAGCCCTTCTCGTTATCAACAAGCTTCTTTCTGCCGGCCAACAAACCCTTCTGGCTGCCAGCAGATCCTTCTGACTGCCAACAGATCCTTCTGGCTGACAACAAGCCTTTTGGGTGCCAACTAGCTTTTCTCCCTTCCAACATGCACCATTCACGATGCCAACAACTTCTTTGACTGTTAACAAGCCCTTCTGGCTGACCGCAAGCTCCCCTCAGCAGAAACAACTCTTCTGACCCACGAATCCTCTACCTTCCGCTTTGAATCACCACAAGACATATAGCGATTGGTGTCATCAAGCATGGAACGTC
>OZ023318.1:2833930-2873930 GCA_964007375.1 Ophion obscuratus
AGGTTAGACTGAAAAAAATATTTCATTCAAATAGGATCTCTTCAAATCAAATAGGTTTTTTTTCCTAGTCTCACGGACCACTACGATCTTCTTCGTTTCAAAGATATTTTTTTATTTGTTTAAGCTATTCTTTTTAAACATCAAATATATTCAAATTGAATAAATGAAGATTCGATGCAAATAAATATTTATTTACCGACAATGTACACTGAAAATCTAAGTGTACTATATGCATAAAATATTTCACAATGTCCAAAATGAAATGAAAGATTTAATTGAGTATTTTACCACAACGATTTTATATCGTAATTCGTCATTCCCTGGCCTTCCAAAATGATTTTTCTCGAAGAAGATATTTCACCGATATGGAATCGAACCTAGAATCTATCTACTCATAGCTATGCACGCTTCCCCTATGCTACCGAGTGCTTGTACCTAACATCTTGGTCGCCGATATGGCATAAGAGACCAAATGAATTCCTATAATAATTTGTTGTATCACATAAACTATATCAATTAGTTAATACCATTGTAATAATAAGAGAGTTTTATCGAATAACATGCTATAGATTTTCCAAACATAACCTATATTTTTATATAGTATATATATATATATATATATATATATATATATAATTCCTCTCTCTCCACCCTCTCTACCCCCACTTCCCTTTGATATGTGTGTTGAAATAAAGACAGACCATCAGTTCAATCAATAGAAAAATGGTTGACTCTACGAAAGCTCCATTTGATTTGATTTTTTTTAAATCATATAGATACATTTAGTGGATTCAACTGAATCGTTTTTTAAACAGATGAAACCGAATCACAAATTTATTAGGATTGAATAAAATATTTAGTTATTAGTATTAGAGAAAATTAGACGAAGGCTAGTTTATTGACAGGTCATTTTGTAGTTGCCACGGGTGCTAAATCCAAGTTTGCCTAAAAATCGGGGTGTAAGGTTCTTTTTAAGGGGATGAAAGGAGATGGGGGTGGATTAATGCCAAACTACAACCCCTACGAGGTCGGCGCCGTGAGGCAAAATGTTCAGAAAAACCCGGGCTTTAGTTTTGTCCACAGCGACGAAGTCGTGGAAATTCATTTTGAGGGTGCAAAAGTGGGATGAAATTTTGAAAAAACGGTTTTAATTCAATAACTCTTTAGAAAAGAATCGTAAGTTTTTTGTTCAAATGGGAACGTTATAGCCCTTGAAAAGATCACTCTTGATCACACTTGAAATAATCACTCTCCGATAATATCTTCACCCCCAAAAAATTGTTAAAAACAAAAAAAATTGTTTATTGAATAACTAAAAAACAATCGGTTTTTCGAGTATGATTCAAATGTACGGAATGTAGAGAATAATTTTCTCCATATTTTCGCTGCTATGGACCACTCTTGAATTTCGATTTTCATGCTGGTGATGTTCAAACCCCTCAAGGGGTTGAACATTCAAAATGAAATTCTGGGAAAACTATTGACGGCACGAATTCGCCGCCGTGGAAGAATTTGTAGCTTGAACCCTCAGCTACATTTTTGTCCACAGCGCCAAACTCGTATCTCTTTAGTTTCGGTCAATAGTTTTCCCAGAATTTCATTTTGAATTTTCAACCCCTGAGAGGGGTTCGAAAAAGCAAAATTCAAAAGTTGTGCATAGGAACGAAAATATAGAGAAAATTATTTTCTACATTTCGTACATTTGAACCATCCCCGAAAAATCGATTGTTTTTGAGTTATTCAATAAACAATTTTTTTTGTTAATTCTTCAACAATTCTTTTGGGGGTGAAGATATTATTGGAGAGGGGCTTGATCGAATACTCGATCGACGCGTCTTTTCAAGGGGCTACAATGTTTCCATTTGAACAAAAATTTCATGAATTTGTCCTAAAGAGTTATCGAATGAAAACTGACATTTCAAAATTTCACCCCACTTTTTCACCCCCAAAATTAACTTCCACGACTTCGGCACTATGGACAAGAATAAAACCCGGATTTTTCTGAACATTTTGTCTCCCGGCGCCGACCTCGTGGGGGTTGTAGTTTGACACTAAACCACCCCCATCCCCTAAAAAAACCCTACCCCCCGATTTTTAGGCAAACTTGGTTTTAGAACCCGTGGCACCTACAAAATCACTTGTCAAAAAATTAGCTTTCTATGTTTTTCCGATTCTAATATACAGCACGACTGTACTATATTAGGAGATACTGAATACATTTTGTTTTCAATAAATAAATATATTTAAAATAAATAATTCTAATAATGGAATGCAATAGGAAATATTTGATTTCACGAAAAATGTAGTTAATTCAGATTTTGTTAAATCAAATAACCGTGGATAGTGAATATCAATAGAATTTTTCTGTCAGTGCAGATTAGTGAAGTGTGGGCAGGGAGTGATAGGAATGGAATATAATGCAATGCAATACGATGTACGGTGATATAGCACACACATACACACACACTTATATATATATATATATATATATATATATATATATATATATATATAATATATATAATATATAATATATAATACATATATATATATATATAGTCATTACGAGTGGGAAGCAGCCTTTCACCTGCGACGTTGGCTCAGAAAATGGACAAAAATCGGTACTGCGACTCAGTTCCGTTCCATTGTGCTCACGATTCTTCGCTGTAGTGGCCGATGAAAGAAAGGGACGGGAAGGGTGCGGTGAAAGTGTGCTTGGACCACCCCCGGAGTACGCTGGAGGATCCTTCCCACCGGATGCAGGGAAAGCGCGTGCGGAGATCAGCGAGAAGCGGGTGAGGGTGAAGAGGGCGGTCGGGAATTTATGTCCGACCATTTCGAATCTCCAGTCGCGAAGCTTTGTCGAGCGGACTCAATGTGAGATTCCGGTTGTATGCACGTGGCCCGGAATATCGCGGAGCTCGACTCTTATCAATTGCGCGTTCGTAGTACGGTGTATGTCTGTGTGTGTGTGTATGTGTGTGTGGGTCGATACGCACGAGAAAGTAAGCTCAGCCCTTACTATGGAGACATCTGAGTGACTTACTGCCCCACAGTCGAACGGACCGGCCTTTTTCGGAGTTTCCGAGGGTCTCTCACTGTAATATTGTAGCCTTTATTGTAATGTGATAAATATTATTTGATATTATATTGTAATTATTATTCTATACTATATTATATTATATTTTTATATAATATATTATATAGTATATTCTAATGCAAATAGCAAATAGTAAATATAATGTGATGTAATACAATATCACAAGATAATATAATATTATATATTATATTACATTATATTATGATATTGTATTACATCACATTATATTTACTATTTACTATTTGCTATTTGCAGCAAATAGTAATTATAATGTAATGTAATACAATATCATAATATAATATAATATAATATATTATATTATATTATATTATGATATTGTAATACATCACATTATATCTACTATTTACTATTTGCTTTGAATGCGAAATAAAGTTCAGAGAGCTGTCGGCTGTAAATGTCGAAGCTGTAACTGTAGGTGGGCAAGTCTGTTTTCCTCGAGAGAATTAGGCAGCGAAACGAGATTTCGGAAGGTCGATACTCGCATTAAAGAAGAGAGGGACTTTGTGGAGGTGTTCGCCTCGTTTAACGATGTCTTTGAGTTCTTTGACTTTCCGAAACGCACGCGATAAACGTGTACACAAGCGCGGGCAACCTTTCGATGATTCGGCTGTTGCTCCGGATGAAGCTCGTGTTTTGCTACTCCCTCGCAATCGCCCCGCGGAACTCCGCCGACACCTATGTCGGTGGGCTTTTCAAAATGTTTGATGTCGGGACAAACTTCGTAATTGTCAAAAGAGACCGACCACCCTTGGTGTTTCCTCTCTCTTGCTCGCTCTCCGGCTCTCGATGTCTATATTTTCTCCTCGCTCTTTTACTGCACCCTTACTCGAGTAAGCTTTGACGGTGAAAGTCCCACGATCGCTCATATGTACTGCCACATCCACTTTGGAACACCAAATAACTCTCTCTCTCTCTCTCTCTTTCTCTCTCTCTCTCTCTCTCTCTCTCTCTCTCTCTCTCTCTCTCTCTCTCTCTCTCTCTCTCTCTCTCTCTCTCTCTCTCTCTCTCTCTCTCTCTCTCTCTCTCTCTCTCTCTCTCTCACTCACTCACTCACTCACTCACTCACTCACTCACTCACTCACTCACTCACTCACTCACTCACTCACTCACTCACTCACTCACTCACTCACTCACTCACTCACTCACTCACTCACTCACTCACTCACTCACTCACTCACTCACTCACTCACTCACTCACTCACTCACTCACTCACTCACTCACTCACTCACTCACTCACTCACTCACTCACTCACTCACTCACTCACTCACTCACTCACTCACTCACTCACTCACTCACTCACTCACTCACTCACTCACTCACTCACTCACTCACTCACTCACTCACTCACTCACTCACTCACTCACTCACTCACTCACTCACTCACTCACTCACTCACTCACTCACTCACTCACTCACTCACTCACTCACTCACTCACTCACTCACTCACTCACTCACTCACTCACTCACTCACTCACTCACTCACTCACTCACTCACTCACTCACTCACTCACTCACTCACTCACTCACTCACTCACTCACTCACTCACTCACTCACTCACTCACTCACTCACTCACTCACTCACTCACTCACTCACTCACTCACTCACTCACTCACTCACTCACTCACTCACTCACTCACTCACTCACTCACTCACTCACTCACTCACTCACTCACTCACTCACTCACTCACTCACTCACTCACTCACTCACTCACTCACTCACTCACTCACTCACTCACTCACTCACTCACTCACTCACTCACTCACTCACTCACTCACTCACTCACTCACTCACTCACTCACTCACTCACTCACTCACTCTCTCTCTCTCTCTCTCTCTCTCTCTCTCTCTCTCTCTCTCTCTCTCTCTCTCTCTTTTTTTTTTTTTCTTTCATTTGTGTTTATTCGGCTTTATGCATGATTACTTGGATTGGCTGAGATTTATTTCTCGGGTTGGATTCACTTTTTCAAACTTATTTCGACATCATTAAAATTATTTACGATACATTTGATCGGTTAGAGATTTGCAGTCAATATTGCCCGAAAATTTTGACACTTTCGTAAGATTCCTCTTTACTCAAGGGGATTTGGAACGAGATCACATTTGATGCAAAATAGTTCGATGATTAGACTAATTTTTCATTCCGCAACCGATAGGGAGAAACGTCTCGTCCGAATATAATCGCTTCGTCTATCGTTTATAATGATTTAAATCGATGGAGCGATAAATATGTATGTATGGATTTATGTAGGATGGCCCGTAAAAGGATGTCCAAAAAGATACTGTGGATGTCCCGTATCAATACCTATCCGAGTCACCCCTCTTTACGTTATTCGCGATTTTTTTCACTTGTGTTATCGTAGTGAAGGACGCTGTGAAGCATTGAATAAATGGCCAACATAACACTAACGTGAATACAATAGATTTTGACCAAACGTTTAAAAAACAGAATCGAGAGGATCAGTCACCAACATTCAATTGAAAAAAAAAATATTATAGTAGTCTAAATAACCCAAATTAATTTTGAAAACATCCAACAGTCCATACAAAATTGCAAAAAAAACTATGCTACGGAAAAGCACGAAAGAAAAACTAAAAATGCTCTTTTCTCGAGGACTAAAAAAAGCAGAAAATACATGCGGGCTGATTCAGACAGGTATACGAGGTTTTTCCTTTCGGACATCACTTTTTGCGCCACCAAATATATATACTCTAAAATCTGTCCTTGTACGTGCAAATAATTCTGAAAAATCCCTTTTTCGAGGATCAACGAAATACAAATTTCCGAAACGTATTCGTAATCGTGTTCGAGACGAAGCCTGGGAAGAACGCGTGAGTATCGGTGAAAGCGAAAATATATAAGGGGTGTTAAATGTCCCGTGACGCGTTGACGTCCTACAAAAAGTATCATACCGAAAGAGAGATACGACACGGCGTCGTAACACGCACTTGCGCATCGCAAGATCGGCGCGTCTCTTCATGAAACATACACACGAAGTGCAACATTTACTCGTACGATGAAAAAATACATATAGAAAGATAAAATATGGGGAAAAAAATACTTTCCAACGATGCGTGGCGCGAAGGGAGTATATCTCGTCGTCCCTTGTTTCGAAGGATCGGAAAAGCTTGGCGCCCTCTCCCTCTCTCTTTCTCGTCCTCTCATCTCTTCATCGTCTCTCCACTTCGCAATACAGTAATGCCCGAGTTTTTTCGAGACTCGCGCTCTTTGATAGAGATTTTCGATTTGCACCGCACGGTGTGGCACGGGCGTTTTTAGGTATGCCATGGAGAACCCGAGAGGGTTCGTCCACACATTTTTCTTTTCTTTTTCTCATTTTCCCGCAAAACCCTCAATGCCAGAGACGATACCGCATTGCTGTGTGCTACGTATACTAGACTCGAGACAAAGTTTCAGCCGAGAGAGAAAGAGAGAGGTTCCCCCGTGCCTACCACTCGGGCTGAATGAGTAATAGAGACGTTTCAAACTTTACAAGAGAATCCCAATTCACAGAGGATTTTTGTATCCGTAACGATATATATATATATATATATATATATATATATATAAATATTCACATGGGGCATTACACGCCAAATCGACCGCTTTTAGATCCAACCCATTTTGATTTGTCTGAAATTTAAATATGTTATTGTTTCCGTCCAAAAACGCTTGTGTGATTTTTAAAAATTTTTTGGCTCAATCGAAAAAAGTAGTCAACTTTTTCAAAATCGATGTCTTCTTCAAATGCTCATGACTTTCTGAAATATTGACCAAGTAAGATATTTTTATTTTTGTATTTAGAAATCCAGAGACATGGCAGCGTCTCGACGCCAAGTAATAAAAAAAAATGTCAGCACAACAGCCATATAAAAGATGATTTTTATTTTTTTTAATTTTTAATTTATTTAATTAAATTTTAATTCTTTATTTAATTTTTTAAATTAAATTTATATAATTTTTACCTTAGAGTCGACTTAACGCGAAGACGCGACGACGCATCGAAAATTTAATCGCGTCTTACCAATGAATCGTTATTTTTTTCTATCGATTTTGTTTTGGTCATTTTTCGATCGGTCGACTCAATCTTGAGATTTCGTAATATTCGGCCAAACTTCCGAGCGAATTTATTGCCACAAAAATTTTTCAACCCTTCAGAATCGATCCAGACTCGTTGGTTTTCTTTATGGAAATACAGTTATTCGGTCGCATTGTAAGCGTTACTACATACGACGTTTTGGGGAAAGCGTTAGCATGTGAAACGCTGTGTTTCAGCCTGAAGTTGCACCGTTTGTCGACTCGCTCCGCGATTCCTCGCGGCGTTACCCGGGCAACGCTGCTCCAAACAAACGATGGCCGCCGGAAACGTCAACAGTCGGGTTCTTCAAATGCCTTCTGCCGGCTCTAACCTCCAAGCAGGGCTAGAGCGTGATAGTCGACAAGCAGTGAAAGTGTAAAAGCAGTGAAAGTGGATATGAGCCCATAGAAAAACAGCCCTTTTTTTCGTTATTTACACTTGTCAGGTAGCTCAAGGCTCCTCAACAATCTTCGCAAAATTCGTTTCCAAAAAAAAAGCAGAAAACAAGTCAACCATGTTTGAGTATATTTTTCATTTTCCGCAATTCCTACTGCCCGGATAATTCGTTTTATACTCGTTATTCGTTCGCAATTGTCATCAACAAAATTGAGGGGAAAAAAGTACGAACGTCTCGGGTCATCTGTTTTTAGCGAACGGTGACTGGACCGTTTCCAGCGTTTCAAGCATGACGTAAGATCGTCAATCGTATCAAGGACAGTGACAGCGACGTCGAGAACTCCCAGAGGCCGAAAGATGTCGACTCGGAAGGCGACGAGACCAAACAAAGGGAAAAGACACTGAGTACCTGGTTACTCAGTTTCCTGACATCGACGCCTTCGTAAGTGGAGACCGAAGAATCGAAACACAGATCAATCTTTTAAGGGGTGAGGTGCAGTCAGAGGCGCGAAAAAACGACCATTTTCAATCATTTCTTTTTACAGTAATTAAGTTTGTTTTACAAAAGTGGTTGCCCAGACTTTTTATGTTATATTTCAACTTGACTTGTACACATTTTCAAAGAAAAATATTGATTATTTATAAAAATATCGCCATCATAAAATTTTACTAGATCATCTGAAATTAAAAAACCAAAAAAACATTAGTTTAATAATAAATATAGTCCTTAATCGAAGCTTTTTTTCATAAGTTAACAAAATGGAGGCTTCCGACAGATGACTTTCAATTTTCGACCAAAAAATCGCTCGTTTATTGTTAAAAAAATAAATTCTCAACAAAAATGAAAATACTTCGATTAAGGACTAGTTTTTAATGCTATCAATAAGCACACCAAATTTCATCAAAATACATCGAGAAAAACGCGTTTAAAGTTTTTCGATGTGGATACGGTATTATATATTCGTGAAATTTTCAGCTCGATGGATGAAGCTAAACTTTTTTCATGTATTTTCATGAATATTACAATTTTTGGCCGAAAAGTCGAGCATTCAATTGTTTATAACCAGTTATTTTAAAAAATTAAAATTTTTCGGGATGAATTATTTTTTAAAAACATTTTGGGCAATTTAAAAACGACAGTATTCTTCATAAATTTTTGTTAAAGTTCATAGTTTTTTAGTAATACATTTTTGAAAATTTCTGAAAGATTCGTCGAATTTTACACTTGATTTATGTATAGAAATACTAATTAAAAAATTACTTACATCGAATCATCAATTCCTTGCCCATAAAATAGGGCTTCTGCCGATGTGGAAGCTTCGAAAATATCAATCTGTTGTTGTCTTCGAAGCATTCTGTCTTCCCGGGTATTATCGGTAGCGCGTTTGTCAGCCGCTACCTGCCATGGGGACCCGACGCCCCTTCACTAAATGTGGGATATCCCGGATACTATCTATGGGATTGACTTGAAATTTTCAGGGAATATTTTCGAAACATCATACTTCAATAAAATGTAAAAAAACAATTTTTTGAAAATTCTCACTGCATATCACCCCTTAAGAGTACCGAACAGACAGTTGATCCTGTTTTTTTCCAATTTTTCTCCCGAACCGCGTCTCTCTCTCTCTTTCTATCTTTCTCTCCCCCCCCCCCTAAATTTCAGAGGAACGCCAATTGGAATTTGGTGGAAGTGGAAGAGCCGTTGAGAAACAACGAAAAAAGGACGCTCAAAACATCCACGAGAACGAGCAACAAGGAGCCGAGAAAGACCAATAGAGACAAGGTGGATGTTAACTCGGACGAGGCTCATTACAAGCAGAAAGTTTACGACAGGTTCGTCAGGCGACACTTGTTTAAGCTGCACGTTTTCAATCATTGGTCCACTTTGTTTTACGCCAAGATCTACAGAGTGTTTGGCGCTTGGGACGACACAATTTTTTGAAGGATTGGGGGGGTTTATTTGCTAGTTTTTTTACCCTTACACCCTATGTCCTAAGTGCCACGGTAATTGAGATATGATTTTTATTTTCGTTTTTTTTTACTCAATATTTCGCCTTAAAAATGTCATCACTGTTTTGTTTGTGGTTGTAATAGCACAAAATAACTTTTGTTTATTATTTGTTACTTAATAAATTTTTGTTATTTTGAAATTACTTTTGTTTATTATGAAAAAAACCATTATTTGATACAATTGGTTAAAAAAAAAGACTTATGAGCTTCCAAAGTCTTAAAAATGCATAAATGTATGAAAAATGTCAACTTCCAAATTCGTTATTAGTAAAACTAAAAGCCACTGAGAACTTAGCTCTTTTTCGAAAATTTCTCTAGAGTATACCCTTTCTAACGGTATGCTACATGTCATAGACATTATTCATGGTGTGGTCAAAATAAAGACAATAAGTTTATCTTCTAACATATATAGAAGTTGAAATTTTGTATACATCTATACTTTTTTGAGACTTTGGAAGCTCAAGAGTAATATTCTTGAAGCCAATCGTATCGAATAATGACTTATTTCTAATAAACATGCATTGCAGAATGCAACAAAACTTATTTCGTGCTATAACAACCACTAATAAAAAAGTTATGATAATTTAAAGGCAAAATTTCGGGTAATTAAAAAAAAGAGAACAATCATATCGCAATTACCGTGACACTTAGGACATAGGCTCTGAGGGTGAAAACATTTAGCAAATGACCCCCCCCCCCAATCCCCCAAAAAATGTGTCAGTCGATACGCCAAACCCCCTGTATATTAGGGTGATTCCCCATTCAGTATTTGCAGCAGGGTGAAAAAACTACAAATATTTAAAAAGTTCAATTCCATAGAACAGTTATTTTTTTATTCATTTTTAAAGTTGCCTATCTCTCACTTATAAAAAATAATATCTCGAAATTGATTAACTTTTGCCTAAAACATCGCTAGGTTATTTTATAGCGGAAAATGTCCTACCACCCTTTCAAGGGATCGTGACCAATAACCAGTAGCCCTTTATATATATTTATTTCAAAAAGATATGAAATTCCCTTGAATAACTTTACCAAGTAAAAAAAAACGTCAAGTAATAAAAAATGCCCTCGAAAAATCTATCGGTCGTTTCACTATCGACAAGATTCTAATGAACCTCGAGATATTTGTGATTTTTTTCAAACAATGATTTTATTTGCTTAATTACCTTTTCAATTTAAAGGTAAAAAAGAAGTAAGATAACTATTTATGAAAAAGTCAAGCAAATTTACTAGAATCGTACACAAAATTGCCAAACCTTAGAAATACTATTTTACTCAATATTTTATTTTAAAAGACCATATTACTATTGTAATAAGAGTTCGAATCACGATTATATAAAAGTACAACCTATGCATCACACAATTAGTGTATGCATGTACCTATCACTGGAAATGCTGGGCAACAACTTGGCGTGCATGGTTAAGAAAAAGCTCGGCGAAGTATGACGTATTCTCGACAATTTAACTATTAACTTAACTATTAACTTGAGTTAATGTTAAAGTCAAGACGTATTCTCAACAACTCAACAACTTAACTTAATTAATAAGTTAACAAAGACACAAATTGACGCAATTTATTATGTGACTGCAAACCGAAATTCTGATTCCGCAAAGTATCAATGAAAAAATCAGTGATGTACCCGTAGACTACACGGCTCTTGAAATCTCACTTTATGTGCATAATTTTTAAAGTTAATTAAGCGTAATTTTTAAAGTTACGCGGAAGTATTCACTTTGTACTCTATTGGAGAGCCACCATACATTTCATGAAATCTATTGCATCGTATAAATTTTGGTATAATGGACATAGTTTTGGCAGGCTGAAGGTTTTAATCACGGTGCACCCCACTTGCTGGTGGAAAAGGAATATCGATATTACTCTCGACACCTGTCGCTCCGTTTCCGATAGTCTGTCCAAGTACAGTCGAACATCTCATTTATAATAATCCTGTATACCGGATGCGGTAACTGATGCGACGTTAAAAACTGAAATAATCCAAGTAGATAAATTGTTAGGAAAGTTACTAACAATTTATCTACTTGGAATATTGTTAGGAAAGTTATGCAAGCGGTAGGAACGTTTCTGTAAGAAAATCATATTTCTTCCCGAGCTTTTTTTTTCTTAACCATGCACGCCAAGTTGTTGCACATCATTTCCGGTGATACGTACATACGGTACTTGTGTGATGCATACGTTGTACATTTATGTAATCGTGATTCGAACTTTTTATTATAATAGTAATATGGTTTTTTTTAATCAAAATATTGAAAAAAATGGTATTTATATGGTGTGTTAATTTTGCGTAGGTTTCTAGTAAATGTTTCTGGCTTTTTCATAAAAAGTTATTTCACTTCTTGCGTACGTTTAAATTGAAAAAGTAATAATGTAAATGAAACTATTGTTTGAAAAAAAATACAAATATTTCGAGGTTAATTAGAATTTTGTAGATAGTCGAACAACCGATAATTTTTTCGAGGGCATTTTTTATTACTGGGTTTTTTTTTACTTGTTACAGTTTTTAGGGTGAATTTTATATCTTTTTGAAATAAATATATATAGAGGGCTACTGGTTATTGGTCACGATCTCTCTAAAGGGTTGTAGGACATTTTCCGCTATGCAATGTTTTATGCAAAAGTCAACCAATTTCGAGATGCTATTTTTTTTAAGTGAGGGGTAGGCAACTTTAAAAATTATTTTAAAAAATAACTATTGTATGGAATCAAAGTTTTTTATTATTTGTAGTTTTTTCACCTTGCTGCAAATACTGAATAGAGGAATCACCCTAATATACTGGGTGTTTGGCGTATGGACCGACGCATTTTTTGAGAGATTAAGGGCGTCATTTGCTAATTTTGTCACCCTTAAACTCTATAGCCTAAGTGTCACCGTAATTAAGATATTTTTTTTTCTTTTTTTCTTAAGTACTCGAAATTTCGCCTTTAGATCGTCATAACTTTTCTATTAGTGCTGTAATAGCACAAAATAAGTTTTGTTGCATTCTGCAATGTATGTTTATTGTAAATAAATCGTTATATGACACAAATGGTTTCAAGAAAAGGGTTCTTGAGCTGCTAATTTTGAAAATGTGTTGATGTATGAAAAATTTCAACTCCTCAATTCATTATAGGAATAACTTATTCTCTTTATTTTTATCACATAATGAATAATTTCTACGGCATGTAGCATACCGTTGAAAAATATCCAAACTAGAGAACGTTTTGAAACAAAGCTAAGTTCAAAATAGCTTTCAGTTTTGTTAATAATGAATTTGGAAATTGACATTTTTCATACATTTGCGCATTTTTCAAAACTTTGGAAGCTCATAAGTCATTTTCTTGAAACCAATTGTATCAAATAATGATTTATTTATAATAAACATACATTGCAGATTTAAAAAAAGTTATTTCGTGCTATTGCCACCAGAAGCAACACAGTTATGACGTTTTAAAGACGAAATTTTGAGTAAAGAAAACGAAAAAAAAATTATCTCAATTACCGAGGCACTTGGGGAATAGGGTCTAAGGGTAGAAAAATCAGGAAAGAATAAGGAAATCTGAAAAACGAAGATACGAAAGGTTTAAACAAGTTCTTGCAGGGACATAGAAGTTTAAACGAAAAAGGCGCGATCTATATTCAGATAAAAAGGAGAAGAATATATTAATGAAGTAATCAAAACTTGATAGAAAAAGGTTTGCATCATTCCTCTGGAACTATCATTTCTTTCGATCATGATAAATTTCTCAAAACTGAAAAATCAGCGTGATCCATAGAGGATTATATTATATTGATTAGAACTGCAGTTAATTGCAATTTTGATAAGAAATAATGAAATATTTTTATTTATAGATTTCGTTGTCCTGCAAAGTGCTGATTTCGCGAGAATCGCCCGTATACTGGAGCCGCCGAGCACTATTTTATTCACTATTTTTTTCGCCGAAAACGGTGAAAAATCACTTTTTTTTTTTTTCAATGTCCGCCATTTTGTTAGTTTTGCATATATTAAAAATCGTATAATATGTCCTATAGCCATCAACATACTGAATCTAAAACCGTTTGATTTTTTTTCGAATGATCCATCTTCGAGATTTCATCAACAGCGCAGATCTACAATTTTTTTAGTACATTTTTTTAACTACCATCTTCGTCTATGAATAGTGACTTGAATGAATAATTTTTTTTTTTAATTTATTTCGAAAGCATATTTATTGAGGGGAGATATACACCTCGGAGCCGGAAAAAAGGTCATTTTTGTGAATTTTTTCAAGGAAAACTATTTGAAATTTCGGATTGGGGTTTTAATTATCTAAAAGTATATACATTCGAAAATATGTTTAATTTTCTTTATTTAAAAATATAAAAATATACAAGGATATTGTATGTTCCTTGGAGCGTCGTAAAAAAATCTGCGTATACGGTACCCACGTGCGTTTCTCCAAAATCATCAGAAAAAAAAAACAAATAAGATTATTAAATTAGATACTATAATCTAGTACTTGTCATAGCCGATTTTGAAAATATCGATTTATGATAAAATGGCGGACGTTTGAACATAAATAGTGAGTTTTGGGCCAAAAATTAGTTATTATTTTGCCTATAGAACAAAAACTAAGTAACGGAAAAAAATCCTATGACAAGTACTAGACAATGGTGTATAGAATAACCACAAAAAACCTCACGGCAATCGGTTCATTGGTTTTAGAGAAATTTTGGGTACCGATTTGAAAAACGTGGTTTTGAGAAAAACGCGTTTGAAAATTTGGGAATGAAAATTTGAGACCCCTTAAAGATCAGAGGCGAGTCCGTTCGTTTTCCCTTTCGAAAAAGCTCGCATCAGCCTCCCCACTCAATCTCACTTTCTTCGACAGCTTCGCTCTTAACCAACTAGGTCAACATAACCTCACAAAGTTTCCATCCCAATTTGCTCACAGATGATTAATTTTTTTCGGAAAAACAAAGCATTAAGCTCTGGAGAATTTCCTAACGTAGAGCTTAATGATTTCCTTTTGCCATAAATATTATTCATCTCGAAGAAATCCCTGTTCGAAAATTTCCGCTATCTCTCTCGTACTCACATGTCACGTGGTAGATGCGCAGCACCACATGAAGTGGTGCTGCGCGACGCTCCATTCGACCGTAAAAATCGCAAAACCCGAGCACGAGCTAAGAGAATATCATGAGAGGCCATCCTCCTTATCCAGTAGCCTTGTCTTCCGTTTTCCCTATTTTTGTTTTTTCTTCCTCATCTTTACTTTTTTTTTCCATGCCCTCGGAGATGCACGATTGTATTTTCGCACTGTAGCGTAAAAATCCAGCGAGGAGCAAATAATGCTTCTCACCCATTGTTCTCCAAGTCCTTTCGATGAAGAACAAAAATAGGGGGTAGCGCAAGAAAGGGCCAATACATGATCCAGTGGTTTTTTTCCCCTCCAAGAGTCGCGCCCACATCATCGACCAACTGTTTGTTTAATTTGTTTATTGCTTTCTTAACAAATTCGTTCGATACTCGCGATTGAACAACGAGGAATTACGCGCCAAATGGCGCGATCCGCCATTTTGTCCGCTAACGCCACGCGCGGGACAATGGAACGAGACGAAGAAGAGGAAGCAAAGAACGAGGTTATCCTCTTACCCTGCTGTGGCTATACTACCGGACGAAGTTTATCACGTGCGTTGACGACCGTGGGATTAGACGCGCTCGCGCGGTATAGGCGGCCGTCTTAGTGTTTTCGGTTGGCTGACAAAGACCCACTCATAAACCGTCTTATTAATCCGATTGTGACTCGTAAGACCGCGGAATACAGTCGGATACGTGCATGTATACCAAAAACTACGTATTAGCGCGCCCCCTCGTTTTATCGTGCTGTCGATGCTTCTATGTACCAGCCTGCCTGTTTTTAGAGCCGGTCGGTCGACGGGTCTGCGCAAGCTCGGGCCCCCAAAAAACAGTTCGATTTCCAATTTTTTTTTTCTGACGACAGTATTCAAATTCCGGGTTTGAGGTTTATTAAAATTGCATAATATTCATAAACAACGAAGACATTATTGTTTATGAATTTAAGATATAAATGTGTACTTCACATATAGCAATGGAACTAAAATTCCAAATTTCGAAAATTGGAAATTATGAAATTGACGAAAATGGCAAAATGTAGAAAAAGTGGTTTTTTACATTAAAAAACGACGATCATCTGCTGTTAAGGGGTTACCCCCACTTGCGAGTTTGAAAAAATCGATTTTTTTTATTGCATTTTTTTTGAAGTACAAGTATCTGAGAATATGTCCTGAAAATTTCAAGTCGATCCGAACAAAATTGACGGAGATATGAGCGTTGAGAGAGAAGAATCCGTTGTGTAAACGACCGGAAATTGAAACTTTAGACGCGTTTTTCTCAAAATGGCATTTCTGAAGTCGGTGACCAAGATTACTCAAACACTAATGAACCGATCTTCTTGAAATTTTGCAGGCTTATTTAATACATAAAAATGTAGTCTTTAATCGTTCGATTTTTTTTTTTCGAAAAAAAAAACGGCCGTTTTATAGCCAAAAAACGGCCGTTTTTTTCGTTAAAATCGAACCATTAACTGTGACTGACCGCCATTTTTTCAAAAATGAATATTTCTTAAAAATCCTTCGATTAAAGACTAGTTTATACTTATATTTGACTAAATCCATCCGCACTTTTTTTTCAGATGATCCACTTCGCCGCAATGTTGGTCACCGCAAACCGTGTATATAAAAACATTATTTTATTGACGGCCATTTGCCACTAAACAATGTAATATTTTTCAATAAAAAAATTGCTGAAAGTTCTTCAAGATGTGTTCCTTAAGATGGTATATTGATCGATTAAAAAAGTTTTGTAGTTTACTTTAAAAAAAAATTCATGAAAAAGGCCTTTTTTGCGCTACAAGTGGGGGTAACGCCTTAACAAATGGACAAACGTAGCAAAAAATAATTCGGTCATACGATAGAAAATGTTCTAAACTGTGCTCCGTTCGAATTTTAAGTGAATCGGACAAAAAGATTTTTGGATCGGACTCGGATAAATGTAAGCATATTTATCTAAAGATTATTTGAAGAACGCATCGTCCTTAAAATCAACACTTCGTTCGAAATGAAATTGAAGTCATCAAAACAGCCGAATGTAGAGGTGGCCAACATTACATAGATGTATGGAATTAGATATATATTTTCCTCGTATATTATATATATATATGGTTTCACACGTTTCTGTAACATTAAATATACCATGTATAATGCCTTTTTATAATATTAAATAAATAAAATTATTTACAATAAATTTCATAAAACATCTATTTACAGTAACGGGTGACTCAAATTCGTATCTAAATATCATCGTTGTTCAATGTTGTTAGCAAATATATTATGCTAACAATATTAAGCATGCTTAATGGATAATTTTAATTTTCCAGATATAATTGACAAATCATGAAAAACTCTAAGGATTCTACGACTGAAAAAAATGTGATATTAAATGGTTTTTCAAGTCCACTTCGAAAAAATATAGTGTAATTTTGTGACGAGTAATGTTTACCAAAAAAAGTCAAGCATTGTGGGGAAAAACCGAAATTGAGTTTTATTTGCAGCAGCATGAAGATAATTAAATGCGAATACGAAACGCTCTTGAAAAACTTTTATCTGCATCCCGACATCGAGGAAAAAATTAACAAAGATATATGTTAAAATAGACAAATTGAATAAAATTCCATCTACAAAAGTTTATTGGGAGTGTTTGGTATGCGGATTTTAATTGTCTTCATTCTTCTGAACTTAAAATGGCGTTTTGATTTTTATTTCAGAATGATCAGTTTTTCGTGACATACTCATTGTGATGAGTATGCCACGAGAAATTGAAAAAACACAATATTATTATTCGCAGAGGACTTGAAAAAAAAAACATTGTACTGGATGTCCCATTTTTATCTTACACCTGATTTATCTCGAAAAATACTGCTCCGATCAAGTATCGAGTATAATAAAACTTTTAGGGTTCAACGGTGGACGTTCGGAAAGAAATTTTTTTTTGGTCCAGAATCGAAAATAGCGAGGTTGAGATGGCCGAGATATTTTTTTTAAATGGGAACACGACGTTTTTTGTACCAAAAAATTCGTCAAGCAAAACCTAACAATGTTGTAAAAATTTTTTTTTGCAAAAGTTCATAACTTTCAGGATAGAACACCATTTTTTACGATTATGGTGCTATCCAGAATGTACCACGAGGAGGTGGTACATTTTTTTAAGTTTTCAGCACCCCTAGTGCACGTGTGCGTGTGGATGTGAGTATGAGTTTATTTGAGTTGCTTCGGTATGTTCGATAACCCAAACAAACTCACACGCACAACTACACTTGAGTTTGTTTACCAACGAAAATGACGAGACACAGAGACCTCATCCTTGTTTGGGTTTGTTTAGGTCAACGAACTAACCCAAATAAATCCAAACACACACACGCACACTGACACTAGGAATATTAAAGACTTTACCCCCTCGTGGTACATTCTGGATAGCGCTAAAATAGTTTTAAGAAAATGGTGTTCTAAACTAAAAATTATGAGCGTTTTCAAACAAGTTATCAGAAAAAAAAAGTTCTTAGTTTTGGCCTGGCGAATTTTTTTGAGGAAAAAAAGTCATGTTCCTTTTTCAAACACGCATGTCGGACATCTTGACGTCACCATTTTACATTATTTACCAAAAAAGATTTTTCTTAACGTCCCCCTTTAAACCCTAAAAGTTTCGTTACACTCGATACTTGATCAGAGCAGTATTTTTTTAGATAAATCAGGTATAAGATTAAAATGTGACGCCCGGTATGTCATATTTCCGTCAGTCGCAAAACCTCCGCGCCGGACCCGCAAAAAACACATGGCCACCTTATAATTGTCACCCTGTATACAGAAAAAGAGAGAGTCAGTTTGTTTGGGGTGAGTGAGTGAGTGAGTGAGTGAGTGAGTGAGTGAGTGAGTGAGTGAGTGAGTGAGTGAGTGAGTGAGTGAGTGAGTGAGTGAGTGAGTGAGTGAGTGAGTGAGTGAGTGAGTGAGTGAGTGAGTGAGTGAGTGAGTCAATGAGTGAGTGAGTGAGTGAGTGAGTGAGTGAGTGAGTGAGTGAGTGAGTGAGTGAGTCAGTGAGTGAGTCAATGAGTGAGTGAGTGAGTGAGTGAGTGAGTGAGTGAGTGAGTGAGTGAGTGAGTGAGTGAGTGAGTGAGTGAGTGAGTGAGTGAGTGAGTGAGTGAGTGAGTGAGTGAGTGAGTGAGTGAGTGAGTGAGTGAGTGAGTGAGTGAGTGAGTGAGTGAGTGAGTGAGTGAGTGAGTGAGTGAGTGAGTGAGTGAGTGAGTGAGTGAGTGAGTGAGTGAGTGAGTGAGTGAGTGAGTGAGAGAGAGGGAGAGAGAGAGAGAACAATTATTCATAATTATTCGACTATAGATGTTTGTAAGAAAATTTCACGAATTAAATATTTGCTATGAATATTGACCAAACTTTTTAGAATGATGACATGATGAACTCGGCAAGCATTCACCAACAAAAAAGGATTTAGAAATATTTACACCTGCACACATATGCAGACATTTGTCTAAAATTGTAATATTATTGATATATCCGCGTATATAAAAAATATATGAATGACATTTCAATTACAGTCAACATTCACAGCAAATGTTTTATTCGTGAAATTTATTGCAAACGTCTATACCATTAAAAATAAAACATCTTTATTACAAAAAATATATCAATAACATTATACCAATAATATACATGTATGTAAATGTACGTGAATGTGCGCATATACAAAGTAGACTCGTTCTTGGATGTTTGCCTCCGTCCCCGGGGGAGTCTGACCGTTCGTGCGGTTAGGAAATACCCGGAGTCTCGTAGCAGCAGGCCATCTCTCGTTCAACCACACTCGCTGGTTGTTCGCCAGTTCGCCCCCCCTTAAGGCCCCGATCCGCACAGGCGTCTCAGCCCGTTAAAATCGCGTTTGATTAGCGAGCCACCCTTTACGACCTATTACCGCCACATGTCGTGCTTGTCGAACAGCCAACGGCATAACTTTTCCTCCTTCTCTCCTCCGGCGACCGCGAAGCTTGCGTTCACCGTACCGACTGTGCACGCAAGACCAGAGGGTTATCGACTGGCCGAAATTACCGAGCGACTGTCAGGGATGGTGTCGTTACACTCGCTTGGCACGCTAAACTCCGGTAACGCTGGGGTCTCTTGTCGGTGCCGGAAATGAGATATGAAATGTGGAAGGTGCAGTTAGGTGAGGATTTGAGGGTGTCGTAGTCTTTCGCAAGGTCACGCTCACCTTGAGGTTGAAGTTGGGCTTACTGTTGGATTGGCAGAGCCAAGGGAACCCAAAGAAAATTGGGATGAGCAGAAGAAACCCGGAAGTGGATTTGTTTGGGTTAGAACAATTGACATCAACCTCATCCGAAGATTTTTCCTGATTCGATAAACTTCGTAACCTTGCCTGAAGGCCATTGGGCTCTTTGGGGCAAATTGGGTAGCTTGGCGATAAACATCTGTCCGGCTGTTTATTACTCTCATTCTTGAACCGATCAGCTCGGCCAGATACAAATACTAGACGTGCAATGTGGCTGAAAACCGTCGCATCTAGTTTTCGCCAATCCGGATACATAACCTCAAAAACGATGAAAAACCGCTACGATCGAACCGCAAAGAATTTAGGATGAGTATTTTTCCTGATTAGGTTGAACCCCAATGGAGCCTGATCCGTGGGATCATGGTCTCTTGGAGTTCCGGTTGATTCGCTTTTATCTCGAGGTACGAGCCGGCGTGATAAAAAATCGGTCTAAAAAATCTCTCGGTCTAAAAAATTCCTTCGCTAAAGCAGCAGAGAAAAAGTGCGCTCCGCTTTACGATCCATTATGGATGTGATAGCGCAGCGTATAATTTCCCCGTGGAGCTTGATAAAAATTTTATCGGAATCTATGGGTAATTGGTAGGTTGGCCATTAGGCGAAGCAGTGAGTCATCATTGAAGAATCCAACGAGTGCCTGCCGAGCGAAGCAATACGATTGCCAATTGAGGCATAACTGTGGAAAGTGCTCAAAATGGCGCATATTCGAATCAAATGAAAAATTATTTGCCGGATGTTGGATTATTCGCAGGATCATTTGCCGCGGACATTCAAGTATGGCTGATGTCGGAATTTAAGGATAGAGGAGGATAATAATAGCCGTGGGTGAATTAACCAATACGTACAAACGACGTTAATGGACCTGTAACCTCGACGAAGACGATTACATGCTGGATCGTTAACATCTGTTTGCCTCGTAGCTCTGTTCACTCTAACGACCCTTTACGATCGGCTATAAATCCGTGCAACTCTCATCCAATGGGATGATCGAGTCCCCGCACTCCCCACGAATTGACAAGCGGTGATCCAGGACGTGCCGTTTTATCACCAGGTTGCGAAGTATCTTCCAGTGGGAATCGCTGACCAAAGTCTCCGTCGTTCGACTGACCAAGTTCCGAGATTATCAAAAAGAGTCAACGCAACTGGAGCAACTCGGAACGCGAAAAGGAAATCTCGAATGAACTTGGAACAAACCAATTTCTGCTGCAGAAGCCACGCAGATTTTATCTTTTTGAATTATTTCGCGGTGGGAGAAGCTGGTCCAACTCTAGAACAATGTGATGTGCCAAGTGCCATCACCTGACGACCACAAAGAGTCACCGTGCTTAGAGCGATTCTGGATGAAAAAGGAATGAGCCTGGAATTAAGATGAGGAGAATTAGGAAGAATTAGGCAGGATCGAAAGGACTTAGTTCCAGGAGCTGATGACCAAAAAGAGTCACCATGAATCTAATGACCCGGGATACAAAAAAGAATGAACCTGGGATACAGCACTTCCTGTTGCAGATGGTCGAAAGCAGTTAGTTTTCCATGGAGGTTTTTAGTGTTTCGTCCGAATCACAGACGACCAAATTGATGCTACCTCGACCTTGGAACTTCCGGAAACGAACAATTTCCATCAGGAAGGGCCTTCTGTACACCTGTACACGAAATCACCTGTAGGTACACAAAAGTAACATAGCCACCGTTCACTGTACTTATTTATGGGGAGATAGAAACATGTGCAAAACTCGATTCCGGCCGAGTATCCGCCGGGTCATGACATTTCCGACACGCTATTCCGTATGACCGACCTGGCCGCATAGTGTTCAATCTTTTCGGGCTCGCGAGCATTTGCTGGGAAAGTGCCTTTGCGAGACCACAGGCCCGTGTGGTTTGCCCTCCTCCGCGTCCAAATGTATATAAGCCGCAATCATGAATATGAAATCCACATGCCACGTGGTTCTGTTGTACCGGCCCCTGCCGACTTCCCTTCGTATGAACGTAGTCCACGTCTTCCCTATATGATTATGTTACCCTCCTATTAAGTGCCTATACTCCCTGACGTCCTATACTTCCCTTTCCCTCCCCACGCCGGGTCATCGACGTCCGCGATCCAACAGAAACCCAGAAACTTTGTGCGTCAGAGTTTCAAACTTTACGGCCGGCATTCCGCTTGCGCTTCGTACCTTTTCGATTGGCAAATACCGAAGAGACACTTGGAAGTGGCTGGGGTAGACGTGTTGACATGTAGGAACAGTTGGAAGCTGTGGGGAACAAATGGTACGCACAATGGCACCTGGTAGCCGCATTACAGGGACTGGAATCCCGAGGCGATTCATGATGAGATGATTGAAAAGGCTTTATGGTTAGTGGTCCTTGATTTGACGTAAAAGCGTCAGGGTACCCAACGTCACTTGCCTCAAACTTGACGTAAACGCGTCAGGGTGCCCCAACACTACTTGCTTCAAACAAATGGGGTGGTTGGTTACAGCCGATACGAGACAAACCCAAATGAGCTGCAGACCTCTCGCTTGAGTAGCTGAAACCCTGCAGTTGTGCAGGTTTAGGATGCTTGATGAAAGCACACTTAGAATGAGCCCAGTCAGTAGAAGATCAACCAACCCTCCACCAACTGGTAGAGAGATCTGCAAGGCCCCAATTCGCTTTAGCTCCAATGAGTGGACCTCAATTGGTTTTCGACCAATCGACCCTCCATCAACCGCTGCGAAGATCCATATCAAGACGGGAGCTTCGGAACAAAACCTCCCAAGTAATAATCAGTTTAGTCAGAATTACAACTTGGCCGGAAATATTCATCGTGACTGTAAACCAACTTGACCAGCCAACCTACAGATGCAATACCAAGTGCAGATGCCGCTCTGACGACACAGTTATCACTAGTGGATCACCACACGTCAAGCAGCCATTAACTGAGAATTAAATGCGTTATCAGTTTCTCACGGATCGCGATCAACGAGGCCTAAAAAAGGTCCTTGAGGGCACTCGCGCCATATTTGACGAAAGCGATAGGGCTTGTTTCGTTACCAGTAAACCCGGCCCTTTGAGGCCAATCAACTTTAACTGCAATTCTGGCTTTGCGACCCACTATCCGGAGTCGTCCGAGACAGCGGTGAGGGAGAACGGTGGAATACAAGGCAGAAGAGAGCGAGAAAAGACCACGTTGTGGTGGAAGGGAGAGAGGTGAAGCGCTGTTGCGGATGATCCAGACCCGGCAATCATTTGCCATTGTCACACGGTTAGGCCAATACTAAGACAATCCCAAGGGTCTCGCTCCGGCCCTCCACCTTCACCCTACACGCGTAGTGGCGCATAGCTATAAATGTAGTAAAATGCTCAAGGCCTCATCTGGGTGTTTCCACATACGATGTCATAAGACCTTTATACCTTGTATAGGTATTACCTCGTTTTTTCGAGACGTGCCAACGTCTATATATTGCGAGGGAAATGAAATTTCCACGAATTGTAAAGCTTCGAAACGTAACACCGCGCTCTTCTACCCAATACTGAGATGATAGAGCAGTTCAGAGGGTAGGACCTTCACTTTTACAGAGTACCACAAACAAGAAGAGAATAAAGGAGAAAAAAAGGATCCCCAATTTGGAGGACCCCTAACGTACTCAAAGTCCAAACGAAGGACTTGGAAACCTCCCGCAAAGCTGAGCTTTTCCCAGATGCTTTTTTAAGACCCTTCCAAAACAGCTCTACAATATTTCGCGCGAGAAGCCCCCAAGGTTTGGCCTGGTCTTCTTCAAGGCATATCGAACGGGGTCGTTTCGTGAGGAGGAAGCGAAGAGTAAGAAGAGAAAGGAAGGCGTATGGGTTCAGGTATACACACAGTGAACTCCTCCGCACCGAAATATTTGGCAAATTGCACGTTATCCCACGTCCGATGATACAGACGTCAAGGAACTCCGAGGCGTGTTCCTTGGTCCTCTTCTTGTACTCCGTCATCTTTCCTCTACCTGAGGTCCTCTTTTTTGGTCCCCTTTTTGCTTCAGCCCCGCATTCTTCGCAATGGGTACTTCCGCTTAGCCTGCAAAGCCCATTTTGCCCGGTCGCCGTTGTCGTCATCGCCGTGCGCCCATCTCCAACGTCTTCCTCATCATCGAGTCGCGGAGTAAATTTTCGCGTTGGTACCGTTAGGCAATCACAATGAATCAAGGGGACGTCGCAGCACTGCTCGGTCGTCCATGGGCTTACGTTTACGATTGTTGTAAATTACGCGAGGTTGTAATTTCCCCGTCTCCCCTGCCCCCGCTGGTGTCCCACACCCTTTTGGGCTCCGCAGTCTTCGTTGCTCCTTGACGCTCCTTCATTTCCGCAGCCATTGGCTTCACTTGGTCCTGGACATATTTCGTCCATCAGCTTGGTACTTTTGCACGGGCCGTTTGACGTCGAGATGTCGAGCCCGACTGTCATGCGCCTTTGCTCAACGCTCCCCGGCGTCGTTCATTTTGCGGTTGCTACTTTCGGTCATCCAGGACCCATCTTACGACACAAGTATCACAAGAGGTCGGGGAAGCGCGATGATATTTTTTACTTTATTGTCGTCGAACGATCGAGCCACGGTGACCTGGACTGGTGGAGTCTTCCGGGAGTCGCAGTGTCACCGTATATCCGGAGGTTTACGGCCTGAACGGTAAATCTGATAACCTGATCGACCGAAGGCAACAACCTTGATCGAAATCGAAGAAATACCGCAGATCAGCCACCGCTAATTATCTCGCTGTGAGCCTCGTCAGTGCCTTTTCATTTGCGACATGCTGTAAGTGGAAAAGGCACCTCAAGGTCGTTACGTAAACGCATCCGGAATGGAACTGATACTTAATTTTAGCCACTATGAGGGCCCCAAGCCCTTAATCTAGCGACAAATTATCATAATATCTCCGTATCATCATTCCACATCAATCACGATGAACACAAGTCCTCATGAGGTCCGCAAGTCCTCATGATGTCCCCGTGTCATCATGATGTCTACATATCATCATTCTACATCAATTACGATGAACACAAGTCCTCATGAGGGCAGCAAGTCCTCTTGATGTCCACAAGTCATCATGATGTCTACATATCATCAGTCCACATTTACCGTGATGGTCACAAGCCCTCTGAATGACAAATCATCGCTATGTCCACATGCCATCATTCTACATTTACCATGATGGACACAAGTCATTATGATGTCCACGTGTCATCCTTCCACATCTATCGAGACGGCCACGAGTCCTCTCGATGTCCACAAGATATAGCAATATCCATAAGTCATCACACTAGCCACATGTCAACATTCCCCAAGGGTTTTAGAGTATCAGCCTAGGAAAGTGCAAATTTCATGGATAATCATATCCACATTTGGGAATTTGCTGCAGCCCATTGGCACTTGTCTTTCAATTAACTCATCCCTTCTTCCGTCTGCCCATGCACCACCAGCGTCTCTTTTTTCTTACCAGCTGTCTCGTGGCATCCTCTTGCGGCCTATCTTTTTTCACACCGATATAACTCAGCGGGGCGACGTGTCATTGCCAGGGCAATGATTCAAACCGTAAGAGCCATTATCGGCAAGATGGGATGTTCCTTAGCAGGGGCGCGGAGATGTCAATAACGGCCCCTTGATCATTTTCAAGGTTGCCAAGGGTGGCAGAGGGGTGCGAGCGCATCTACGGCAAGGGTACGCCACTTACGATATTACCAGGGCTGACGATAGGTGCTCAAAAAAAAAACCTGCTGGTCGCGTTGCATCGCACACCGGGAGCACCGTAGCGCATCAAGTGGAACTCGGTTGCGTATGCTGTACGGCAAAACATCTGCAATGAGTCTCGCCGTATGAAACGCGACGAATGGCCGATGACCTCGTCTGGCACAGGTTTCCTCCGTACACCCACCGTCGCGAGTCACACAATGAGCAAAAAGAAAACAAAGAAAAAAGCAGCACAGACGCATGAGACATCGGCCTCTAAAAAGCCACGCGGGCGTTCATCCCAATGACGAATTGTTGCAAACAGGTTATCGGCCTGGAGATGATTCCCGAAAAGGTCAACTCATTTTGTACACGTATGGCAACCCTTGAAGGGTCGAATTACATACTTAATGAAAGGGAAATGAAGATTATATCGCTAGTAGTGGATACGTTATCGCACAACGAAGTATCGAACATGTCGGATAAATTATGGATTTTGAACGATTTTGTGCACAAAAAATGTTGAATTTTTTCGGTAGTTTATGAAAAATAATCCGGTGAAAGCAAAACGTCATACTCGAAGCAGGTACGTTTTTTTTTTCTACACGCTTTGGTACAAGCTCATTTTTGTATCAAATAATTCGTTTCAAGTAGACATTTACGAAAATCGCCACGCTATACCGTTTTGACGTGTATAAACAGTCGCCGTACTGCTGTAAAGTGGCCGATTTTTTAAAAGTTGTTAAACAATTTTTTACAGCCTATAAATTTCTTCGCCAGATGTTTTTATGTTTAGAAACAGAAATCCGACTACGCCATACCCGTGGGATGTCCCAAATACGTTTAATATTATCACAAAATTGTAACATTTTTTCGAGTATGGCACCGCTTTTGTACTTCACCTTAAATATGGCACTATTTTTCCGAGGCATATTTTTATATCAACTTTCGAAAAATATTGAAACAAACTGAATAAAATGATGCCATATCATTATCATATCATATCACCCCAATGATGAGTTGTTTTTTTCGGGCATCATCTCCAAGCCTATTAAGGTAAATGTCCCAATTATTGAACACTATCTTGTATTTTTATTATTTCTCATTCACCTGCATGCATTTACTTATTTATAAAATTTCATTTCATATATGGAACTTTTAGCTATCGAAATGTTACCTTACTTGTGCAAAAAAAGCTTTAATTAATAGAGAAAAAAATTATTTAATCAGCAACGGTGACTCGATTTGACGTCTCGTGGTAACTGCTTATTGTTTTTGCTAAGACTTGCCGCTTCATGCGTAAGGGCATAAAAAGTTCAAAAACTGTCGCATCCCAAAAAGTAAAGGCGTTTCAGGTTCCTCGGAAAATTTCTTACAAATAACAATTTTCATGAAAAATACTTAATTTAATTATTTGTTAAAAAATACGGTGTTCGATCATTGGGACATAGAAATTGCAGTGTGTCCCAATTATTGAACACTAAACCCATCAAAACATCGAGACAGTTAACGTGTGACAGATCGTGTGAATCGGATTTATTCAAACAAAAACTGTAAGTTCCCGAATAAACTTACCTTCATTCTTTTAATAATAACTCTAAGATCGTCAAATATATTTTTTATTTGTATTTTCGTGCAATACACATAAAAAGGAAAGTAAAAAGAGAATATAACCTAAATGTAACCTAAAAATACGAATGTACTGTTCAATATTTTTTGCTCTCCGATATTTCAGGGAGCCAAGCTGCGACAAAATCAAACAAAAACAGAACATGAAAACGTGGAGGCTGAAAATAAAAATAAAATAAAGTTCGAGTTGAAAAGCAAAAATAAACCAAATGCGAATGAACCAAAAACCTGTCAAAAGAGACTAAATGTATATATTTGTATTTTTACATGATTAACAAAAGATTATTTAAGTGTTTGATTTTGCTTTTATTTCTTAATATTGTACCCAAAATAATATTTTTAGAATGGAAAAAGAATTCTCGAGTGTTCAATACGTGGGACATGCCTGTTCAATATTAGGGACATAGGCACTTCCAATGTTCAATAATTGGGACATTTGCATTCTACACATTGTTATTCTTTTTTTTTCATTTGAAATCATTTGAAAATAATTTAAAGGTCGATTTTTCGAAAGTAAAAATATCAAAGTATCATTTGAACCTGAAAGCGATGGTTTTTTCTTGATTTTATATTTTTTCCTCGCCGAATTCAATCCCCCGGATCCTTAGCTGTTCAATAATTGGGACATTTACCTTACGTCTCTCGGACACACGATACACCCGAACGAATTGGAGCGTGACAATTCCTATCGTCCTCCTAACCCTACAAATAATGGTGAAATAATCAAAATGCTTTTTGACGCTTGAATTCAAATTTTCAAAACCAAACAATTGAGAAACCAGTCGATTTATATTCGCCTTCTGACCAATATTCTTCCTAACCTACGAATAATGTCGAACTCGTCAAAATGGCTGCTCTTTTACTCTTCTGCTCCATCTGTGATGAATTTTTTGCATTAAAACTCCCGATATGCCCGCGAAATGGAGAATTTACCGACAGACTCGAAGTGTGGCCTCGCAGTAGGAGGATAATAGTCGAAACGACCCTGAACGCGCGAAGGAGACCTTCGTTGTCCATTGGCCTGCGCTTGCTTGTGGACAGATACTGGACTTTGTTTATTGTGCTATATCCCTCTCCTCCTCACCCTCCTCTTTCCCCCCGCCCAGAAAAGATGCTTAATCTTTCTCGAATATAAAGGCTGCGTTCATTTTTTTTTTACGTTAAGGTCATAGTGATTTCTCATTCTGCCAATCGATGGCCAGTTATGCCATGTATGATTGATAACGAGAGACAACAAATTAGATTGATTCTTCGACTAAGTTATTACCGGTTTTTTTAGGCCGATAAATCGAACATAAAAATGCTGTACGTATTAATAAATTTAAAATCATTCTGAAAATTAATATCGATGATATTATATTCTTTTTACTTCCGCATTTTCGAAAAGATTCATTTTTTTTTAATTTCAAGTATGAGAAGCTAATCATCGTAGTTTATCTTATGTGATAACAACATTTTTCCTGTTTTGTTTTTAAATTTAATTATCACAACAAAAAGAAACTTTTTCGTCGCGACGGGCTCAACTTTGACGAATCAATTTGATTAACTAAAATGACAAGTTAATTGCATTTGACTGTGACACCCCTTCCCCACTCGGTGAATTAATAAAATTCAGGTATTAAAAAAAAAGTACAACTCGAGACACGAGCGCTACTTACGTTCTCGCATAAAATAAATGGCTCGATTGTTTTTAATTGTCGACGATTAATTAACGATTGAATGAATGTCTTTTTTTTCTTCTTTCGCATCGTACAGAGCCCACGAGCTGCTGGGAACTGGTTCGATCGATGTTTTCGAGGCGTCCTCGTCCTCGTCGATAGGCCAAAAGATCAGGTACGATATATACAGGGCGATTCACAACTATTAAGGTTCCTTTCGTGAGCATTTAGGGTGTCATCGCGAGCGAAAACTTTATGTCTTTGTTTATTTGACGAAAAATTGTCGCGATATACGAGTTCGAATCAACATTCAGACAAGTGCATTCTTCATAAGGGCTTACCATAGTTGAAACTTTTAAAATGATCGATTTTTTGTTTTCGACGGATTCTTAAAATATAAAAATTGAAAATACTCGCTGAAAATTTCAAGTTCAAAATTTCAAGAAAATTTCAAGTTGTTGAAATGACTTTTTTAAGATCGATGGTCACGACATCTTAAAAATCACTGCACCGAGCAATTTCAAATTTTACAAGCTTCTGTCACGTATCAAAAAGCAGTGATTGAACGAAGGATTCTTTTCCGTGCATAGCTTTTTTTTTCATCAACGAAAATAGAGCGTTTTTCGCTGAAAAAAAAAAGTATAAAATTTCTCCTGGCCTCATACATATTGTCGGGAAAATTTGTGATTGTGAATTTTTAATACCTATGAAAATACTTGTAAGATTTAAAACGGAAAACGAGGGGCACATACAATAGATTATTGATGCATGAATAATTCACCTCCCCCATGGAAATTTATGTATGTAAAATATATGCAGAAAATATATGCTATATATATGAATATATATATATATATATATATATATATATATATCGATCGCATATATAGTGACGAAAAATAGAATAATACGTATATATTCAGTATATATGCACGAAATATATGACGCATATATGAGGCATATACGAGGCATATATTTTCGATATATTTTCAATCTATTTTTTTTGCCAGCAAAATATATCAAACATGTATGCGTCATAGATGACGCATACATTTTTGATACATATTCCTGACAAGCAATATACGCTGTGTATAAACACTATTACACTTAAGGGCGGGGTAAAGTATTAAAAATTATGAATGCATAATATATCAAGAATATTGTGTTAAAATTTTTATGCAATCGAGAAGTGTTCTCAAACTTATGTGCAATAAGCGCTAAGCGACCAAACTCTTCTGCGTTTTTCAAACCGTTTTTCTGAGACTTGTCATATTTGAAGTCCGTGTGCACGATAAATCAAAATCTACTGGACCAATCGCTTTGAAATTTTTCACAGTACTTCTTCACATAATTCACCAGGTATTGTCGAGAGCTTTTTTTTTTTAATAATTACTAATTTTTGAACAACAAATTAGCCGATTTTTTTAGCGAAAATCGGGTTTTTGGCTCCCAAGTGCTACGAAAAATCGAAAAAAAAATCCTCCCGTCATTACCTCGAGAAACATCTCCTTTAACAAATGCATTTTGATTTTTTTGTTTCAGACGATTCTGTTGCGAGTTATGGTGCACACCGCAAACCAACTTTTTTTCGCGGCGCCTCCGGGGTTTAATTTTCACTCGCTCAATTTTGAATATTTTGCAATGCAAATTTAGGAGAATGTTGTTCAAATGTTACTTTATTATATCTAAATTTTTCAATAAACGAACACTATTCGTTGCGCCAAAAAAAATCTTAAAAATATGCCTTTTTTTCGCAGAATTAACTTTACCCCGCCCTTAAACTTAATAAAACTTAAAACTTAAACTTAAAAAAACTTAACTTAGAGTTAAAGTACACTATTACATATAACCACTATATACAGATATGCGTAGCATATCTGCATATGTGTGGCATATATGTACCATTTATGCAGTATATAAGTTGTATGTATGCAGTGTGTATGCAGCATATATGCTAAATATATGTGGTACATATGCAGGGTAAATGCTACATATATCATTGATATACAATAATACCGTATACAGTAATACATCTCATATATAAAAACGTTACGAAAATTAGAATTTGGCATTTCACACATATTACAATTATTAATCAAATAAATTTGCAGTATACTTTTGCGTATATAAATTTCCATGGGGGCTAAGTCACTGGCAATTTGATTCCACTGCAAATGATGTGAAATGTTGTGTGAGTTTTCTCAATGACAGCTACTCCCTACACTTTTTTACAATTATCTGTTGCATTCGCCCCACGTTTTTCGTTTTAAATCTTACAATTATTTTCATAGCTATTAATGATTCAGAATCACAAATTTTTAGGAGAATCTGTATGGGGCTAGGAGAAATTATTGTACACTTTTTTGTCCGTTCTCAAAATGTGGGTAAATATTTTGTTTATTTAAATGAATTTTTTTCTGCTTTTTAGTCTTGTGTGTGTGGAGATTTGCTTCTTCTTACCTAAGTGTCGCTTGCGTTGAGGGGCTGTCTCCTGCACCATCGTAGAAATTGTCACTAATGCACTATTCACTATTAATATTATTATTAAAAAAAATGTTTTCCTCCACTAAACTATATTTTTTATTTCCTTATTTATTTTTTTCCTCTTTTTCTCTCTCTCTCTCTCTCTCTCTCTCTCTCTCTCTCTCTCTCTCTCTCTCTCTCTCTCTCTCTCTCTCTCTGACAGACGAAAAATACTGCTCCGATCAAGTGTTGAGTATAATGCAACTTTTAGGGTTCAGAGAGAGCGTTGAAAGAATATATATTTTTCGTTACATATTCAAATTTTTTGATAACCCAAACGAACCCAAACTAACTCACACCCACACACACACACACGCACACCTAAACTTGCGATGTTAAATTAACTCCTCGTACTACATCCTGGAAAGCGCTAAAATAGTCGAATATCATATTCTAGCCTAAAAACTATGGACTTTATAAATAAAATAAAAATGTCCTACAAAAGTTGTTACTTTTTGCCCGACCATTTTTTTTTTGGTGAGAAAAATTCATGTTTCCATGGAAAAAAAACATGTCGGCCACCTTAACGTAGTCATATTGAACGTTGGACCAAAAAAAAAAAAAACATTTTTTTAACGCCTCCCATATGAACCCTAAAAGTTCCATTATAGTCAATACGTGATCGGAGCAGTATTTTCAAAATGAAACACTCGGTATATATTTCTTGTGCGAAACGAGAGGATACGATTCGAATCGTTCGTCTTAATTAAGAGACGCCCCAATGAATAATAATCATAACGCGGGGCCTTTTGACTCGTCCTACAAGTGTCAGCTCGCCATAATGACAATTGGTTCACCGAATAATTCCTGATGCCTTGTGATAAATCCTGCGCGGATAGCCTTGTCAAGCCTCGGCGGAAAAGGGGCGACGAAACGGTTGGGGATAATAGAAAAAAAATTAAGACTTTGAATATTGGCAATATTTAATAACACTGACAATATTTAATAACAGGTTTGAAAACGTATTTATGATTTTTTCAGCACGTGCTTGCTTGAGTCCGTAGAAATTATGCTTCGGCTAATTTACAGTCGTATATATTTAGTTTATTTTCTTTCTAATTTAATTGTTGATTTTTAGGAGTATGTACGAATTTTTTGAGAATTTTTCTATGTCTGGTAAAAAATATTTATCAATATTAACTAAATTTACAATCAGAAATATTTATTCAGTTTTATTTGCAACGAAATTGCTGATTTTCAGGAATACGTATGCATTTTTCGATTCATAGTCAGAAATATTTATCAATATTAACTAAATGTATTGTTAAAAACATTTATTTAATTTAGACAGAAATATTATCCGTAAAAAACATTTGTCCCCTATATTAAGAAGACATAAGGCAACACCGCATCGTTCCGCCTATCCGATGACGTAAGTTTACGCGGCATATTTAAAATAATACTGCAACAGAAATTTTTATTTGGAATTATTTTTTTATCGAACAAAGCTTTTAATTAGTAATGAATTAACCAACACTTTTATTTGTTAATGAAAATAACATGAACAATATAAGATATTAATATTTATAACGCAAATATTTTTTTATGATAAAAGTTTTTAACTTTAGCAACACGATAATTTCTTTGTCTCGAAATATTGAACAATAGTGTTCTGCGGTGTTACTATTATGGGGAATAATGTCTTCTTTACTATTATGGGGAATAATAGTTACTATTATGGGGAATAATAGTTACTATTATGGGGAATTTTCTCTTACTATTACTATTATGGGGAATAATGTCTATTAATGTTACTATAATGGGAAATAATGTCTAATGTTACTATTATGGGGAATAATGTCTTCTTATTATGGGGAATAAATATTTTTTACGGAGAATTATTCTGTCTTTGCTAAACGTTTTTAGCTAAACTGAATAGTAAAGGCAATCCAGACTTTTTTTTTACTCTTTCCATAACTAGTTTGCTATCTAAACATATTTTTTTTTCAAAATTTTTAAATACATTAGAATGATATGACGAATTGTGACCTGGATTTCGGTCAATGTAGACCCTGCAATGTTAAGCGTTGGAATTTTTAAATTCATTATCTCCCAATATAAATAGTCGACTGTTCTGAAATTTCACTCAAAAATACATAATGATATGAACAATGTCTGGTTAAAATTCGAACAAATTCGATAGAAATCAAGAGCGCGCGCTCGTTCTACCTCTCTTCCTCCCACATTCTCGCTTCTTACTGCCTGCCATATTCCTCCTTCTTCCACTTCCCGCATGGCTTTGGCAAGATCCTGCCCCTACTTTGACGGGCTTCCATTGATCATTCCTCCAGCCAGAAGTATTTATTAATATTAATCAAATATACGATCGGAAATATTCATTCAAACTTATTTGCAATAAAACTGTTGATTTTTACGAATACGTATGAATTTTTCGATGCATATTCGGAAATATTAATATTAGTTAAATGCAGAGTCCAAATTTTTAATTCATTTTTTATTGAAATGAAATTGTCGATTTGTAGGAATATGTATGAATTTTGTTACGCAAAGTCGAAAATATTTATTTTATTTGATTTGCAACGAAATTTTTTATTTTCAGGACCACACATGATTTTTTTTTGTTTTTTTTTGCACAACTTTGTAAATATTTAAGAGGTGAGATGCAGTCAGAACTTTCAAAAAATCGATTTTTTAAAACATTTTCGTGAAGTATGATGTTTCGAATATATTCCCTGAAAATTTCAAGTCAATCCGATGAATAATTTCCGGGATATCCCACAATTAGTGAAGGGGCATCGGGTCCCCATAACAGGATGGCTATACATCGGCAGAAGCCCGATTTGTATGGGCCAGGAATTGATGATTCGATGTAAGTAATTTTTTTATTAGTATTTCTATACGTAAATCAAGTGTAAAATTGGGAAACTCTTCCAGAAATTTCCAAAAATGTATTACTCGAAACTATGAACTTTGGTAAAAGTTTATAAAGAATACCTTCGTTTTAAAATTGCCGAAAACGTTTTTTTACATAATTCATCCCGAAAATCTTTAATATTTTGAAAAATTATTTTAACAATTCACTATAAACAATTGAACGCTCGACTTTTCGGCAAACAATTGTGATATTCGGATTCACCGGATCAAAATACATAAAAAAAAGTTTACCGTCATCCATCGAACTAAAAATTTTACGAACATATAATACCGTATCCACATTGAAAAACTTTAAACGCGTTTTTCTCGAAACTATGTTTTTCAAGTCGGTGACAACCAAAATTCAAAAAACACTCGATGGATTTTTATGAAATTTGGTGTGCTTATCGAAAGCATTAAAAACTAGTCCTTAATCGAAGGATTTTCATTTTTGTTGAAAATTTCTATTTTTTTTTTAACAATAAACGAGCGATTTTTTGGTTTGGAAGTTATCTGTCGGAAGCCGCCATCTTGCTAATTTAAAAAAAGCTTCGATTAAGGACTAAATTTATTATTAAACTAATGATTTTTTGTTTGGTCTTTTATTTCAGATGAACCAGTAAAATTTTCTGATGCTCACCGCAAAGCAATACATGCCGAAGGGGGCCCGACAAAGATGGCCATATTTTTATAAATATTCAAAAAATTTCTTTAAAAATTTATACAAGTCAAGTTGAAATATAACATAAAAACTCTGCGTAACCCCTTTTGTAAAACAAACTTAATTACTATAAAAAAAAATTATTGAAAATGCTCGTTTTTTCACGCCTCTGCCTGCATCTCACCCCTTAAAGCCGCATAAAAGTCTCCATTAACAGCGTGATTTTTATTCAACTAGTACGCATCATATGATTCATGAGCCAAGACATAATAACGCATCCGTACATATGCGCATCATTAAAGTGATAAAAAAAAATCGAAATTATTTTCTCAGTACAAGCACATTGGTTTCTGCGAGGCCAATGACTCAGCCACGTAGATACTGATGTCACGAGTCCTGCTGCTCGCACATTACCTACCTCTCTCACGAGAGCAGCAAATTATTCACGCTGCCGACCTCACCGTGCCGGATCTCCAATCCCACCGTGCGATGAATCCTGCGTGAAACTTCGGAGATCGGCGAAGGCAGCGCTACCCGAATTCGGAGATCGGTGAGTGTACCGAACACGAGGAAAAAAAGTACCGGTAAATATTTCGCCTATACTTACGGGCTAAAAGCTGGGAACGCGGAGGTAAAAAATCTTCCGAAGTGATAAGATCCTTCGGTACTCAGGGGAGAATTGTTTGGTTTTTTTCCCGCCGTGACGTGCGGCGAGAGCTCTGCGCTACTTATAGTTCGGGCGCGTATGAATTCGCGTGCGAGAGCGACTCGGGGCGCTCGCCACCTGGCGGCGGCGCCGCGAACTCCGAGTTTCTCCGAGTTTCTCCGAGAAAAAATTGTGTACCGTCGAACGATCAATTCTTTCAATAGAATAAATTTGTTTTTGGGTACGAGCCAGAGATTCAGCTCGAAGAATTCGATCAGCGGAAGAAATCATCGATGATTATTTCGCATTTTTTCGAGGAAAACCTAGATCATAGGGCATTTAAAAGTCACCACATTACCTCGAATGGACAAAGAACCACTTGCGCTCTAAATTGCGAAGGGCGACAAATTACCCTGCATTACTGTTGCAGGCTACTCGAGTGACAACAACCGGAACCGTCTCCTCCGTTTTCCTCAACGAGCCGAGATCCCAGGTGGCCGTGACGCCAAAATCGGCGAGCTCTCAAACTACGACTCCATTGAACGGAATTTCCAAAAACAATTTTTCCATTTTTTTTTTTACAGAATTCACGTCTTTCTCCGCCATCAATTTTAACTTACGTGAACAAAATTTCGACAAATTCACGATCGATGAATACGGAAAGTTCTCAGAAAATCCTCAGACGAGTTTGCCCTTTTTGGAAAAAGGCAAAACACTACTTACCGGCCTCTTGTTTGAAGTTTTCGTGAAAAAAATAATTTAAATATCGACGAATAAAAAACATCGGAGCTTTATTTAAAAATACGCTATTTACACAACAGCTCATCGGTTATGTTTTTCGTGTTGATTTAAAAAAAAAACATATACACAAGAAAATTCTTACATGTACGTACACTCAACATGTGTGTTGGGATTTGTTTCAAGGGCAAATCTCGAAATAACGCGAATCACTTACTTTTGTCGTTATATATATATATATGTCTGACAAATTATGTTTGTTTTTTTCATTCAGTACTGTTTTTCCCCATTTATAATATATATGCCGTACTAAGGACTGTTTCGTGCGCTACTCCATCTCTCTCACTTTTTCTCCCTCTTTGTCGAGCCCTTCGGCCGCTCGCGTATGGTAATTTTCGTTACATTTCCTTCTAAAATATATAATTCTCTGGCTTGTAACGCTCGATCGCTTGTTCGATCTTTATATACCCTCTGACCCGACTCGGTGTTTAGGTTTGCACTCACTCATTTTTTTGTCCTAATACGCGTTGATTGATTACGTGGGCCCAACTGGAGAAATATACAGGCGTACGATTGTAGCAAAAAGGAGTAGAAAATAATCGAGGTTGGGAGAAGGATTCCATGGTAATTTTGTCATCTTTCATTTTGGTTTCCACGGTGACAAGATTATTGGTTGTTTTTGAACAGCGACACCTGGCGACGTCGAATTGTACTGAGCAACATGGTGGCTGGTCGCGACGCCTGACGGCGACAAATTGTACTAAGCGACATGGCGCCTGTTCGCGACGCCTGGCGGCGACGAATAGCACTAACCGAAATGACGCCCGGGAAGTCGAATCATAATCTCGTCGACGAGTTTCGCGAGTTGCGAATTGATGCCCCGTAACAACGGTCGAAAAACTCCGGAGTTATCTTCGGTGCACCTACAATGCTATGAAACTTGAATAACCAAAGTTGTAACGCAGCTATCTGTGTTTTGTTCGTCTAGGCAATTGAGGTTAGGATCCAATTCGATCCAAATTCGATTCTTGGAGCAGTTACGTTGTAATCGACTTGAAAAAGTATGTTCTAGAATCACTACCGGAAGGTGCGTAATTAATCTAACGTCGCTGTGAATTCCCGAAGCCTTTTCCAGACAAAATAAACTGTGTCGGGGAAAAAGCGTCGTATTTGGGGCTTGAAAATTTCCGGAAATAATTCGCGCAGAATGTTAATTCAAGGGGTAAGGACCAGCGGTTCTAAACTACCGGCTAAACGAGGTTCCCTGACAGATCGCAACACCCAAGCGATGGGTGTCAAATTAACATTTGACACCCAACAAAACGGTGTCGACACTTTTGGGTGTCGATAAAAAAAAAACGGTGTTGACACTGATCTGGACGCACGCTGTTTTGGATGCCGACACCAAAAGAAAGGTGTCAACACTGATTTGGGTGTCGACAATAAAAAAAAAACGGTGTTGACACTAATTTGGGTGTCAACACCAAAAAAAAAACGGTTTTAACACTGATCTGGACCGAGGCTGTTTTGGGTGTCGACACCTAAATAATTTAGCGTTGGCACCATATTCGTGCATGTGCATGAATTCCGTGTCCTTATGGCTTTTTTGAGTGTCCACACCGAAATTCGGCAAAAATTACAGTGCACACTCCTTCCTCCATACAATGAATACAAGCATATGTATGCCCAACTTATTTTGCAGTTAATTAATTCACTGAAAGATAAGTTCATAAATGAACTGAAAAATAAGTTGGACATACATATGCTTGTATTCATTGTATGTAGGAAGGAGTGTGCACTGTAATTTTTCAGAATTTTGGAGTTGACACTTAAAAAAGCCATAACGACACGGAATACATGCACGTGCACGAATATGGTGTCAATACTAAATTATTTAGGTGTCGACACCGAAAACAGCCTCTGTCTAGATCAGTGTCAACACCGTTTTTTTGGGTGTCAACACTCAAACCAGTGTCGACACCGTTTTTTTGGGGGTGTCAAGACCCAAAACAGCCTCGTTCAGATAGGTGTCGACACCAAATTTTTTCCGTGTTAAAATTGTAATTTGACACCCAACACGTGACACTCAACACCGAAGAATTACGGTGTCACGATCTGTCAGGGTTATGGTTGAACGACTCGACCACCATGATTGATAGTTCAATATTTTGACACCAGATGGCGCTGCGGTTGTAAACAAGGGTTTGTAGACTCCAATAAAGAAAACGACAGTAGTCATGAAGACTAGATACAGGAGTTCAAATTCGACATTTCAACTCGTCCCCAAAATTGCGAATATTGTCGCGCTGCGTCTTTCAAAGGTAATATGCTTTATATATTTCGTTTGTATATAAAATAGGGGCTTGTTCTAACCTCAATTGTCACCGTTATCATGAATTTCAAGATTAAGTGATAAGCTGATTGGTACGAATACAGTATTGATGAAGCAGTATAATTTTTTCAGACTGCAAAAAGATTCGTAGTTTTTTATATTGTTAAATAAGTGTTTTTTTTAATTCTCGTACGTAATTTATCGGAGTACAAAAACGAGGATTTCCCAAAGGATCACTTTTGCTTTAGAAGTGAATTATCTCTTAAAATTCTCATGTGGTCATTTTGGTAACGAATAAAATCGTTCGAAGTAGTATACTCTCACGAGCGGACTGTTGCGAGGTTAGAACCGCATCCGATCACTTTCACCTCGTCGACCGATATACGTGGGTCTGATCGAACCACGCGCCTTAGTCGCTTTTTCGGATACACTTTATTTACCGTCTCCCCATTCGAGTTTTGTCCGTGTCTAGTCTCCGTGGTAGTCGTACTCATTGGACTCGTGGAAAACGAGGTAATTGAAAAATCACAAAAAATCATGCAGGGACATGGTAACGAGACAATGACGGGAAGAGTTTGAAAAATTGGCTAAACGTCGCGACGCTCACGTAGAAAAACTTTTTTTCTCTTTGCACAACTTCAAGGGGCTGTCACGAGTAATCGAATCAAATCCACCATCTTGTTACGTCATCTGCATCATTGGTCGTGTTCGTTGGGTCTCATCATTTTGATACGAACAAGTGCGCATGTGCATAACGATGCGCAACGCGCAACTGCGCAACGAAACGTGCGCATCATCAAATGCGCATCACTATGCGCATGCGCAATCAAAATAATGAGACCCAACGAACACGACCTTTGTTGCTCGAACCGAACGAGAAAATCGAAGCCGTCAGGGCCTCAAAGTGACATTTCAAGGGCGGTAAGAAAACAGCAGCATTTTAGAAACTTGCCAATTGCTACTAGGCACCGAACAGATGCTAGTAATTCACTCAAATGCCGCTGCTTTTTGCCCTTTCCCTTTGAAACGTCACTCCCAAGGTGGCCCTCTTTATTCGTCAGCTCGATCACGCGATCGAAAAATTCACCGGCGGCAATTTTTGGATAAAAAGAAAAGAAAAATTTGCTGTCCAGCGGCAATTTTTCAATTGCGTTCTGACACGCGATAATTCATCGACAAATCGGCGTCTCTCGTAACAGACAATTAAGCTCGAAACCATTTTTTTTTTCATCTCTAATTTCGTCACTAATT
>OZ023318.1:2878930-3061430 GCA_964007375.1 Ophion obscuratus
CGGAGCGCCGACTCGCGGATCTGGGAACAGAGCAGCACAGCGCCGATTCAGATGGTGGCCGGCCTTGGCGTCGGGACGTCCGCGCAGGCCGAAATCAAAGCTCATTGCGAAAAGTAGCGTGTTTGAAAATTCTTACGGAAACGGGGACGCTTGATATCATCGCGAAAACTACCGTAAACTTCCGACACGAAAACTGGCATCTTTGGGTGTTTAAGGGATTAGGCCACAGTAACGGGTAGAAAATCGCGTGCGAATTTGACAATTTTTTTTCGTACGAAAAAGTGATTTACTCGTGAAATTGATTATGCATCTATTTAGTATGAATATCAAGCTGTTGGAAAAAATATATTTGTTTCTTCGATGTACAAAATGGCCGACACTCGATACTTCTCGAAACAGCTTTTTTTCCAATTGGGGTGATTAACTTCGACAATTTTCACTCGATTTACATCGAATTTAAAAGTTATGTTCATAATTGCGTTTTGCAGAGAAGTACGTGCGGAATTTCTGATTAATCGTAAACTTTTTATTTTACGAGCAGTTGTAACGAAATTTTTCACTGAAAATTCATTTCTTAAGTTCAAATACCTGCAACTTTTGAATAAAAGAATATTTTTTAAATTCCGTACGTACTTCTATGGGTATTCTAATGTAGATTGACGAGAATTTTTGTTTTTTGTTCTAGGTACAAAATTGTGGGTGCTAAATGTCACGAAAGAAAATATTAGTAGTCGGCAATTTTGTACATCGAATATATATATATATATTAGACTGATTAAAAAAAAAAACATGATTTTTTTTCCTTCGGGATTCTCGTGCTATTGTTGGGCACTAATAAAAGAAAATTTCTCTAAAAAGATGGGCGCGGTCACTCAATTTTTAGAGGTGGCTATCTCGACTTTTTTGTATTTGAATTTTTTTAACGAACGTATTGCATTTAAGCATACTCACGGCTTCGGGTTCCGGATAAAAATCACATCCAGCAGCTATTTCGTAACAAAAATAAACTCTAACAATTTGAAAAGATTGCAATATTCACAATTTAAATCCAGGTACATCAATAATGGCGTCTATACTACTCTCTTTATTCATGTAGATTTATTTTTACGCATTAACATTTCGCACTTTTTACGAAAAATTAAATTATAAGCTTTTATTCATAAATCGTATATTTACATTTTCAAAATGCTACACTTATATTATCTTCAAACTCATTTATATTTCTTCCCAGCCACTGTATATAAAATCGCGCATACCACTGCGCAAGTCACTGCGCATCCGTGGCGCCATTTTGTATTGGTGCAGCGCATTTGTAAGTGGTGTTGTTTTTCTTTTCAATGTGGCTCAAGTAAAGACAATTTTAAACAATGGCTCGGAAAAACGAAGACTACATAATTTGGCTAATCGGCAAGGAAATTCCGAAAATAAGTACCCGTCATTTACCGTCAAATCGGAAAGTTTTCAGTTTGTTCTTTTACAAACATAAGAGAGAAAAACTGACCATACGTCGAAGTGCACACGAAACAATGAAAGAAGTTTTCGAACAATGGAAATGTGCTGAAATTCCACCGCGTAGATTGAATAACGCAATCGTGAAATTAATAAAACTCCATTTAGTCTGGAAAAAACTTTTAAAAAATCGGGTTAAAAAGAATTTGCCCTCACAAATATTGAAGGAGAGTAAATTTAAGAGAGATTTGGACAAACTGTTCAACGTTGCACATTTTCGTTCTGCCCAAAATGTTAACGAACTTGGACGGTTATTTTTGCTATCACACGTTTCGATTATTTCTCCATTGTGACGACCAGGTAGATTATTGATCTACCTGGATTTGAATTGTGAATATTGCAATCTTTTCAAATTGTTAGAGTTTATTTTTGTTACGAAATAGCTGCTGGATGTGATTTTTATCCGTAACCCGAAGCCGTGACTATGCTTAAGTGCAATACGTTCGTTAAAAAAATTCAAATACAAAAAAGTCGAGATAGCCACCTCTAAAAATTGAGTGACCGCGCCCATATTTTTAGAGAAATTTTCTTTTATTAGTGCCCAACAATAACACGAGAATCCCGAAGGAAAAAAAATCATGTTTTTTTTTTAATCAGTCTAATATATATATATATATATATATATATATATATATATATATATATATATATATATATATATATATATATTCCAACAGCTTGATGCGAATTTAACATTTTTTTTTCGTATGAAAAAGTGATTCACTCATAAAATTAATTACACATCTATTTAGTATTAATATTAGTATATAGTATATATAGTACTAATATTAATATATATAGTATTAATATTTAGAATTAATATAGGTGTAATTAATTTTATGAGTGAATTTCTCATACAAACAAAAATTTAATTCTTTTTCGATATTCGATGTTCACCGCGAAAATTAACATGTTTCAGTAACACTGGAATTGTTTCCGACTTTTCTTCCATCCTTTTTACGCCTTGCCTCGATTTTTTTACTCCAATTCCGTGACCGCAACCGGAAATTTACGATTTTTTAGACCTCTCAAAATGTTTTAATTGGTCTCTATTTAAAATTGCAGGTATTCGGGAAATATCCATTCAACCTTACGTCGATACAATACCACGCTAAATGTGATTTTGACCAAGGACGAGAGATGAAAATCTTTTAAACAAAAACATGGATGATGTTCGAATGTTCCAATTAAAACAGACGTCAGATAAAAAATTGCCTCTTGCACCAAGAATAAAAAAAAGATTTACAGGCCATGCTTGACAGAGGTTTAATTCCAATCGAACATCAGCAAGATTTTTCAAACATATTCGACGATAACCATCTGTAAGATTACAGTAAATTTGTTCAATATTTTCAATAACGTTTTTTTTTAATAGAAAATCACAATAAATATTTCATTATATTTACAATTTCGATATTATTTTCTTAAATAAAAATTACTATCGATTTTAATTGATAATCAATATCAAAATGCTAATAAAAACGAGTATAAAATTGAAATGTCTACGCAATAAATTGTCATATTTCTATTGAAATACTAATGATTTATTTTTCCAGATTTTTACCTGAGCACGTAGGATTTTGAATTCTCACCAAAACTCTTTTTGGTTAGATTGCACGAGCGCTGAGATCCTTAAGGTTTCAAACTTACTCCTTTTACGCTAGTTTTTACAGTGAAAATCAAACATGCCAGTTTTCGTAAGAACTTTGATACGTGCTACTTTCCGTAGTAAGCAGCGTCGAAGTAATGTTTGGCAGAAAAACAAAAGCGTAAAAGCGGGACCGCGTGAGGGTGATGGGAGAAAAAAAAGTTGGATTTTCGATGGAGCAAAAACTTTGTCCGGAAGCCATCAGGGACGATCGAGGTTGGTCCGTTCCTTCGGGGCGTCCTGAAGATCTCGAAAATTAGCCATACCTGAGCCTGAGTTCTAGACGACTCGGTGGGGTGGGGGGGTGGATTTGTCGCAATTTATGAGAGTCCGGTGACCATCGCTAGGGTTTGGCGAGCAAAATGCTTCTTTTTTTAAATACCCAGCGACAAAATTAGGCCGAGATATTCACGTTGAAAGTCCGACAATTTTTTCTTCAAGTATTAACGTGTCAATGAAAATGATTCAATCGTATTATCAATTCGCAAAGCGAGTCTACGCGTTCGTTATTTTTTGGGGAAAGAAAATTTCTTTGAAAAATGCACGACTCTGGACGTGGATTGACCGCGAGTGTCTCGGCCGTTTTTTGTCGCGCGACAGTGGTCTTCTCACTTTAGACGATAAAAAGGCTATTTTCACGCGTTTTTTGATAGGTTTATATTATAGATATTGATATAAAAGTTGTTACACTTAATATATGTTTTCGAAATGCATTTTTAAAAAATTATTTATTTATAGATGAAAATAGTAGTTAAAAAAATGTCCTAAAAAATTGTAGGTCTGCGCTGCTGATGAAATCTCGGAGAGGGATGATCCGAAACAAAAAAATCAAAGGATTTTATATTCAGTATGTTAATGGCTATAACGCATATCATAGGATTTTTTATACGAGGCATTCTTCATCAACTGGGCCACTTTTTTTTCAACCTCCAATTTTTTTCAAAATCTGCCGGTTAGAGATATTAGTCAAAAGGAACGTCTGTCATTTATTTTTTGATTTTTTTAGGCGTCCTCTCAGGACTTTCAATTTGTCATTACGAACACGGTATCCGAAAAAAATATTCGTCAAACAAAAAAAAAACCACAACAATAAAAACTTTTTATTTTTTCCGCTTTATCGAAAAAATCCAAAATCCATTTATCTGCATTGAGAAAACTGAAATTTGGCAAAAAAAATGAGAATAACATTTTTTTGCCAAATTTCCATTTTCTCAATGCAGAAATATTGATTTTGATTTTTTTTCGTTAATACCGACAAAATTAAGTTTTCATTCGTATGTTTTTTTTTGTTTGATGAATATTTTTTCGAATACAGTGTTTGTAATGAAAAATTGAAAATCCTGAACTAAAAAATTAAAAAAAAAAAAAAATCACAGACGTTCCTTTTGACTAATATTTCAAACTGGCAGATTTTGAAAAAAAAAATTTGAGACATAGACAAAAAAAGTTGCCCAGTTGATAAAGAATGCCTTATATATTTACAAATAACAAAATGGCGAACATTTTTCGAAAAAACGTGTTTTTTCATCGTTTTTGGCAAAAAAAAAGTAAACATTAGAATTTTTAAGGATCGGTTCAGGAGTTTCGAGGATTTTATCAACATCCGTCGAAAATCGTTGTTTCGAGAAAAACGCGTTTAAAGTTCGTTCGGATCGCATAAATACATGAAAAATAAATATTTTTATGTATTTCGAAAGTGTATTTATTAAGTGTAACAACTTTTTCATCAATATCTATAATATAAACGTATTTAAAAAATCACGAAAATAGCCTTTTTTGGCGTCTAAAGTGAGAAGACCCCTTAAGAGGGCTTTGCCTTCTACAAAACGAAATCTTCTAAATATTGATTTTTGGCAAAAACACGTCGGTGTAAAGTTTGAAGCGTTTATCGTTATGCATTTTTTTTTTTCGTAAATTTCTTTATCACAATTCCCTGCTCTTTGAGAGACTTTTTTTCGGAAAATGTTTCATCAGGAGTTCGAAAGTCGTCGGGGGTAGCCTTGAATATATTTACTATTATTAGTTCGCGGAAGTGTTGACGCGGAATTCGAAAAATAATATTATTGCGCGTTACGAGTTACTCGATGGGTAGTCCAAATTTCGGAACGTAAACTCGGAATGCCAAATTTTTGGAGGTGCAATTTATTAAATTTTCAGATTTTTGGCAATTTTTTGGATAAGTGATTTTTCCGAAAAATGAGCAAAAAATTTGGTTTTGATATTTTCTCATTTATTGAGTTATAGATGATGATATTCAGTCAGGGGAATCTAAAATCCCCCCCCAATAAAAAGTTATGGGATTTTGAAATTCGCGAAAACACAAAAATGGGACATTTTTGAAAATTTCGACGCTTATATTGGGTTTGTTTGGGTTAAAGTATGGGTAAAAGTTATGGAGTTTTAAAGTTCGTGGAAATACGAATAGAACATTTTTGAAAATTTCGACGCCTATATTGGGTTTCTTTGGAATCAATTTTCGGGAAAAGTCACTCATCTAAAAATTACCGGGTTTTTTTATAATCGATAGCGATATCGAAGGATTAAGAAGAAAAAAATCCGCAGATTTCCACGATGATTTTCCCTGGTCACGCGATTTTTTCCTTTTTTTTCTACGGATTTTTATTTGAGCTCGTTTGTTTAAAAAAATTAATTAAATGAACGAAGCGTTCGAGCATTTTTAAAACTTCATTCGCGTTTCTTTGGAAATAAATATAAAAATTATCGTATCAAGGCCGTGGCTCAGATAAACTTCGCTAAAATTTGTTTTGATCGATATTCGAGTAATTTCAATTCGAAAGATTAATTGAACATTCATACCTCTGCGGTCGCAAGGCTGTGCTCGTGTCGCATGAGCCATGGATTTGCGTTAAAAAATTCAAGGCGACCCACGTACGACGATTGACACCGTATACCATTTGTTCAAACATTGCGTTCAGTTGGGCCTGTGGCTCAGAGTCGAGTAACGAAACGACCACGGCCTGGAATAAAATGATCTTCGGTGTTTCGTTATTTCTCCGAGCGTACGTTTTTTTTTATCTTTCGATTTTCAATGTCTCGGAATATTATTTAATTTTCTTAATTTTCAATTCTCAATCTCAAATGAAGAAAATCACCGCCAACAGTAGATTAGTGCGCATCGCTGGATGCGCCCTCTACACACAGAGACTTGCTCACTTTATACACCACCAGCAGCAAAATTATTAATTCTTATAATAAATAACAGCTCGTAGTTTCTCAATGTAGAGGACCAAAAAAAAAAGATTTTTTTAACAATAGGGACATAACAATATTCTTTTAGAAATTCCAAAAACAAAATGGCGACTTAATTAAAAATCGTTGGCAAAAATTGTGACGATCACAAAAGCTTTTCACACTACTTTGTACTTCGAAAAATGGAAAAAAAATATTATTTTTGTTCAATACGCTAGAATTGCAATTGAAATAATCGAGTGGCGTAATGAGCTAATTAATGGAGTAATTAGTTTGTAAAATCATCCCTGGGGAGCTACTTTTTTTAAATATTTAAAAACGAATTATAATTCGATAATTTTTTTGGGAATCTTGTAAACCAAATGAAGCAATACAATCACGGGTCAGTGACTCTAATTAGCTTGCGCATTTGGGGCTATGATGAAATTCCGAGCTTTGAATGGTCAGAACGCTCAAAACTCCGAAAGACTAATATCCCGAAAAATCAAAACTTCGAAAGAATTTTACACGAAAGACCGAAAATCTGAACAGAGTCAAAATAGTTCGGCTATGGAAGTTTTAAAAGTTTCAAAATTTGCAATAAATCGACGAATTATTTCATTTTATTAAGTTTAAAATCATTATTTTATTAAGTTTAGAATAATTATTTTATTAAGTTTAAAATAATTATTAAAATAATTATTTTCTTTTTATTAAGAAGTGATTTTACGTCAATTTTGAAATTTGTCGAGACAATGTTACATGCTCTACATAATTTACAGTCAATTGTGTAAACTTTCGCTGGCACGATCTTGACGAACCTTGTCATTTCGGAACATTAAAATTAGGAATTTTAAACCGTCGGCGCATTCGAAGTTTTCGGAATTAATAAAAAGGAATTCTTGAAATAATTCGTCGATTTATTGAAAATTTTGAAACTTTAAAAACTTCCATAGCCGAATTATTTTGACGGTGTTCAGATTTTCGGAGTTTTGGCCTTTTGTGGAAAATTCCTCTCGGAGTTTCGAGCGTTCTGGTTATTCAAAGTGCGGAATTTCAACCCGGACCCGCGCAATTATCAAAGTTTGAAAAACGTTTCAAATATTTGCCAAAAAGGAGTTGGAACTTCTGTTGAAAACGAAAATTAAAAAAAAAACCACACTAATTGAGCACAAAAATTGGCTGATTACTTTCTCACTCCGAATTATTATTTAATTCACTTGCGCTGCGTTAAAGCGGAAAATATTTCCCGTTCCAAAGGGCAAAACAAACTATTTTCGAGCGCCCGGAGATTTATCAAATTCGACGAGCAACACGAATACGCACTAATTGTTCTGCTCAAGTGCAGTGATTCGAACTGCTGTTCTTCCGTGGTCTTTTAAAACAAAAATTATTGGTTAGAAAAAAAAACCAGAAAATACACAGAGAAAACAAAGGTTTGCCGGAAAAAAACTGAAGCAACTGGATCGAAAAAGAAAATTAGAGTTTGACTGTACCTTCAATGCTTTTTTCCCTCTCTGACAAAATACGTTTTTTGTTTCTTACTTTTTTTTCGCGAAAAAGTTCCCAGAATATTTTATTTCCCACAAACTGTCCCCAGTTTTCCTTCCCCCCCCAAAAAATCGCGGCTAAATACTTTCTTTTCCCTAGACATTCCTATTTCTCATAGAAAAATTCCCTCGATGATTTTATTTCCCAGAAAACGTCACCGGAATATTTCCATTCCCAGAAAATGTCCCTAGAATATTTTCTTTCCATAAAAAATCACCGAAACTAGTTTCTTTTCAAAATTCAACTCTCCCACCGTTTTTTATTTCCTAAATAACGTCGTAGACCATTTTTTTTCGCAGAAAATGTACGTGGACGATTTTTCCTCGCAGAAAATGTCGCTGAACGATTTTCTTTCGAAGAAAGTGTCCCTGTGGGATTTTCCTTTACAAAAGGCGTCCCCGAACGATTTTCTTTCGCAAAAAATGTCCCCGAACGATTTTCCTTCGCAAAAAATGTCCCCGAACGATTTTCCTTCGCAAAAAATGTCCCCAAACGATTTTCTTTTGCAAAAAATTTCCCTAACCGATTTTATTTCATAGAAAATGTCCCTTAAGGATTTTCCTTTGCAGAAAAGATCTCACGATTGTTTTATTGCGGAAAATGTCCCTGAACGATGTCCCTTCGAAAAAATGTGTCTCCGAACGATTTCCTTGCGCAGAAAATGTCCCCAGGCGGATTTCTTTCCCAGCAAATATCCCCAGACGGGTTTTTTCCCCCAGAAAATGTCCCCAAACGGATTTTTCCCGGAAAATGTCCCCATACGAATTTCCCCCCAGACGAGTTTCCCCCCAAAAATGTCCCCAGACGGGTTTCCCCCCAAAAATGTTCCCAGACGGGTTTTTTCTCCATAAAAATGTCCCCAGCCGGGTTTTCCCCCGGAAAATATCCCCAGCCGCATTTTGCTTCCAGAAACTGTCCCCATACTGATTTTTCCCCAGAAAATGTCCCCAGCCGGGGTTTTCCCCCCAGAAAATGTACCCAGCCGGGTTTTTCCCGAGAAAATGTCCCCAGACGAATTTCTTCCCTAGGAAATGCCCCCAGACGAATTTCTTCCCCAGAAAATGTCCCCAGACGAATTTCTTCCCCAGAAAATGTCCCCAGACGAATTTATTCCCCAGAAAAATATTACCAACCATTTTGCGTGACAAAAAAAAATCACGAATCACATTCCTCCCATAAAAACTATCCCAGACCATTTTCTCTTCCTCAAACTACAAGCGCATCTAAAAAAATCCCCAACCCACCAAACCCAACTGCAAACCGACCCCTCAATATTCGCCAAGCCCGACGGAAAATGCTTGCCCAAAATTTCGGCATTGTCCCGCACCCGTGACTATCCCCAAATACACAAGAAAGAAAAAACAAATCAGGTCTCGTCACACCCTAAAGAATATTGCGGGACGGAGGAATCGTATCCCCGAGCCGTCGTGTACTCGCTCGAGGCTTGCGGGCAATTTTTGTTTGTTTGTTTGTTTGTTTCGTTTTGGTATTTTCGAGACCTTCGATCGCTTCGGGAGCACCGACGAAGATATCGAGCCATCTCGAAGCGTCCCTTGGGGCAACAAATTCCATTGCGAAGCCGCCGCGGAATTCTGTCGAGTTTTTGCCGATCCATCCTGAGATAAATAATAGAATCGATTTTAATAACGGCATTATGCGATTGCAGGTCGGGAGCTCGAAAGCGACATAGATAAGTATATATATATACGAGCTACACATACGTATCCATAGTTCCTTAAAAATATATATGTATGTTTTCACATATATATATATATATATATATATATATATATATATATATATATATATATATATATATATATATAATATCCTTAGAAAATAAAAATATTGCGTCATCCCCTAAACAATGCAGTTTTGTACACTACGTTAATTTTTCAAAATTGAAATACACAAAATTCTTTCCAACTCTAAAATGGACTTTCATATAAAATATACTAAATTGAATGAGAGTATAAGATCAGAGTGCGTTTCGTTGCGGAGGAATAAAAATCAATATTTTTTAATTCCGTAAATTTGTTTTGGCAACTTTTGACTACAAGAAAACGCTCAACTATTTATTAAGATGCTCATTCAGAGACTTACAATCCAAATTCCAAGAATAAGGAAGTCAAAATATGAAGAACTTTTGTTGCGTTCCGACTATGCAAACTTCAACACCGTAGGAGAGTAGATTTTATTGGAAAAGAATTTTGTTTATTTGAATTTGGAAGAATAATGGTATGAAAAAACTGCAGTGCTTATTGGGTCGTCCAATACAAATATATTTTAAAGGATATATATATATATATATATATATATATATATATATATATATATATATATATATATATATATATATATATATATATATATATATATATATATATATATATAAGTATATATATATTATATATATACTTATATGTATATGTATATATATATTATAAGTTACAGTTGAAACTTATTTTACTTAGTGAAAAACTCGTTCTAGCTGAACTTACTAAGCTGACTGAGAGTTCGGGTTTGTTTGGATTTATTTGGGTTTCTAAACATGAATTCTAGTTTTCGCTGGGAAAACTAGTTGTAACGAAGGCAATCAGTCAGAACGGGTTTTCATTAGGTACAACGCGATTTAACTAAAAGCGGGTTTTAACTGTAACATTATATATATATATATATATATATATATATATATATATATCTACAGAGGGTGACGATCATAAGGGTTTATTAACCTTCCGTTGACCTGTGGGTCATTTCGACCCGCATGCATCCAAAATAAAATTTCGAAATTTTTCGAAAATGGAGGATACTTCATTATTTTTTACAGCAATTGAATGGAATATTTTACGAATTCCAATCATGCAAACATACTAAGAAGTGTTAGAAGTTTATTCGTGATTTATAGAGACGAAAATCGACGAAAGGGTTGTTAACGGCAGGTGAATGAAGTACCGTCGGAGTCCAATTGACCAGTTGCGTCAAAATCGTAGCCAGAGATAAGTGCATCAACGGAAGGTTAAGACTACGGTGCAGAGATTTTGCCATCGAGAAATATATAATATTTAATGGTTTTTCAAGCCCTGCTCGGTAAAAAATGAGTTCGAAGTTTGCATCGCTGAAGTGCAATGGAAATTAATATTTCTGAATTCTTTTAATCTCTTTTGGCAGACTTTGCCAACGAAAATTCCTCAACCATTTTTTAAGATATTCATTGGGCAGTCTACAATTTGAATTTACAAATAAAAATCTTCTGCAATAATGAAAATGAGGAAAATTAAATGTAAGAGCTTTCGTGGCGGTCCAACGATGCAAACTTCAATATTGTCGAAAAAATATATAACGTATTTTTGGGACGATGCATATTCGCCAAAAAAAAAAATTGAGCATTTCGGAAAAAAATTAAATGCCAGAGATAATCAAATTTCGAGTACGAAACCGTTGTAAGAAAAATTTGGAAATTCTTTAGATATGTGACTTTTCCGAAAAATGAGTTTGTTTGGATCCAAAGCCAAAACTTTTTTTTTTTAGTTTTTTAAGTTTTAAGTTTAAAGTTTACCCAAAATCCAAAAGTTTTACTTTTACCAAAAACTTCTTTTTACACATGATATTAAATTCGACTACTCCGTATTAAAAATGACGTCAGAGTTTATATACTTAAAATGCAAAGATTATTTTTTCTCAAATTTTCATTTTTTTTTTTTAACACCATCCAAAGCTTTTTTTTTGCGGTCTGATGTCGTAAAAATCGAATGAGAAGGTGCGATGAAGTTTCGTGTGATTTTTTAAAAATTCTTTGTCGCTGCATTATTTTTTTCTCAAATTTTCATTTCCTTTTTTTTTAACACCATCCAAAGCCTTTTTTGCGGATTGATATCGTAAAAATCTAATGAGAAGGTGTGACGAATGTTTGTGTGATTTTTAAAAAATTCTTTGTCGTTGCATTCCAACGATTCAAACTTCAATGTCATCGTTAAAATGCATAATTGATAATTCTTATTTCCATGAACTTATTTCCATGCGAAATGCACATGAAAGTTTTTCAGGAGCATTTCGTACACAAAATTCAAATATCTTCTTTCCGCTGTACCGAACAGAGAATATTGATTTCCAGATTCAACTTTTTCTGACGCACGCTACAAAAATACGCCGTATTTTTATCTTTTACGGAGTAGCCAGGTTTTCTTTTCTGCAGGCTTCCAAAAAATTGGTAACAATTCAGAGTTGTTATAACCAACCATAATTGTTTCCACAAGCTTATTTTTTCAGGAATATTTTGCATTCACTGTTCAATTATCTTCCGCTATTCGACAAGGAATTAAATTTTTGTTTCAAGACCGCTCAATTTTCCCCGGCGAGCGGCACTTGCCGCAAGAACATTTTGTCTTCCTCGAGAACTCAAAAAACCATTGAAAATATTTTTCAATTAAATTTCAATAAAAAACATCGCCGTACGATCGTCATCCTGCGCATACGTATATATATATTCTTAACTGATTCGCCGCGGACTTTGCGTGGGATCGAGGTAGGCGAAGAAGAATCGCATCGATAGGTGGATACAAGCGAAATGTTTGCCAGCTCCTCAAAAGCGCCAATATTCCCGACAAAAAGCCTTCGAATCTCCGAAGGGTTTTTACTTTGCCTCGATTATCCCGAGGATAAAGAGATCTGAGAGCTCGAGTGAGAATTGTCAACTCCGCGACGCGTTGAATTCCCGAAGCTTCCGGAGTTCAACGCGACGATGCGAGCCAGAACTTTTCGCGTTGCGTTAATATCCGAGTTATACTTGAGTGTGACGCTTGTGCAAATTTTCGGACCGCTCGACTAGCGCGATGTAATTTTCTTGCTTTACTTTTCAACGTGTGATAAAAAGCGCGTGGGCGGTGATGGACGAGGAGGAGGGAGGGTTTAAAGAGGATCGATCGGAGCGAAGTCTCTCGATCGAACGGGATACGGAAAACACGATGCGGCCTTCACCAACGCAATTGTCAAAGTGGGTTAGGTTAGGAGAGAGGTGCGAGAAACTTCCCATGCACGGGAAAGAGAGGATTGAGAGAGATAGAAGCGACGAGACTCACCTCAATGTACACGGGCACGCAGTTTTTTGTTTTTGTCTCGTGGAGCAGCCCCGCGATCAATAATTGTAATTGTACATTGCGTCACAATGAGGATGTACGTATCTGGCTTTGAAGCGGATATCGTGACGATTTCGATAAATAATTCTCTCGCAATTGTTCGCACGAGATTATGGCGGCCCCAAGCGCTGCTCCCCGCGAGATTTCTCCTTCGCGGAGCTTAGGCGCGAGACCCGACGGTGGCGCTGCTGTAGCTCTGGCGTGTATGCGCACGTGACGCCTCGCACCGCCGTTTTCAACGAGAGGAACGGCGTAACGAGCTTTTCGACGTTTCGCGCATTTTTTCCGTCGCCTCGAAGTTGCTCGATTATTGCTCGGATTAATGTTAAAATCATAATATCATATAATATAGTAATAATAAGAGTAATGAAGTCTAAGGTTAATAATGAATTTCCGAGACTCGAACGCGTGCGTTCGAACGACGCGCCAATTCTTACCGGAAGTTGAGATCGAAGGAATCACCGGAGAGAAAAAGCCTTTTGAGTGGCCAATCCTGGTGATTGTGAATGGTGAATTTTCATTGGCGAAAGTGGATCGCTTTGTCGTGGAACGCGCATCGACAGAGTCGACGTCGACTCAGCGCGTCGTTTTGACCGGAAGTCGCGGGTCACGCGCTTCTCCGGCCGCGTTTTCACTGCTGCGACGCTAGGGAACTTGTCCAGAAATGATTTCTAACAATTACGGTTGGCGTGACAAGCAGAGATGGGCAAAAATAAATTAACAATAATTACAACCACTGCTGTAATTGATAATTCAATTACTTTGTCACAGATTACTGAAGTAACTAGTTAACACAAGTACAAAGTGTAATTAAACAAAGTTGCATGTTTCTAAAATTGACTCACTTGATCCAACTTTAGAGGTTAAGATGATATTTTCTCGTACATTATGCCATAAATAATAAGGTAATTAGATTACAAAGTATTTGAATACATTCTCGTCAGGTAACTTTGTAATTACATACATTATTGCATATGTACTTAGTTATTTAATTACAATGCAATGAAATAAAATTCAAGATTACTCTGCAATTGAGTTACTTTGTGGCCAGATTAATAATCGAATTACAATGTAATTCAGTTTTGCCCATCACTGGTGACAAGGTTAGAAATTTCCGTTGTTTTCATCGATACGTTACGATTCTCGGGATCTTCAAGGTGTTAAGGGGAAAAAATGCAATGTAATCGTTTGAATTCACGTACTGCGCACCGAAGCTATTGGAAAATACTTGCAAATTCTTCGGAACACGCTCAGGCTTCAAACAGAATTTGAAACTGGTTCCAGAGGATCCAAAATGGCCCGCAACCTTTGAGTGTCGCAAGGTCGTGTCGGCGAGAAAAAAAATAGAAATATGCAGCGATAAAAAACGTAAAAATTTGAAAAAAAAAACCGCGAAAAGAGAAAAAATATAACCGCAAGGTTTGAAAATAATGTTAGCTACATCACTAAAATTCCCGATGCTTGTTTGAGTTTGAGCCAAGCTCCGATTTTCATTGAAAATTATGCAAACATGAAAATAAAAAAATAAAGGCCCAGCAAATGCATTTCATAATACCCAAACTCACCAATACGCAAAGTAAAGATAAAACAGGTCCAGACGAGCCGAAACGCCTGTAAATAGTTGGAAAAGTGTAGCAGTCGTATCGTAAAAAAAAACTATCCCAAGAATAAAAAAATTAATAAAATAGTTTTAAAAAACCAAAAAAATGAATGTAATCGAAAAGTTGGAAAATAATTTTAGCCACGTCACTAAGATGCCTAATGGTTGTTTGGGTTTTAGCCAAGCTCCGATTTTCATTAAGGGGAGGGTGGGGGTTTGCACTTTTGAAAAATCGATGTTTTTTTGTCTTTTCTTATAGTTAAACATTTCAAGAATATAATCCCAAAATTTCAAGTCAATCAGGGCAAAACTCTCGAAGTTATTGACTATTTAGTCCCGCTCCTCGAACACTGCAGCTCCGACTTCTCTAAACTTCCAACGCGTTTGTTTTTTTCGAAAACACTTTTTCAAAGTTCATGTTCACTGCCATTTGAAAACCACATGACCGATTTATTTCAAACTTGGTACACACTTTCTACATATGAAATACCTCCCCCCAACGGTTAGTTTGAGAGTTTTTTTACATTGAGGAGGTTTCCCTCCCCCAAAATGGCGGAATTTTTCGTAAAAATAGCACTTTTCACTTTACATGACCACCAAAAATTTAGAAATGAAAAAAAAAATTATCATAGACCGTTGGGGGGAGGACTTGATGATACTTTGACTGAATTTGAATGGTACTTGATTTCAGATTATTTCTAGTTGAGATACAGTGAATACCGCAAATCGTGTTTTTCCAAAGGCGTTCTTGGAAAACCTTTGTCACCGGCTTGTTTGTGAATATTTTCGCGTGCAAATTTCACGGAATGTTCTTGAAATGACACTTAACAATGTACGAAAGGTTTCAATGAATTTACTCTATCCGTATAGATGAAAAAAGTTCGCAAAAAAGTGTTTTTTTTTCACGCTGAAACCCCTACCCTACCCTCCCATTCAAGATTCATGAAGATATGAAAATTAAAGAAAAAAATAGCGCAACAAGTCCACTTAAGGACATGTACAAAGTCAACATAACCTCACAATTTTCCGACCCAATTTTCTCATAGATAGTAAAAAAATGTTAGCAAAAAAAAGGATTAGGCGCTGGAGAATTCCCTAACGCAGAGCTTGATGATTTCCTTTTGCCCTAAATATTAATAATCTCTGAGAAATCTCTGTTCGGAAATTTCAGCTACCTCTCTCGCACTCATGTCACGTGGTAGATCTTCTACTTCGCCTTAAGGAGCCATCCAGTGTGACACTTTTAAAAAAATCGATTTTTTTTGCCTTTTTCGACACTTTATACTTTCAAGAATATCATAATCATTTTTATCAATATCATGTTATCGTGCAAAAATCGATAGTTAAATCTTTAAACGCGTTTTTCTCGAAATAAGATTTTTCAAATTTGCTGATATTGTAACTCAGAGCAATTATTCGATTTACTTGAAATTTGAACTGAGTACTCTTGAATATATTTACTCTACAATGACGTAGGATATTTTTGATTGGATAAAAGTTGACGATTTGGCATTGAAAAAAAAACGACCATTTTATATATTTTCGAAAATCCTATGTCATTGTACAGGAAATACCTTCCAGTTAAAATTTTTTTTCCTTTTTCGGTTTCAGCAACTCAACTGGCCAGAATCACGTCAGCAGTGGAGGAACTTTTTTTGCTCCACCAAAGGCAGCGCATAAGTCGCTTGGATCTCAATATTTTTCTACGAAAAAATGATGTTATATGATCAAATATAGCCAAATATATTTTTAGTTTTCCAAAACATTTAATTGAGTACTTTTCTTCCAAAAAATTCGCGAAAATCACCCAAATTTTCGGCGTTCGCACTGGTATAGCCCCTTAACCCTTTCAATACGGCGAAAAAATCAGTTTAGTGCGCCTCATTACCGGAAACAGTTATTTCTCCTCCAAGTGATTATTACGATGAAATAACTTTTCTGTCTGAAACTTGCTCAATAAGGGTGCAAATTCCTCACCACTGCCCGTTTTTTTAGTAACTGGGACACATGTTGTCCCAGATGTAATTTCAATTTTTTTTCCAGCCTGGGACAGCATATGTCCCGTCAGGTACGACGGTTAAACCGAATTTTGAAAAAATCCCAAATCCACAAATACGCGAAGTAAAATCTCTGAAGACCGTACAGTGGAGTAGGGATGTTCCGATACTAGTAAACATAAGTAAAGTATCGATACTTTCCTTTCGATACCAAGTACTTATGGTATCGATACATTCTTCCGATACTTGCTTGGTATCGAAACCAAAAGTACTTGTATCGAATTGAGAAGTATTCGTATGCTGGTCGAGTTTTCGAGCCTACGCCAACGGCCGTGGTGGCGCCGTAGTTGGTCAGGCTCTGGCGGCTCTAGTGTCATTGGGTAATTTTAACCAATAGCGCTACTCGATTGGCATCCATTACCAAACGCAATTGGTCGAGGCTTATCGAATGTATAATACTATCGTTGTGTGATATTCGGAGTCGAAATATTACGATACAAGTGAATACGAAAAAGTACCCTGTTCTTTATTTTCGATATCAAATACTTTTAGCATCGATTCATTCTAGCGATACTTATTCGACATCAAAAGAAACAAGGTACCGAATCGAATGCGACTAAGCGAACTTCACAATTTCTGAACACCATCCCAGCGATGAAAATTACAAGAACGAACAATTTTTTAAACCGCTCATTGTTTACGCCGGGCTGGCAGCGCGGCGAGCGGCGTCGTTTCCATTCTCACAATAAGCTCTCTCTCTCTCTCTCCCTCTGAATTATTTTTCTTCTCTTAAATATTTTCATCGATTAATAAAGATGATTTGCATAATACTACTGTGTCCAAAAAATAAGGTGACATTGTATTTATTTCGAAAATTCTTTATTTATTTTTCCAAATCAATTTCATCCCCTTCAAAGTAATTCCCTCCCGATGCAATGCACTTATGCCAACGGATTTTCCAATCTTCGAAACACTGATTGTAGTCACTTTCCGGGATGGCCTTCAGTTCCGTCTTCGCTGCGGCTTGAATCTCCTCTATCGTATCAAAACGGTGTCCCCGGAGCGATCTTTTGAGCTTGCTGAACAGCCAGAAGTCGCACGGCGCCAGATCAGGTGAATACGGTGGTTGCGGAACGATATGGGTTGAGTTTTTGGCGAAATGATCACGAATTACGAGTGCAGTATGGGATGGTGCATTTATCGTGGTGTAAAAACCAAGAATTGTCTTTCCACAATTCCGGCCTTTTTAGGCGGATAGCGTTACGCAAACGACGCATAACGTTCAAATAATATTCCTTGTTGACTGTTTGGCCCGGCGCAAGGAATTAATAATGCACAACACCACGATAATCGAAGAAAACAGTCAACATGACCTTGATTTTTTGGAACTCACTATACCACTTGTAAACATTTTTTTTAGACATAGCCTCATCACGAAAGGCTTTCTGCACCATCCTCAACGTATCCGCAGCAGAAAATTGATTCCGCAAACAAAATTTAATGCAAATTCTTTGCTCAACAAATTTCGACATCGCAAAAAACGAAAAACTCACTTTTAGCAGCTCACAAAACGACGCGTATCTCAAACACTAATGAATATTTTGACATGTAAATTTGACATAGATGTCACTGACAGTAATACCAACCTAAAAAAAAATAATTCTCCAAATCCTTCGACGCGCGCAGTTTAAATTCAAATGTCACCTTATTTTTTGGACACAGTACTTCTACTTACTGTTTATTAATACATGTGTGGTTTCCAAATATATTTTTCCCATGATCCCATATAGTCTCATAAAAAATTGTAAAAAAGCATCGATATTAGTAGGTATCGATACTTCGAAGGTACTCATATGAGTAGAATCGAAATTTTTTCCAAGTACTAGTTATGTGAGTAGGTATCGATACCTTGTGGGTATCGGAACAGCCCTACAGTCGAGTATTCGTTATACCGAAGTCACGTTCCTTAAAAAGTTCTTTAAGGGGTAAGGCCACTGTAAATTTTTTGAAAAATCGATTTTTTTTTATTGGCTTAAAAAATAGTTTAAACCCTCTAGAATAAGAAAAAAAAGGTCCTGTGCGAAAAAAAATTTGTTGTCCTTAGGAAATGAAGGTCGCCGCCAAGCGTGTCAAAATAAATTATCAACTTTAAACGCGTTTTTCTCGAAACATGGTTTTTCAAAATGGCACGCAGCATAACTCGAACAATTTTCATTTTTTTTACTTGAAATTTTAACCAGATGTGAACATTTACATTATCTTGAGAATGTCGATCGGAATTTTCAAGAACTTTATTTTTTGATTTTTTATTAACAAAAAACTTGCGGTTTTTTTCGTCAAAAATCAATTTTTTTTTCAAACGCACGCCAAATCCACAAAAATTGATACTTTTTAAAATCCGATCGACATTCTCTAGCTATAGCCCTCTAGATTAATGGTTTTTTTTTGTTCTAGATTCAAAAGTGCACCAGTGGTGCTGCGTGCCGCGGAGCCCTGGAAGCAAAACATGTCCCGGGAAGATAGCTGTGGAACCGCCATTTTGTTTTTTTTTACTGTAAAAAAATTTTATAATAAAGTTTAATGTATGCCCGATAACACCATTAAAAGTTTTTTTTCAAATACCTTCAATTTCGGGAGCAAAAAACTAGTGAAAAAACCTTTTTTTTTGGGCCGTTACAGTGGCCTTACCCCTTAAATAAAATATCTTAGTATTATAAATATGGGGATATTTTTTAAAGAAAGGTTTAAATTAGGATTGTTTACGAGCAATTAGCAATTAGAGCGTAATGTATATGATTATGTCGTTGTATCAAGGCTTCGGGTGTCTATCGGAAGGGAATGGACAAATCTTCGTTACATCGAGGTTCGACTGCCCACGTTTCTGCTTTTGTTGTCAGTTTTTTTTTCTGTGTTTTTGTATGTTTTTATTAAAATCATTAGATCCAAATTAGACAATGATTCATTCGTTGGCGATGGTGACCTCGACCTCTACACCCGGCTCGATCGATATGCTGGTGATCTGCTTGACGATCTCGGACGGCGAGTAAAGATCTATGACCCTCTTGTGGATGCGCATTTGGAAGCGATCCCATGTCTTCGAACCCTCACCGCAGGGCGTTTTGCGGGTCGTTATTCTGAGAATCTTGGTCGGCATGCGCACCGGGCCCTTGACCTTGAGCTTTTGTTTCTTCGCACCGTTTATCAGCTCCGAACAAACTTTTGATGCGCGATGCGAGAAAGAAGAAAACAAACAAGTTAGATTCATCATTATCGTTATTGTTTTAACCCTTTTTTTGACACACTGGCTCATTTCGACCCGGAAGAATTTGAAATAAAATGCTCACTTTCCTAAAGTTAAACGTTTTCAATCATTTTTTTACGAAAATTCAATTTTATACTTTCCGAATTTTAATAATGCAGACATATTGAGAAATGTTTAAAATGTATACCGGATTTTTTCAATGAAAACCGACCGAAGGGTCGTTAAGGCCAGGTGGATGAAGTACTATCCGGGTCAAATTGACCCAGTGTGTCAAAGCCGTGGCCAAATATGAGTGTGGCGGGGAAGGGCTAAGGAGGTTGAAGCGTTAACCACAATCGAAGATTTAATATATATATATGGGTGTGTGTGTGTGTGTGTGTGTGCGCGTGCGTGTGGATTATTATCTAGATTATACTGAGTTTTTACGATTATTTTTACACAAAACACCAGAGATAAAAAATAGTTTAAAGGGTAAGGCCAAAGTAGAATTTTCATAAAATCGTTTTTTTCCACGCTAAAACGGTGCTTTATCATTATAAGAATAAGTTACTATTCGATTTATAGCAAGAACATTTTTTTTCACCGACTTTGAGCGTAAAGCGTAAGCCCATCTGTGGCAGCTCTATAGAGTACCTAAAACTTTCAACGCGTTTTTTTTCTCAAAACAGCTTTTTTCCAATTGGCGTGACAAATAACTTCAACAATTTTCACTCGATTTACTTCAAATTTAAAAGTTATGTTCCTAATTGCATTTCGCAGATAAGTACGTACGGAATTTCTGATTATTCGAAAACTTCCGGCGAAAAAAAAGATAACCAAAGAAAATAGTAGTAGGCCATTTTGTACATAAAAAAAAATTCTAACAGCTTGATATTCATACTAAATAGATGTGTACTTAATTTTATGAGTGAATCAATTTTTCATTCGGAAAAAATGGTTAAAATCGAACATGATTTAATACGCGTTACTGTGGCCTAACCCCTTAGTGCATGTAATTTTACGTGCGGTTAGATTGGCAAGACGTTCACGCTATGGGTGATGTATTTTTTTGGCTATTTAGCACCAAAATAAACCATTTGTAGCAACGGATTAATGCAAACTCTGAACCTTTGTAAACATTTAGAAAAAAAAACTCCTTTTTTCTTCTGCATTGTAAACCATATATATATGTATGGATATATATATATATATATATATATATATCCATACATATATATATTATATATGGAAAAATTTCGAAATCGCGGCTGGGATGTTATGGAATGCGTTATGGGATGTTAAGCGTCGTTATGGGATCGGTTATACTGTATTGAAAGGGTTAAACCCTTCCGCCGTATTGAAAGATTTAAACGCCGCATTTAAAGGGTTAAGGGCTTACGTGGGTTTGAAAATTTCAAAAAATCCATTTTTTTTTAAATTCATTATCCTATAATACAATAATCTAGAATATTCTCCCAAAGTTTTAAATCAATTGGAGTAAAAGTCTAGGAGAGAGCCTTTGGGAATTCCCCCCGTTCGGAAAGACCGGCCGAGAGCGACGCAGGTAATCGCATTTTTTTCAAAACACTATTTTTGAAGTCGGTGGACACGATTCCTCAAAAACTAATGCATCGATCTTATTGAAATTATGCACAATTCTTCGAAATAGCATTGACTAGTGATTGAACGAAGGTTTTTTTTTCGATTACAACTAATTTTACACTGCTATACTTAGTGTAAACTGTACCAAAAATTGAACTATTTTGCATACAACTTGGCCAAAAATTAAAATTTCATGTATTTTTAAAAATCCTTCGTTCAATCGCGAGCTATACTTATCTACTGAGAGAAAAAAATTGGTTTTTTAATTCCAGATGAAGCTATCATGCGTTATCCTGACCACCACGAGGGCCCTTTTTTAGGAGTCTCTGGAAACCGGTCTCACCGGCTGAATTTCCCTAATTATTGTATGAATTTTTTTTTAAATATTGTTTAAATGTTGCTCTTGTATGTGCTTAACATTTTGAATGAAATAATTTAAATATTATATTTAAAAAAAGAGAGAAGGTGTTTTTTGGTTTCGAAATCCACGAAATATCATTTATCTTCATTTTTTCAATATTATTATTTATTAGTTATCATCATGATCATCATTATTATCAGATTTTATTGCTCCAGATAACACGCTCCCTCAGTTTGCAGCGAGAAACATTCGCTCATTACGCTCACCTTATCTGGTCGCCCAAACGAGGTTTAAATTTCAAGATTCAAAATTGAAAGTTTGAACTTTCAATTTCAATTACAATTTAACAAAAATCAATGAATTTGAATCCACATGCGCGAATGTCAATTCGAACCTGCACCCGCTCTCGTATTAATAAATAAAAAATGTCAAACAATGGATAAGATTGTTTAACCTTTTTCTAATTATTGGAAACTTTATTTGGGTGACCGGATAAGTTTCAAAATTCATATTTCAACATTCGAAATTGAAAGTTCGAATCTCGTTGCTCGAATGTGGATTCTGTGCCATTGTTTACTCAACATTGGACTTTACTCGTGAATTTCTTGGTCTATTTTGTTGCACATTTAAAAACAGCTTGAAAAGTTACATCCTACATGCTCACGAACGAATTCTAGTAGTTAAGATACACCCTGCCTACAAGGCATTCTTCATCAACTGAGCCACTTTTTGTTCATCCTCTCCAATTTTTTTTAAATCTGTACTTTGAAATATTAGTCAAAACGAACGTCTGTGGTTTTTTGAAGATTTTCTTTGGCGTTCGGAATTTTCAAGTTTTCATTACGGACACTGTATCCGAAAAAATATTTATCAAACCCAAAAAATAACATAATAAAAACTTTTTATTTTTTCCGTTTTATCGAAAAAAATCGAAATCATACTTTTTCTGTATTGAGAAAATTGAAATTTGGCGAAAAAATGCAAATAACATTTTTTTAAACGTAATAACGCACTTTCGATTTCGGTACAAATTTTACAGGATGTCTGTCATTGAGGAAAGAGTCTGAGAAAAAAATTTCAGAATGGTACCTCCAATGATTAGGATGAAAAGAATGTTATTCTCATTTTTTTGCCAAATTTCAATTTCCTCAATGCAGAAAAATTACAATTTTGATTTTTTTCAATAAAGCGGAATAGTTTTTATCCTTGTTTTTTTTTGTTTGATGAATATTTTTTCGGATACAGTGTTCGTAATGAAAAATTGAAAATTTTTGTTCAATCAATTGAATTGACGTTCCTTTTGACTAATATTCAAAACTGGCAGATTTTTAACAAAATTGGAGACACTGAAAAAAAGTGGCCCAGTTGATGAAGAATGCCTCATATAGTAATTATATTTGTTAGATATATGTTCATAATAATAGAGTATTTTACTAGCAGTCATCCATCCAAGCACCGTCGTAGGTGCCTTGAATCGGAGATTGATGAAACGGTACAGCGAACTCATGCTCCGTATATGTAAGTTGTTAGGTACAATTATTATTGTTATGAAATATAAGAAAAAGCGACTTTGCCTCTTTCACTGACCTTTCTCGAGTGAACGAACATTGCGAGAAGTCAGAGTGATTCTGATACGATGAATGGGTGCCACCTCCTGACCAGGCTTCTCCGGATTGTCGGTTTTTAAACTTGCCTAAAAGAGAAAAAAAAAACCCGAAGAAAAATTCATTTTCACGATATTCGATTGTTGAAATGAAAATAGTCTCGTGAATTTCTACGCGTCCGTCGCACTCGGAGCGTCCTAACCTCCAAAGCGCAAAATATTCGGTTTGGTTCCGTTTCACAGAGCATTGGCGAAATTAGAAGTGTAATGGAGGTAGCGATAACGATGTACAAGTTATTACCATTGTCGACGCGTTTTTCTGGTCGAGATGATCAATTTGTAACGATTAAGAAAACTGATCAGCGCTGAACCAGTTAACACGCAAGCTGGGCACGTGTCAGCGAAAGAGAGTGCTCGCCGGATTATCGCGGTGACTTCCGGTACGAGGGACGCGTCGGTGACTCGCGCCGTGTACGCCCGGAAGACTCGCAATTTCGAATCCGCCGGAAACGCTTCGCTGATAAACATTTCCAATTATGTTTCCGAGCACGACGCGGATCCATTTGTTGCTTTGTTGGGGATTGTAGTTCTTTATCATTCTGTTGTGCATTGCTGGAGGGATTCATTAGCGGAACGGAAGTTGGACGTTGAGTTGAGCAGCGTCGTCGGGCAGGAAGTGGCGCTCGAACGTGAGGCCCGGATAGGATTGAATTTTCGCGATTTCGGGCATTGGCTCGGTGAAACTGGATTCTATTGGGCTGGCGCTAGTAACAACTGGTGTGTTACCAACGTGACGTTCCTTTTCGAATGGAAAAAATGGCTTCGAGCATTCATTAGAGGAGAAACGTACATTTGTTGCACAACTCTTGAATGCCGTGATGAAATTTTAAAACAAGCCGCTTGTTTGTGATGGGAAGCAGAGGAAAATCGACGCTATTTTGATTCCTCGTTGCTTTAGGCTGGGAACAATTCGTCTAACGCTAGTAACAATTGGTAAGTTACCAACATGACGCTTCTTTTTAGGGAGAAAAAATCGCTTCGAGCGCTTATTACGAAGAAAAACGTAGATTCGTTACAATACTCTTGAATGTCGAAATGACATTTGAAAATTGCCGCTTATTTGTGGTAGGAAAAAGAGATGAACATCGACGCCATATTTATTCCTCGTTATTTCAGGCTGTGGCGATTTTACGAAAAAAAAGAACGAAAATTATGCCAAAATAATGTTGCTATCGGCTGGCGCAGGGCAAACCGAATTTTTGGATTTTTTGTACACGAAGTATTGCGGTTTTCGCGAGCTAGTGACTTTTTCGATCACGTGATCGTTTTTATGTTGCACCATGCGGCGTATAAAGTTACTACGACGTGGCTAATTGCTTCTTGGGTTACAAAAACAATGCTAATAAGTTACTAGAATAATGCCGCTCTCCGCCGCCCGTGAAATGTCATCCCAAGCTGCCCTTTTAGCGTAATATTCCCAGCATAAACATTCTGCAAGCTATTGGCCGCACGTGCGATGTCCAATGGGAGCTTCAGTTTCCTAGAGGATTTCTGGAATACCTGAGCTCCCATTGGATATCGTTCATCGCTCATCGCAAATCGCGCGCAGTGCGTGGGCACTTGGATAAAGTGCTGCTGCTTTTAACTGCTCATGAAATTGCACCCCAAAGGGACAACAACGCCTCGGATGAAAATGCACCCTGAAGATGCGTAGTACGATGGTTAATTCATGGAATTTCAGCTGACTGGCGATAAAAAGTAGCTTTATCATTTTCTCGGTAACCTGCGAGCGGTTTTTCCCGTAAAAATTTAAACAATCGACGCGAAAAACGACAAAAATGCCGATCGACATTCCCGCTTTTGTCTACGCGACCGCGGTCGCGGCTGGAGGAGTTCTCGGATACGTTAAATCCCGTGAGTGGTCGACTGTTTTTTTAACGTACACAGTGTATTTTCCCGAAACCAAAAATTCCAGAAGTATTTGGAAAAGAATAAAAAATGACGAGCTCTTAATTCAACTTTTAAACGCATTTATTATTCATTATGAAGAAGATGTGCAAAGAAAATTATTCTCCGTATAGCACTCGAAATTCGCAATAACAAAATTTCATCGCAGCAATTACAAAAACAATAGTAATGTTAGCAAAAATAGTTTTAAAATCATAATTAGCAAAATTAATTGAAATCAAGGGCATAACTTGATTGAAAAAAAAAAAAACTATCGAATCATCAATACAATAATAATAAAAAGCAACAATACTAACAATGAGAATAAATTGTTCATATTGTCATTACAATAGAAAATTTTTTTTTTTGCTGTATAGTGAGAAATAATTCTTTGTGCTCTGGCGATAAATGGCATTGAAAAAAAACAAATTGTCTGTTGGATGATGACGTAGAGTCAGCCTGCACTAGATTTTTCTGGACTAAATTTGGAACTCTCATGTGTGAAGAATATTACAAACCACCAACACAACAATAATAATTATGAGCAAATTTTCCGAATAATAATTTGTTATTGTATTTTTTTAAGAAATATATATAACAAAATGTAAAAAATGTAAGAAATATATATAGCAAAATGTAAAAAATTATAATTATTATGATAATAACTTTCAGAATATTTTTAATCATTATATTATTATCCATCTATCTAATTAAATGTGTATCTATCGTTATTAACAATCTTAACTAATATTCAAAATGTTATAAATAATCGCTTTGAAAAACACGATTTAGGATTTTCTTTAATTCGAAAAACAACTATGATAATCCTTTGTTGTTTTATCTCAACCTGCATGGTATGATCAAATATAATAACTTTTATTTTAGATTCCATTCCTTCGCTCGGCGCTGGACTCCTTTTCGGAGGCATACTGGGCTACGGAGCATTCCAAGTCTCTTCGACACCTCCGCAGTACAGTGTTTTCCTCGGCACCAGTGCCACCCTCGGCGGGCTCATGGGCTACAGATTTTACAGTACCGGCAAAATCATGCCAGCGGGAATAATCGCTGTTTTGAGGTATCACTTCCACCCTCGAGTTGCATATTTTAGAAAACTCCTTAAACATTTCATTTATTTCCATCCATTTTCAATTATTGATAGATAATTTTTAGATCCTTTAACGGTGTAAAAAATAAACTCTACGAGCCCCCTAATCGTTTTATCGTTAATTTTTTTCCATGATCAATAATAGATGAATATTACACCTTCGATTATTTGATCGTTTATCGTTGAATTGTTGTTAATAGTGGTTGCGCACTTTAGAGAGCCGTTAATAACTTTTTTTTATTGTCAATTATATTTCAAGGCTACCTCAATAATTTCGGTGATACATTCGCTCATATGTACGTGCTTAATCATTTTATGGTTTATTTGTGTTTCCTGTTGATAGCAGTTGCATATTTTTTTAAACCGCTTAATCATTTTATCATTAATTTTTATCCATTCTCAGTAACGGATAAACATTTTGGAGCCCCTCTCAGTTCTTTAAGGGGTCTTCTCACTTTAGATGCTAAAAAAGGCCATTTTAATTAATTCCTTTGATAGGTTTATTATATATTATAGATATTGATATAAACTTCTTAAACTCAATAAATACACTTTCGAAATAGATTAAAAAGAAAATTTTAATGAATTCATGTAACCCAAACCAAGTTTAAAAGCGTTTTTCTCTAAACAACGTTTTTCGACGGTTTTGTTAATAAAATCTTCGAAACTACTGAACCAATCCTTATGAAATTTCAACCACTTATTCTTTACAACTATAGCTAGAGCTATAGCGCATATGAAGGATTTAATTTTTTTTTACAGTTACTATTTTTTTGCCTAAAACGGTGAAAAAAAAACCTTTTTTTGTTTTTTCGAAAAATGTCCGCCATTTTGTTATTTTTGTATATATAAAAAATCGTATGATATGCGCTATAGCCATTAACATACAGAATCTAAAATCGTTTGATTTTTTTGGTTCGGTTGACCCATCTCCGGGTTTTTATCAACAGCGCAGACCTACAATTTTTTTAGGACATTTTTTTAACTATCATTTGCGTCCATAAATAGTGACTTATATAAATACATTTAAAAAAATGTTTTTTTTAAATGTATTTATTAAGTGTAACAACTTTTATATCAATATCTATAAGCTTATCAAAAAAATTCATGAAAATAGCCTTTTTTAGCATCTAAAGTGAGAAGATCCCTTGAATCGTTTATTGTTTATTTATTGTTGATAATAGTTGCATATTTTAGAGGCTCGTTCATAATCTCGTTCTTTATTGTTATCTATTTTATTATTTTAAAACCCCTTTATTTTTATTTTCTAATATTTTAGAGACTCAAAAATCCTACTCTTTATTTTGATTTATCGTCGACGGTATTTTTCAATGCCCTTAATAATTGCATTGACTTTGCAGCGCCGCCATGTTCGCCAGATGCGCCCTGCAAAAGTTCAAAAGCCCGGCATTGAGAGTCGACTGAGTACGCATGAGAAAATGGTTTTTGATATTTTTTTCATAAGACCTTTTTTATAAGGCGTAGTTTGCTACAGTTCACTGTAGGTGGTCGTTTTCAATCTCGATCGCTCGAGATCTTATTGACTTCTCGTACTCGTAATAATCGCGCTAACAGGCCAATTGTACGAGGGAAATAAACGATGGATGAATTGGATTCTATCTTCATTTGATTACGCCGTATTGTCGACGCTCCCCAATCAACGATAAAACGTCGAAACGCAAACGCGAAATACGCGGAAGAAAAAAAGAAGAAACGAAAAAATGAGCAAATGGAGTAAGCAGCGAATAATAGGGTATTTTACTCTATGTAAGAGAAATACTAGGAATGTATACTAGATAGTAAAAATGTAGAATAAGGCAGCTTTTGCATGTGCAATCGAATAATGTTGGTTTTCATTTATAAAAACACAATAAATTTTATAATTTATTTTTAAAAAACTACTTTTTCTATTTCTTCAACAAAAATGCGAAACGGTAACCGCCATAATGGATTCCGACGTGACATTGACATAGTAAAGAAAGAAAGCGGTAGACGCATTACTCTAACCCGTGAAAGAAAGCGCCAACAATTATATTTTCCCGTTTGTCATAGTTAATTGCAAGTTTTCAAATAGCTGTAATTAAAAAAAAGAACAAATGAGTTTGTTTTTCGGATTATGACTTTAGATCTCTTCTCGGAAGTTCAAACCAAGTCTGCCTCATCTTTATATCAATGATAAAATAGAGGCGAGAATTCCATTAGTTTATTGCCACCAAAGGTTCAAATTGAGACACCTTTCAAAAGATGATGGAATGCTTTATTGAAGAAGAAAAAGGCCCGCAAGTCGCTCGTTCGAATTTCGCGCTCTTGAGAACCGCTGGCGCGGCGATTGGCAGGGACGCGCGCGTTCCGAAAATTTCCGGCGAATTGGCGCGTGCGCGGTGCGAGGGCGCTGCGGTCGCCGCGCGTTCACGAACGCGCCGCACTATCGTCGGAGCTCTGCTAATGGCTGCTCGTGGCCGTTCTGCCGTGACGGGAGTCTTTGAGGTCTGGCTCTTTCGTGCGCGTTCTTCGACGATCCCGCGAACATCCAGATTTCTTTAGACCAGGAACAAGCGCGAAATCAGGGCCGACCGAAAGGGATATCGAAACAACCGCGACGTTCAGTGTGCCAGCGACGCGAACGAATCCTAACGCCGTAAATTAAAAAGATAAAAAGTCCCGATAAATAAGCCACCGAAAGTCGCGAATGTTCTCTACGTGTCCAAAGTTCGACGTTAATTTTGCTTGTGCGAACGACGACGAGCAGTGGCCACGACAAGGACGCGCGCCACTGGACTCGAGGCCCTTTTGACTGATTTTTGGGATCAAGTCAACGAAAACCTCCACCATTCCGCCAATAACCGAGTGCCGGCCCGCAGGGTGGCGATCGTTTGATAAGGTAAGCCCTTTTGCCCTTTGTCATTATTGTTATCATTCTCGCTTCGTCTGACTGCTGACTGTCATACTGAAAATCTCCACACCCCCCACCCTCCTTCGCCGACTCGCTGCTCGAGCGGATCGAAAATGGTCACGGCAGTGGCGCTCATTCCGTTCTTGGCAACCGTCGCAACCTCCCCTCTCCCCATACCGCCGTCACTTCCATAACCCTACGAAAAATTCGAAATAATTCGTAAAAATAGCATTCGCCGAGTTCTTTCCCGCGAGGTTGTAACGCTCTGGAGTAATTCGCTTCGGGCGGAACGAAAAATGGTTCTCAACTTGACAGGCTTACGTTAGTCATGTTTCGGCACCGAGGAAATCTTACATGTGGAATAGATCATCGTGTTTTTAATAACAAAAAAAAAATATTGTTTTTTGTCGCAAAGGGCGCATTGTTTTGTAGACTTTTCCAAAGCATTCTGAATTTTCATTAAATCTCGCTTACATCTTCACGGGAGATACACACCTAGGAGCCGGAAGAAAAGGTCATTTTTGTGAATTTCTCCAAGGAAAACTATTTGAAATTTCGGATTGGGATTTTAATTACCTAAAATTATATACGGAAGAACCTCGATTATCAGAACCAATTGGGACCGAGACTAGTTCGGATAATCGAAATGTGGGTTATTTGGGACGGGATCATAAACAACACCTTTTTACATAAAAACAGTACATACATATGTGCATGTACTGTTTTTATACATATATGTATGTACCTTTAGGGTACATACAAAAAACCCACGTTTCGATTATCCGAACGATTTTATAACAAAAATATTTAAAAACGCATTCGACTTTTGGGTTTTTTGGGACGAGATCATAAACAACAACCTTTTACATAAAAACAGTACAGTACATGTCAAATTTTAATATATATGTATGTACTGTTGTTATGTACATACATATATCAGGTGTTAATATATATATATATATATATATATATATATATATATATATATATATATATATATATATATATATATATATATATATATATTAAACGCCTGAAAAAAGTCGAATGCCTTTTTTAATATTTTTTTTATAAAATCGTCCATTTTTAATTGACGAACGGCCGTAACGCGTTTTTGAGCGGCTAAGTCTCGCAGCCGTTTGAGAAGGAGAAGTTGCGTTGGGTTGCTCATTGTTGCTCACGGCAGTGGCAGCGAGCAACAACGTATCTTTCGCGCCAACGTTCGGATAATTGAGCGTTCGGATAAACTAAGCCATCGTTCGGATAATTGAGGGTTCGGATAATCGAGGTTCTACTGTACATTCAAAAATATGTTTAATTTTCTTTATTTAAAAATATAAAAAATATACAAGGATATTGTATCGTCGTAAAAAAATCTGCGTATACGGTGCCCACTGGCGTTTCTTCAAAAATCATCGGAAAAAAAAACCAAAAAGATTATTAAATTAGATACTATAATCTAGTATTTGTCGCAGACGATTTTGAAAATATCGATTTATGACAAAATGGCGGACGTTTGAACATAAATAGTGATTTTTGGGCCAAAATTAATTATTTTGCCTATAAAACAAAAACTAAGTAACGGAAAAAAAATCCTATGACAAGTACTAGATAATGGTGTATAGGATAACCACAAAAAAACCTCAAGGCAATCGGTTCGTTGGTTTTCGAGAAATTTTGGGTACCGATTTGAAAAGCGTGGTTTTGAGAAAAACGCGCTTGAAAATTTGGGAATGAATAAATCATGAAATTTGTCAACTTACATGGAACATTATTCTTTTTGTAAAATAAATATTGTCTCTTCTCGAAGGGTGCATTGATTCGCAAACTTTTGCAAAGTATTTTAAATTTTCATTAGACCTCGTTTGAATCTTAATTAAATATTAATTAAATCTTTAAATCTCTTAGTCTCATTTTTATTTAAGTAAATATTTTTTCTCCACGAAATATTCTAAGTTTTGATGAAATGTTAATTAATTTTTAATTAAATCTTCATATTCCTTCTGAAGGTTTTCTAAATATTAAATAAATATTGCGGTTATTTTCTACCAAGGGCGCATTATTTCGCAAACTGTTCCAAAGTGTACTAAATTTTGATCAAATTTTGTTTGAATTTTACTTAAATCGTGATTAAATTTTTAAATTTCTTGAAGTTTTTTAAAAAGTAATAAATATTGTCTTTGCAGAATACTGCCGAAAATAAATATTGTCTTTTCGCCACAAAGAGCGCATTGTTTCACAAACTTTCCCAGTATGTTGCAAATTTTTATTGTCTTGCAATTATTAACGCGTTTAATTGATCCAGCCGGAAACGTTTTCCCAGACGTTTCCGACGCGAATCACGTAAACACCTTTACATCGCGGACGAATCATCACGTATCTTGCTGTTTCTCTCGAAGTATCCATTATTCATCGATATCATCCGTGTCAGCCTCTTCGGGCACAGGGAAATAATGCCGGGCTGAAGAACACGCGAAAACTTCGTCACAAGCGAGAGGGATATCAATTTCCATTTTTTTTTTGTAGAATTTCTTGCCAAGTATAATTAATATGGGACAATTTTTTTACGCTTTTTAACTAGAGCTACGTCACGCCTGTATTTATTTTTCTCCGAAACTATACGAGAGTGGGATTTGAATCCGCGACCTCCGAATGTTCTGGTTCAGAGGCAAGCACGCTAACAACGAGACCAGAACACCGGTCCTCTTGGTGTTATTATTATTATTTATTATTATTTTTTTATAGACTTTATTACTCCGAGCAACGCACTTCCTCAGTTTGCACTGGGAAACATTCACCTACCCCCGGGGGTTAGGCTCGATCTTAAGAGGGAATGATACCTCATCGCGGTCGGTATGGTAGAACAATTATAGATTCCCAAAAATCTCGGAAACGGCTCTTCAGATCCCGTCGAAACTTTGCCAAACGACGTCAAATAGATAGACGAACAGCTGTCTTCCCCTCAAATTTTCTGAATTTGAGGACAAAAATGTAGATTGGCTTATCATAAGCCAATCTAGTTTTTTTTTCTCAAATTCAGAAAATTTGAGGGGAAGACAGCTGTTCGTCTATCTATTTGACGTCGTTCGGCAAAGTTTCGACGGGATCTGAAGAGCCGTTTTCGAGATTTTTGGGAATCTATAATTGTTCTACCATACCGACCGCGATGAGGTATCATTCCCTCTTAATCTAGACCTGAACAATAGCGCTGGGCGACACTCGAAGGTTCCGACACCATCTCGGCTGCCGCCCAGTCAAAAAGATAAAATATATGATTATTATAATTATTATAATTATTATAGTAGGTTTCTAATGCCGATGAAATGTCGAAACTTGTATAAAGTATACATAATGATAACAACAATAATATTAATAATAATAACCATCATAATGGTAATACAACGTAATGGTACGTTATTACGTACTATTATTGGGAGTTCAGATAAGTCTCCGCCGTTTTCTAATAAAAAATTGGGCATTAATTGTGAAAGAACGGAACTTTGTTTTATTCAAAGCATTGTCAATCGCTAGCCACTACTTTTTCCCATATTTCCGGCAGCATATGGATACCGCGTCGGAAGAACGCTTCATCTTTTGAGGCTATCCACAAATCGACCTAATTTTTGGTATCTGCATATGATGTAAAGTGCTGCTCAGGCAGGCCGTGCGTCATCAATCGAAATAAATTATAGCCAGAGGGTGCAATGTCTGGTGAATACGGCGGGTGGGGTAAAACCTACCAATTGAGTGTTTTCAAGTAGGTTTTGACCGGCGCCGCAAAATGTGGACGAGTATTATCATGCAGGGGAATAATTTCGTCGTGTCTTGAGTAGTAGTGTCTCGGCTTCAGTGCATATGGAACCCAATTTCCTTGCTTTTGAATCATTCCCAACGATTTTAAACGATGTGAAATTGCTTGTCGAGTCACTCCTACCGTAAGAGCAAGTTCTTCTTGCGTTTGGCACGAATCTCTCTCCAATAATGCTTCCAATTCCGCGTCTTCGTACACTATCGGCCTTCCGCTACGTTCTTTGTCTTCAACGTCAAACTCACCGTTCTCAAACTTTTGGAACCACTCACGACAACTGTTCTCACTTAAAGCAACCTCACCATATGCTTCTACACGCAATCGATGCGCCTCAGCTACAAATTTCTTCAAATTAAAGTAGTAAATCTAAAGTTCCCGCAAATGACGCTTATTCCGATCTCGAAACGCGACATTTTCGCACGAAAAAATTATGTGATGCTGATACAAAATCACTAATATTTCGGAGTTTAGGTCTTGCCAGATGTCCAACCTTACGATATGACGTTCTTCATCTGACAATTCCAACCATAATCTCCTGGTGGGGCCATTTTTTGTCAAACGGCGGAGACTTATTTGTACTCCCAATATGCTTATTGCTGTTATTAGGAATTAGTTATTGTACCGTACCATAGTAATTAATTAGTATCAATGGTATAATAATAATACATGTTGGACGAAAGCGTCATTGACCACCTGGACGCCGTTACCTTGGCATCGACCAGTGGTCTGCACAAGACGTTGAGAGCGTCAACGGGGCCCTCTGCAGCGAATTTAGGTAGCGTCTGAGCACGATCTGTAACTAACGAGTTCATTGCCACCAATATGTTGGCTGCGCCGGTCCTGCTCTACTCATTTGGCGTCTTCAAATGGCGTAGAGATGAGCTTATGCAGCTGGACATCGGCACACGGAAGATAATGAACATCCAATGGAGCTTACACCCCGCATCTGTATACGCCGCTTCAGAACGGAGGACGTGGGATCTTGGGATAGGAGTGTTTTCACGACCGCAGTATCCTCGGAATGGCAAGCGATGCAATACGCGGTTGGATTCACTCCTGGAGATCGTGCACGACCGTGAGCTTCATGGGGTGAGGGCATTTCTTTATAAGGCGGCAGATCATGTGGGAGAGATCCTCAGCTTGGAGTTCCGCCGGCGTCGGCGTGGTACTTTGCCAATAAACTTCGTCGATCGGTTGCCCAAGTCCCAACTTCGGCGGGCAACTAGAGCGACCGAGCAGATTGTTCTGACTCGGCTGGTGCCGGGGGGCACTGTGGGCTGAATCTTCCAGGAGGACACCCGCGACACCTCAGCGAGTAGCGACACCATAGTCCCGAGTTGGCTGACTAATGCCGACGAGAGCGAGGATCATCCATTGGAAGTGGTGCGGCTGTTGGCCCACCGGTTCATTAAGGGTCGGCACCAGCCATTCGGGTTGGATTTGCGGTGGCAGTGGTTAAGCCGCACCCTGGTTGGGGATCCTACGGGGGGCGACGAGCTAGCTACGTGATGTCAGCTCGGGCAGCAGCCTGCTGAGTTGTTCAAGTATGGAAAATCGCTTGACTTTATCAGCAATTGCATCCGGCACCCGCCTCCCGGGTGTATACGGAGTGTAACGCGTACGCGGTGCCCCTCTGATTTAACGTGATCTCGGTCCCGGATCTAAAGGGAGGTTGTGTAGTTAAGGGTCTTGGATTAGGTACTGCACGTTGAAGACGAATGGCAGTCTCTGTCCTGACTAGACAGCACGTGGCCAGACCCATGCACGGTGTGTATTTCGACACGTGGAAGAACTGGCCTGTCCGCCCAACTGACCTTTTCCTTCTTGCGGTCAACTGGACTGATGTCCGAGACCGAAGTGTTCATCTGCGCCTCTCATGATGGAGTTGTCAATACGCTGGTCTATCGCAGCTACGTTATGGGTCAGCCACTGCCGACCATTTTGTGTCGTGCATGCAAACAAGCGCCAGAGACACTGATGCATTCACTGTCGGCCTCCCCAGAATATGCATTCTCCAGCTATGTCCATCTCCATAACGCGGCCCTGAGAATGTTGTATTACTGTCTACGGTACCCTTATGGGATAGACCGGGAGCCCGTGCCGCCTTATTTGCCGGGAGGTATTGAGTTCGTTGTCGTGGGCGAGCGGTGCCGGATTTGTTGGTACTCGTTCGCGACTATCGGGCCACTGCAAGTGACTAAGGTTGGCGTCCTCTTCGATTTAGACGACAAACGATATACGTCATTGAGTTCTCGGCCCCGGCCGAGGAAGACGTGTCGCGAAAGGACAAGGAAAAACGACGCAAGTATCAATCTCTCCTGGTCGAGCTGCGTCGTCATCACTGGGGGGTTCTGGGTGACTCTCGTTGTCCTTATAATAGGCGCGCTTGGGGGAATGAAGAAGTATTTTGTATGAGGCCTCGCCGGCATAGCGGTTTGCAAACCCAGTGTCCGGTTGCTAGCAGGTCGGATGGAGATGGTGGTCATCTTTGGATCCTTACCTTTACTCGGGAACACGATTGGCGACTGCGGTAGCCGCTCACCATCTAGCTTGAAGGAGCGGCTATCGCAGGTCGTTGTTTAACATTTCGGTATCGCGTTTTTTGACTGGGTGACACCCGAGGCGGTGTCGGAGCCCTCCAGTTCCACCCGGCATTATTGTTTCGGTCCAGATTAAAATGGCGCCTAACCCCGGGGGGTAGGTGAATGTTTCCCAGTACAAACCGAGGAAGTGCGTTGCCTGGAGAAATCAAGTTTATTACTATACAACATTATAATAAGTTATTACTTTCTATTGGTATTGTCACTGAATATCATTATGAATTATTGATTGTCCAGTACTATAGTCATTAATTCGTATCAATAGTATAATAATAATCATAATAAGATTTTATTTCCCGGAGGGCAATGCCTTAGTTTGCACTGGGAAAAATTCACCTACCCTGGTGGGTTAGTCTCGATCTTTATGGAATCCGGAACAATAATAATAACAATACAACGCAGTAATTCGTAAATTATTACGTTGCAACAACTAGGAAGTCATTACGCTGTAATAACTAGTGAATAATTACGGTGTATTACTATTATTATTTTTGTTATTGGTATATGTGATACTCTTTGTCCCTTAATGAACTGTTTGGCGAAAAATTGGGAAATAATTTTCTTTTTTAATTCGGAAGTCTTTAATAAAATGGCCGATCGCTAATAGAAACATAGTAAATGAAAATTACATACAAATAAAATGAATAAATAAAAACGCGTCGCGCCACGAGTCGCGATTTTTCACAAATTTTTCTTTAAACTTTGAAGTAGATTCGGCAGGGAAAAAACAAATGTTGAAGAACTTTTTTCATCGGATGTCTCGGCGAAACTGAATGAAGGAAATAGACTTCTCAATAAATAATTAACACATGAAGAACACGATATAAGCGAGTCAATATTCCTCAGACTCGTGTGTTTTTCCTCAAAGACGTGCAATCAGATGGAATTCTTCACTATGATTATTAACACGAAGTCTTGCTACGATAATTCACGAGCCTTTGGCTCTCAACCAGCCACGCGTCGGTATATTTTGATTCTGCGCCGAGCAATTGCTCTTATATGGAGCGCAATCGTCAGGTGTTTGTCTTATCAACAAGAAAATTTTCCATTCGCCTTAGCGCACTGTCGTAATATATACACACACAGACACACACACACACACACGCTTTTTCTTTTCTTCCTCGTGACATCGCCATCTCGAAATTTGTTTACCACAGGTTATTTTTGCATTTTTATTGAAATTACGGTAAATTTTATAGTTCATACGACCATACAGAAAATATAGTTTTTAAAATATTTTTCTCGCATCCCCCCCCTTTCCCACCTCTACTTGATACTTCACTGTTGAAATTTCCTAAGAGAACCCTCGAGTCGTTGCCCACAGACAGTCTTTCCCATTGCACTTCCGTATGCCATTTGCACGAGAGCGCAGGGAAACTGCGGAAGACCCGTGCCAGTGTTCGACCAAGTGATCACCCATCCGAGTATAACCTGGACCAACTCGGCTTATTACCGTAGATCACTATCGGTTGAATGAATATATATACACCGGATGACAATTATAAGGGTCTTGCGCGGAGATTTTGTGAACGAGAAAAAAATGATGTTAAGTAGTTTTTTAAGTCCTCTTCGAAAAAAACAGCGCGTACGTTTGTGATGAGTAATATTTGCCAAAAAATTAAACATTCTTGAAAAAAATCCAAATTCCATTTTGAGTACAGCCGAATGAGCTAATTAAATGCCGAATTGGAAACACTTCTCCAAAACTGTTTTGTGTATCCTGTCATCCAGAAAAAACGATCAGATATGCATCTGAAAGTGGATAAATGGAATTATATCTCATTTTGGAATTTTTTTTGTGTTTCGTATTTTCAATTTAATTATCTTCACTCTGCTGAACTGAAAACTGGATTTTTGTTTTTTTCAAGAATGCTCAATTTTCTCGGGCAATTTCTCCTCGTCCAAAAAATGTGCGATATTTTTTTTCGCAACGGACTTGAAAAACTATAAATATCATATATTTTTCGTCGTCGCAAAATTTCCGCGCCCAGACTCATGAAAACATATGACTACCTTATAATTGTCCCCCTGAAAAAAAAAATATATATATATATATGTGAACACGCAGTGTAATGGCGATAAAGCATCGGAGTCTTCCTTACCGACCGAGCAATCAAGAATTGCCGCGGCGTAAATACAATCGATGTTCTTTTCTTTCAATACGTTTCCAACAGTCAGCTGGCTCTTTCATTTCTACGCGTAATGTTGCGCAATCGGTGATTACCGAATGCAATAACAACGATATCGTGAGAAAACTTTACAACGCGTACGCGCGAGTCATCGGATTTTCGCGGAAAGCGCTTACGCGTTGATCCTCCGGCGAATCGTTTTATTGCCAGTTTTGCCGTTCCGTGATTGGCAAAGTAAAGCTCGAGAGCAGGAAAGTCATCTCGGCACGTGAAACATCGCATTCGGGATCAAGCGGGATTCCCAGCCGGGATCTTCGAACTAACTTTACGCAACAGTGCAACGTTTTTCCGGTAAATAAAAAGTCTTAGGGTAGGCAGAACTAGTTGCAGAAGGGCCTAAGACTTTGAATTTTTCGTAAGTAATGAGAACGTACGAAAATTTTAGGTTACCGGTTCACCCATCTTCTTATCACTTTTGAAGTAAAGACGTTGAACGAATGGCGCAGTGTTCCGAAAATTAAATCGTCCAACGTCCTCTTGAGTTCAATCAAACCTCACGACTCTCGAGGACAACCCGTGGCTGAAAAAATAAACATGCTTTGTCCCACTGGCCCGCCCCCCGTGGTGATTGGAAACGTTATCTTCTGAATCGTAGGAAAAAAAAAACGACGATCACAAAACGCCGGTAATATCTCATGTGAAGAACAAAAAAATGAGAGTGTGCGTTCCGAGACTTGCGACATTTAAGACATGTTGCGTTCGCGAACGTTCAAATTTGAATGTGATACTTGCAACTGTTTGGTAACTGTACGGCAGCTGCACCGTAACTGCATTGTGTCTCTAGCGTAACTATACAGTAATTGTACCGTAAGAATACAGCAATTTATCGTTACAGTACAGCAATTGTATCGTAACTATGAAGCAATTGTATATTTAGTAACTGTAACTGTACCATTACCGTACCGTACTACAACTGTTTTATAATCTTGACGCAATTATACATTGATTGCGCCGTAACAGTACAGTAACTGTCCACTAATTCTACCATAAGTGTACAGTAATTTTTCACAACTTTGTATACAGTAATAATACCGTAACGTTAGAGTACTTGTACCGTAACTCTACTGTAATTGTTACGTAACTGCATAGTAGCCGTAAAGCAACTGGACTTAACGGTACCGTGACACTACAATAATTGTTCTCTGCCGTGCAGTAGCTCTACCGTAATTGTACAGTAATTATGCGGTTATACTGTAATTCTGCAACAAGTGTGCAGTGATTGTAGTGCAACCGTACGGTAATTCTACCATGGGTCTAGTTGTACAGTAATTGGACGGTAACTATACCGTAATTCTACCATAAATGTCCAGTAATTGTACCGTAACTGTACAGTAATTTTGACATAGGTATGCAGTAATTATACCGTAATTTTATAGTAATTTTATAGTAATTGCACCCTAACTACATAGTTGCTGTAACGTAACTATATTCAACGGTACTGTGACTGTACAATCATTGTTCCCTGTTGGGCAATAACTATACAGTAGTATAAATTGTACAGTGACTATAGAGTAACTGTACTGTATAGTACAGTCTGTACTACTGAGTAGTTTATACTGTACAGTAGCATAAGCTGTACAATAATTGTTACGTAATTGTACCGTAACTGCACAGTTGCTGTAACGTAACTATACTCAACGGTACTGTGACTGTACAATGATTGTTCCATGTTGGGCAATAAATGTACGGTAATTGTTCGGTAACTATACAGTAGTATAAACTGTACAGCAGTATAACCTATACAGTAGTATAAACTGCACAGTAGTATAAACTATACAGTAGTATAAACTACAGTAGTATAAACTGTACAGTAATTATAGAGTAACTGTACTGTATAGTACAGTCTGTACTGCTGAGTAGTTTATACTGTCCAGTAGCGTAAGCTGTACAGTCATTGTTACGTAATTGTACCGTAACTGCACAGCTGCTGTAACGTAACTATACTCAACGGTACTGTGACTGTACAATCATTGTTCCCTGTTGGGCAATAACTATACAGTAGTATAAACTGTACAGTAGTATAAACTATACCGTAGTATAAACTGTACAGTAACTATAGAGTAACTGTACTGTATAGTACAGTCTGTACTACTGAGTAGTTTATACTATACAGTAGCATAAGCTGTACAGTAATTGTTACGTAATTGTACCGTAACTGTACAGTTGCTGTAACGTAACTATACTCAATGGTACTGTGACTATACAATGATTGTTCCCTGTTGGGCAATAAATGTACGGTAATTGTTCAGTAACTATACAGTAGTATAAACTGTACAGCAGTATAACCTATACAGTACTATAAGCTGCACAGAAGTATAAACTATACAGTAGTATAAACTACAGTAGTATAAACTGTACAGTAACTATAGAGTAACTGTACTGTATAGTACAGTCTGTACTACTGAGTAGTTTATACTGTACAGTAGCATAAGCTGTACAGTAATTGTTACGTAATTGTACCGTAACTCCACAGTTGCAGTAACGTAACTATACTCAACGGTACTGTGACTTTACAATGATTGTTCCATGTTGGGCAATAAATGTACGGTAATTGTTCGGTAACTATACAGTAGTATAAACTGTACAGCAGTATAACCTATACAGTAGTATAAACTGCACAGTAGTATAAACTATACAGTAGTATAAACTATACAGTAGTATAAACTGTACAGTAACTATACAGTAACTGTAATATATAGTCAGTAGTATAAACTGTACAGTAATTGTTACGTAATTGTACCGTAACTGCACAGCTGCTGTAACGTAACTATACTCAACGGTACTGTGACTGTACAATGACTGTTCCCTGTTGGGCAATAAATGTACGGTAATTGTTCGGTAACTATACAGTAGTATAAACTATACAGTAGTATAAACTATACAGTAGTATAAACTGTACAGCAGTATAAACTATACAGTAGTATAAACTGTACAGTAGTATAAACTGTACAGTAGTATAAACTATACAGTAGTATAAACTGTACAGTAGTATAAACTGTACAGTAGTATAAACTGTACAGCAGTATGAACTATACAGTAGTATAAGTTGTACAGTAGTATAAACTATACAGTAGTATAAACTATGCAGTAGTATAAACTGTACAGTAGTATAAACTGTAAAGTAACTATACAGTAACTGTACGATATAGTAAAGTAGTATAAACTGTACACTAGTCGTTAGGGAATTGTACCCTAACTGTATAGTTGCTGTAACGTAACTATACTCAACCGAACTGTGACTGTACAATCATTGTTCTCTGTTGGGCAATAACTGTACAGTAATTGTTAGGTAGTTTTACGGTAATTCTACTACAAGTGTCCCATAATTGTACGGTAATTATACAGTAATTGCACGATAATTGTACGGCAATCATACGGTAAATATCCAGTAATTGTACCGTAACTGTGCAACAATTGTACGGTAACCGTACAGTAACTGTACATATACCGTACAATAATTGTACGGTAACCGTACCGAACTATACACGGTAACCCTATCCCAGTCGTAAAATCGGACATATTCTGCCACGAAACCCCTTATTACGCAGCCAAAACGAAAAAAAGGAAGAGAAAAAGTGAGGGAAAAAAAACAAAAATTAGAAACAATCATGTCACGTTGCAGTCTACGATAAGAGACATCATCATGGGATCACGCATACGAGGCAGATAACACCGACTTGACCTTGTTTGACCACTTCCTCTGCGATTATTAACAAACGCGAGGCTCTCCGCAGGGGGTCAAACAAACACAACACTAGGACGGTATATTTATTATCCATTGTTCGCGATAACGAGTGACATCTGCTCATTATTTACATTATTTACTGATAAAAAAAGAGAGAACCGAGCGCTCAATTTTCCTCGCTTCAATTTAACAATCTTAATCCCCCCCTCCGATACGTCATTTTTTTTATTTATGTCGATTTTCCAACGAGAAAAAATTCCCCTGAAGGGTGGCAGTGAGGAAAGGAAGCGGGGGAAATAATCGTCCGACGAGCCACTCCGAGATAAAAGACGGATACGAAAAAATCCCAAAATCGATCACGATCGAGGTCTCATCGTAAGATCGCGAGCTTCGATATAATGAAATGATAAAAAGTGAAAAAAAAAAAAAAAATGGCAACACCAGTGACAATTGGCTCCCGTCTGATAATCACGCACTCCCTCCCTTCCTCGGCCGTCATCGATTCGTTCTTGGTTGAGAACGTGACAGTAGTGGAGATAAAATAGTTCAGTCACTCTTCGCCAAGTCTCTGACGTGAATTGTGACCCCTATTAGTCGATATGTTGTGTTTGCACTCTATCCTGTGGATCTCGTACTTTAGAGAGATTGAATCACTATGAACCATGTACCTCACTCTTAAGCTCAGAGATAAAGCTCTCTCCCCCCCCCCCCCTCTCTCATCGATGATTTCTGAAACCACGAAGTCTTCGCATGATAATACTTATCATCTTTCCACGGTATAAATAGTGGCCCAAATAGTTGCTTCTTGCTCAGTATCGGCCGATATTCCTCCGGAGCTTCTCACTGCGAAACGTCCTGCAAAAATCTCGAACACCCCGCGATTCTTCGTCTCGGCAATAGTCTCTTTTTTCGATCTCAATCCAGTCGAGCCATCGTTCGGTTCTCAACCTTTTTGTGTTTTTGTGGTGGTTTTTTGTTCGTTTTTTTTTTTCCCTAAACGAATCCGCCAGAACTGACTCGATCGAAACGACTAAAGCGCCACTTAATTTTCTTCACGTAGACAATTTTGTTGCATGTGTGACAAAGAAGGCACGAGAATTTCATCCCGCAACGAGGTACGTTCTCGTGTTCGGATTTTTTTGGGCGCGGAATAAAGGAATGGCGAATTTCCGGCCTTTCAGCTGGAAGATTTTTTTTACTGAATTTTTTTCCTGCGCTCGATGGAAATTGATGGTTTGCAGAATGTTCGGTTTTTGTGTTCTGTGGTTAAAAAGGAAAAAAAAACTTTTTTTTTTTTTAATTTGAGGAGGATTTGTTTTAATAATTATTTTTCTTTATTTTAATGATTAATTGCAATCTCATTATTTATTACAAACCAATAATCGAATTTATTTAACATCGATATTTTTATATTAATGTTCTTCGTCATTATGTTTGATGCTGTTGAATCAACTTGGTTTGAACGCCAAATGACAACAAAAATTATCGGTCCTCGTCTCGACTTCGCCAGTGGGTTTTTCAACTTATTATTTATTGGCTTTTATCTTATGTTTCTTCCCTACGCCATTTTCGAATTCTCCGTTAATCAAATTTATTAAGTGGCCAAGACGATACATCGATCGTGACTGAAGACGCTTTTTTGTTTCTCCTCGACTTTTTACGCCGCGATTCGAGGATATTTGATCAATCGTGTCAATAACGTAATTTGCCGAGTGAGCGCCCGTTTAATTGAGAAGTTTGACGTAACCGTTTTACTATTTTATTCCGATAATTCTGTTTCACCCGAAAGATGCTTATATTTGCCACGAGAATTTTGGAAAAAAGTGTTCGATCAAAAAATTTCGCGAACCGAAGGGACTTTACAAATTTCGTCGGGACCAAAGTTCGTACGATTTCGAATTTCGCAGGAACCGCAGAAACTGTTAATTTACTAGAAGGATTTATTGTTATTAAAATGGTAATTGAATTAGTGAAAAGTTTAGAATTAATGATCCAAGTGATTGATGATTCTCGATTTTTAATGAATATTAATATTATTTTCGATTAATATTGCAATGATTACGAAGTACGATAAATATTGATTGCTTACGAAGAGTTGAGAAAATTGCGATCAATACTAGGAATAAGTGACGGAACGGAATTGGTATTAAAAAAAGGACAAAACACTTATCTTGGTTTGCAAGTTTGATAAATGAATTAATTCATTGCTAGATAAGATCTGAAGTTCCACGCAGTCTACTGTTTATCGCAAAAATATTCGTGCACGTATATATATATATAATTTCTTTTTCTACTGAAAATCCCATCCGTGTGCCCATTAACAAATTATTTCATGTAAAAATACATGACAGTGTAAAAATCGAAGATGAATATTGAAAAATCCAAGTAGACAAAAATTCGAAGGATATTCGTTGATAATACGTTATTTGACCTTCGTAGATACTGTTATATTATTTTTATGATTTTAAGATATAACATCAATTTTCATAAATATTATTAATATTGTATAACGAAAAGGAAGAAACGAGAAAAACAGTAGAACTGGCTGTGAAGAGATAAGTTCAACTACTGAAAGGAGGATGAAGATGAACAGAACAAGGAAGATGAGTCAAGGAACGAAAAATAGTATTGGGAGGACAAGAGCATATCAGAAGGAATGAAAGAAACACGGGCCAGAATGAGGTGTGAGAGGGTAGGCAGGAGATAGAAAAAGGATTTAGGAAAACAGCTCGCAGGTTACACTGCCAAAAAAATATTTAATTAAAATAGGATACAATTCAATCCAATAGGTTTTCTGTTTGTCTTACAGCCTACTACGATCCAATTTGTTTCAAATATATATTTTTAAAATGCTTTCAGCTGTTTTTAAATATTAAATATATTCAAATTAAATCAATAAAGATTCTATTCGTATAAATGTTTATTTGCTTACAATATACACTGCAAATCTGAGTGTACTATATGCATAGAATATTTCATAAATCCAAAATGACATGAAATACTCAATTTAGAGTTCTACCACAATAATTTTGCATCATCATTCGTCATTCCCCGGCTTTTTGACATGATTTCAATTGAAGAAGAATATTTCGCCTACGTTTGAAATCGAACCTACAACCTACTTACCTACCTATAACTACGCTTTTGTAGCATCTTATTCACAGATATGGCATAAGAGACCAAATGAATTCCTCTAACTAATTGTTGTATCACATAAAGTATATGAATAAGTTAACATCATTGCGATATTTAGAGAGTTTTATCGAAACGCATGCCATCGATTTTTCGAACATATCGTATATGTGTACATATATATAATAGTGTTTTCGAATATATATATATATATATATATATATATAATATTTCATAAATCCAAAATGAAACGAAATACTCAATTTAGAGTTCTACCACAATAATTTTGCATATATATATATATATGCAAAATTATTGTGGTAGAACTCTAAATTGAGCATTTCATTTCATTTTGGATTTATGAAATATTATAGATTTATGTAATAGTTATTTAAACTTAAGAAACGCCGAGACTATGTCTGTTCGTTGGTCTGTAATGCTACAGCTATTTCCCCGCGCGCTATGATGTGCTGCTCGAGCAACGAGGCCGCGCGTTTTTCTTTTCGTCATCACGGGCGCGTGACATTCGCCAAGCTATGTTGCTATGAATGATTTGTGACATAATAACGGCTAAAAAAATATTGAGATTAAAACAATTAGATTTGAGCTGCGTGTCTTCAACAAAGTCGAACATCAACAAACTGTGATTATATAGTAAAATTACTTTCTAATAAGCATTTAAATTTACGGGCGAAGCACGGCCCAGCGGTCCAGGCCGCTGCATCCGCAGGCTGCTCTAAGAGCGATGGAGGGGTCGCGCAACGACCCCCGAACAACCTCGTATTTATACATACATATATATATATATATATATATATATATATACACACATATGCCGATCAAATGAAACTTTCAATAATTCTGTAAAATAATTATTTTTTCAGGTTTGTTTGATTTACAAGCTCGATAAACGAATTGGGTTCCATGCAGTCTACATTTAATCGCAAAAATATGCATCCATACCTACATACTGAGATATATATATATATATATCCCGATAAAAGGGAATTTCTGATGACTTGCTGAATCTGTACAATCACTTCGCTCAATAATTCTTTTGAAATATATTTCCAATATAATTAACTTTTAAATTAGTTTTATGTTTAGTTTTATATTTTATATATTTAGTTTTGGATAGATACTTTGATATTGCGGAAATGAAGTTAAAATATATTCTCTTTGGAGAGAATATTTTGACTTCACTTCCGCAATGTCAAAGCAGGATTGCAAATAATGCATTACTTTGTGTAATGCATTGGCGTTTTCATTGCTCATAACTTTACATTTTGTAATGAAAAAAATGCATTACCCATTACATTACATTGAGTAATGTAAAATATTTCCATTACTCATTACATTACATTTTGTAATGCAAACAATTGCCATTACTCGTTACATTGAATTTTGCAATGTGAACAATTTTAATTACTCATTACATTGGAATTTGTAATGTAAAAAATTTCCATTCCACATTACATTACATTTTGTAATGTGAAGTATTTTCATTACCCATTACAATGTAAAGGATAATGGAATTTGTTTACATTACAAAGTCCAATGTAATGAGTAATGGAAATATTTTACATTACAGAATGCGATGTAATGAGCAATGAATTTTCTTTACATTACAAAATGCAATGTAATGAGTAATGGATTTTCTGTACATTACAAAATGTAATGTAATGAGCGATGAAATTTTTTTACATTACAAAATATAAGGTAACGATTTATCGAATTTTTTCACATTATTAATGCAATGCAAAGTAAAAAATCTCCATTACTCATTACGATGTAATGAGGACTATTATTCGTTTCCCATAAGGTACAGCGGTTTTTGCACTGGGTCGATCTGACCCGATGGGAAACGAATAATAATCCATATTACCTCGTAACGAGTAATGGAGATTTTTTACATTACATTAGTTATGTGAACAAATTCCATTAAGCACTACCTTATATTTTCTATCGTAAAAAATTCCCTTACTCATTACATTAAATTTTGTAATGGAAAAAAAGGTCCATAACTCATTATATTGCATTTTGTAATGAAAATGGTAATTAGAAAATGTAATGTAATGAGTAATGGAAATTTTTTACAATACAAAATATAATGTAATGAGTAATGTATATTTTTTACATTACAAAACACAATATAATGAGTAATGGAAATTGTTTACATTACAAAATATAATGTAATGCGTAATGGATTTTTTTTACATTACTGAATGTAATGTAATGGGTAATGAAATATTTTTTCATTACCCATTAAAAAAGTAATGAATAATGCATTACTTTTTCATTACAAATGCCAAAACTAAACACACACACACACACACACACGAATATATGTATTTATTGCTTCGTTGCAGGGTTCTATCTGCGATAGGCTGGTGAACCAGTCTGTTGGTGGGTGTCAGAGCAACAGCGGCAACTGGAAGTTGGCCCTGAACGCAGAGCCCCCGTGGCTTTGCTAGCACCCCTAAAGTGATAACGTCTTAATCCGCTTCCTCACGAAATCCCCAATTCTCATTGACAGCTGCCTCGTAAGTAAAACAGCAGAAAATTAAACCCCTCACCACCTTCGCCACTGTACAAATGCCAATACTTAATTTTATTTTGGAAAAAAAATTGTTAGATTGCCACCTAGCATCCGCAGAGCATCATTCGAATACCTCGAGTAGAGCAACATAAAAAACAAGCCCAAACGAAAGAAAAATGAAGGTGACAAATTTGGACGAGCGTATCCACGTATTGGATGGATCATCGAGCGCGATGACCGTGATTCATGACATCGCGACTAGCGGCCTCCAGGAGGAGGCTTTTTACGTTCTCGACATCGGAGACATCGTGAACAAACACCGGATATGGAAGGAGAAACTTCCTCGCGTCAATCCATACTATGGTTCGTCTGTTTAACAATTTTTTCCATTTTTGATTATATTATAATTTTTATAAATGTTTACAATTTTATGATAAAATTAATATTCTAATTCATAATAGCAGCAGTCTATTTAGATAAGAGGGAAGAATAAAACCGAGAAGAAATTTAGAATGAATTTTCATGTTGCAGCGGTGAAATGCAACGACAGCCTGACCGTGCTGGAAGTACTTGCCGCGCTGGGGACCGGGTTCGATTGCGCCTCGAAGGTGAGACATTTTTTTCCAATGTTCCATTTTTTATTTTCCTACCCTTCTTCAGGCTCAAAAAAATCCTTTCCATCACGATCTTAAGATAGTACGGGCGCGCGCTCTTCATTTTCTAGATATTTTGTTCAAATTTTAACCAGACATTATTCATACCATTATGCATGTTTGAGGGAAATTTTAGAACAGTCGACTATTCAGATTGGGCGATAATGGGCTTCAAAATTGCAACTTTTAACACTGCAGGGTCTGCATTGAAATTTAGACAGAATCATTTTCCGTAAAAAATATTTCTAATCGAACAAAGTTTTTAATTAGTTACGAATGAACGAACACTTTCGTTCGTTAACGAAGATAACATAAACAATAGAAAATATTAATATTTATAATGCAATTATGTTTTTTATTATAAACGTTTTTAACCCTGGAACACGATAATTATTTTTTTATCGAAATATTGAACAATACTGTTTCGTGGTGTTACCATATGTCTTCTCATTATGGGGGACAAATATTTTTTACGAAGAATTATTCTGTCTTCACTGAACGGTTTTAGCAAAACTGAATAGTAAAGGCAATCCAAACGTTTCACTCTTTCCCTAACTAGTTTGTTTGGGTTTTTTTTTCAATTTTTTTTTTCAAAATTTATAAACACAAAAAAATGGTGTTAATTAATTTAATAAATTTTGAAAATATAAATTCAATAAATTTTGAAAAAAAAAGTTAATTATTAATTCAATAAATTTTGAAATTTTTTTTTTTTTCAAAATTTATAAACACAATAGAATGGTACGACGAATGACCTGACTTTCGGTCAATGCAGACCCTGCCGTGTTAAGGAGTTAGGCCACTCCAGAGGCCGAAAAAATAGGCTTTTTAGGGATTTTTTTTTTTTCAGAAAAACTACAAAATAAATCGAGATTACAAAAAAGGGTATTTATCATACACATCCGTGACTGTATACAATAATTTTTTTTGAAGCGATTAATTTCAAAATGGCGGCTGTGTAGCGTTTATCTCAAAACTGCATTTTTTAAGTTCGCCGGAAACATAACTCGGACAATTTTCAACCGATTCACTTGAAATGTTGAATATATCTTGAAAAATACATTGTCTATGGAAATACGTGGGATTTTCTTTATATCGCATAGTCCATTTGTTATTAACAAGTATCTGGAGATTTTTTAGGCAAATTTGTCACTTTCAAAAAATTTGCTAAATGCCCAAAACGCCTATTTTTCGACCTCTAGAGTGGCCTAAGGCCTTAAGGTAGTTCTGTACACGTATGAGCCCAAAGTTTCGTTGAGCCATAGCGTTGAGCTTCCTACGATCCGTCTTTCGCGGAATATTTTATATAGATAAAAAAAAAGCGTGAAAATGTCAACCCAATTTCGATACAAATTAACGCAAACTGAACCTTTGTAAACATTAAAAAAAAAAAATCCTCATCTTGCCCATGGTAAACCATGGGCCAATAATCTCGTGACGTAAATATGAACAGGCATAACTATAAATTACTCAAAATTTCATTGTGAGCTGTATAAAACATTCGTTGGCGTAGTTTTTTCATAATAATCATCGATAATGTTATAATTTTTCAAGTTGGTAGTAACACAAAAGTTTTTGTCTACTTTACGTAATAAAAATATTAAAATGCATAATTTTGTCCTTTAATTATATATTTTAAAAATTAGCATATACAGAATAAATCTGTACCTCGTACGAATTTTTTTGAGGTTCATTGAAGAAAAAAAAATGAATAAACCGTCATTTGACTCAACTGAATCGCTCCAATCTCCTTAAGGGCGGGGTAAAGTATTTAAATTTTTTTTTATTTTTAAATGAATGCATAATATATTAAGAATATTGTGTTAAAATTTCAAGTCGATCGGAGTTAAATCGACGAAGTTATGAGTATTTGAGCGTCTATTGCTCCATGCCGTTCTCTTCTGCGTTTTTCAAACCGTTTTTCTGAGACTTGTCATATTTGAAGTCCGTGTGCACGATAACTCAAAATCTACTGGGCCAATCGCTTTGAAATTTTGCACAGTACTTCACATAATTCACCAGGTATTGTCGAGAGCTTTTTTGTTTTTTTTAATAATTACTAATTTTTCAACAACAAATTAGCCAATTTTTTTAGCGAAAATCGGGTTTTTGGCTCCCAAGTGCTACGAAAAATCGAAAAATCGGAAAAAAAAATCCTCCCGTCATTACCTCGAGAAACATGTCCTTTAACAAATGCATTTTGATTTTTTTGTTTCAAATGATTCTGTTGCGAGTTATGGTGCACACCGCAAACCAACTTTTTTTCGAGGCGCCTCCGGGGTTTAATTTTCACTCGCTCAATTTTGAATATTTTGCAATGCAAATTTAGGAGAATGTTGTTCAAGTGTTACTTTATTATATGTAAATTTTTCAATAAACGAACACTATTCGTTACGCCAAAAAAAAATCTTAAAAACATGCCTTTTTTTCGCCGAATTAACTTTACCCCGCCGTTAAAGCCCACTATCTGCAAATCTAAATAGGCGAGTGTTCTGAAATTTCACTCAAACATGCATAATATGAACAATGTCTGATTTAAATTTGAACGAAATCTATAGAAATCAAGAGCGCGCGCTCGTTCTACCTTAAGGGGAGATATACACCTAGGAGCCGGAAAAAGGTCATTTTTGTGAATTTTTTCAAGGAAAACTATTTGAAATTTCGGATTGGGGTTCTAATAATCGAAAAGTATATACATTCCAACATATGTTCAATTTTCTTTATTTACAAACATCAAAAATATACAAGTATATTGTATGATCCTTGGAACGTCGTAAAAAAATCTGCGTATACGGTACCCTCCGGCGTTTCTTCAAAAATCATCTGACAAAAAAAAACAAAAAATAATTAAATTATATACTATAATCTAGTACTTGTCATAGCCGATTTTGAAAATATCGATTTATGACAAAATGGCGGACGTTTTAACATAAATAGTGATGTTTGTGCCAAAAATTAGTTATTATTTTGCCTATAAAACAAAAACTAAGCAGCGGAAAAAAAATCCTATGATCCTTGACAATTACTAGACTATTTTGCCTATAAAATTACTAGATTATTATTTAATTACTAGATTACTTTATTATTAAAGTACTTTATTATTAAAATTATACTTTATTATTATTAAAATTACTAGATTATTATTATTATTTGCCTATAAAATTACTAGATTATTTTGCCTATAAAACAAAAACTAAGCAGCGGAAAAAAAATCCTATGACAATTACTAGACAATGGTGTTTAGAATAACCACAAAAAACCTCAAGGCATTGGTTTTCGAGAAATTTCGGGTACCGATTTGAAAACCGTGGTTTTGAGAAAAACGCGTTTGAAAATTTGGGAACGAATAAATCATGAAATTTGTCAACTCACATGGAATCATCGATACCAGGCCCACAGTGTAGGTCTTCTACGGTCGACGGAATGTTCACAGCTTCTAAATCCTCGACCTCGACCGTCTCGGTGTATATCTCTCCTTGAAAAACATAAATTGCAAAAAAAAAAACTGAAATACAAAAAGAAACCCGCTGTCATTCGCGAAGGTCGAAATCAACAAAGTACTGGGCGTGGGTGTGGACTCCTCGAGGATAATATTCGCGAACCCGGCGAAGCCCGCGTCGCACATACGCCACGCGGCGGCGGTCGGCGTCGACACGATGACGGTCGACAACGAGAGCGAGCTGCACAAGATAGCGAAGCTCCATCCCTCCGCGAAAATCGTCATTCGCATACGCTGCGACGCGGAGGTAGCGCAATGTCAGCTCGGCATGAAGTTCGGCTGCGATCCAAACTACGAGGCGCCGAATCTCTTGCGGCTCTCGCGAATGCTCGACCTCGACGTCGTCGGGGTGAGCTTTCACGTTGGCTCGGGCTGTCAGGATCCGCCGGTCTTCGCACGGGCGATACGCCACGCCAAGAAGCTCTTCGAGCTCGCCAAAGACCTCGGCTACAAGCCCTACATTCTCGACCTTGGTGGCGGTTATCCCGGCGACAAGGGTACCAGCATCGACAAATACGCCCAGGTCATCAATCAGGCCCTCGACGAACACTTCGAATGTGAGTAGACGCGCTGCTTGAATTTTCGCGCTGTCGTGCTCGCACAGGCAGCAACGGAGATACTTTTGGGCTTTTTTTTATTTATTTATTTACAGAGCAAACATTTCGTTACTTTTTTTAGACTTAGCGTATACTTTTTCTACTGTGGGGCCGTCCATATATTATTAGGTGTACAAATAAGTTTTAGGACAGTTTTCAAAAAATTCAAGATTTATTAAAAAAGTAAAACACAGTTATTCATCGAAGTAATCTCCCTCGCACTGAATGACCTTCAGCCATCTCTCAGGTAACTCGCGGATGCCTTTCGCAAAGAAACTTTCGTCTTGCGAGGTGAGAAATTTAACGACCCATTTTTCCACTTCTTCAAATGTTTTTAATCGCACGTCAGACAAATCGTTCTGCATTTTCCGGAATAAATGATAATCGGATGGGGCTAAGTCTGGTGAATACGCCGGGTGTGGTACAGCTTCCCATCCAAGCGCTAGTAACGTATCCTTGATCGGTTTACCCACATGAGGCCGCGCGTTGTCATGGAGCAGTTTTACTGGACGTTTTCCTTTACCAGAAAATGGACGTTTCTTCTCAATTTCTTGATTCACTTGCATCAATTGATGACAATAGCGATCGGTAGTAACTGTTTGACCAGGTTTGAGAAGTTCATAATACGGTACGCTTTTCATATCCCACCATATGCACAGCATGACTTTGTTACAATGAACATTGCGCTTTGGCGTGGATGTTGTCGGCTCGCCGGGGTCAACCCAATGATATTTGCGTTTCGGATTATCAAAATAAATCTACTTTTCATCGCCGGTCACAATTTTCCACAAGAAAGACTTTCTATTTTGCTTGTTGTAAAGACTCACACAAATGTTAAGACGGCTGTTTTTATTTTCTTGAGTCAGAAAGTGTGGTACCCACTTTGTTCCTTTTCGAATCTTGCCCATTGCTTTTAAACGATAAGAAATAGTTTGTTGAGTTACTCCAAGCTGTTCCGAAAGTTGTTTCTCCGTCTGACAAGAGTTTTTATCCAGCAACGCTTGCAGTTCCTGATCGTCCACCTTTACAGGAGGCCCCGTGCGTTCACGGTCACTAACGTCGAAATCACCTTCTTTGAATCGCTTATACCAATACTCACATGTACTTTAAGATACAATGTTGTCTCCAAGAACAGAACATATCGATTCACACGCTTTCCTAACACTTTTTCCTTGATGGAATTCATAGCGAATGCAGTGTCTAATAAATAGCTTATCGGTCTGCATGTTTAATTTACAGAATGTATAGGTTATGATTATGACTTCTTTACGTTTCGATACTACATATCAAGCGCCATCTATGATAAGTAAGCGGGACCTTTAAATTAATTTAGTATAGCTGTTATGATACAAAATCGAAGTGTCCTAAAACTTATTTGTACACCTAATACGTCATTCTAAATTTGGGGGGAGGTTCGTCTGCGGATGACGGTAAATGATGGTTGGGGGGGGGGGGGCGTTCCGAAATTGACGTCATTCTTGTGATACCAGTTACTTCAAAATGTACAATAGTATATTGTACAACTAGAGTGGTTTCCCCGCATGAGTGATGAAAAATATTTTGCAAGTACCTAATGGTATTAATTATTGAACTCATTATTTATTTATTTATTACATAAGGTTTGTCTACATTATATTCGAGAACTTCAAATAACAGCGTACCTATGAAAATAGTTCGATCGAGCCAAAATGAATATGGGGAGGATACGGAGATATTACCCGTGATCCAGGATTTGCAAGAATGGGTGAAAACTCCGTGGGAGCTATTCAAAGAAAACTAAAGAATAGGGAAGAATAATATTATTATATTAATGAAAATTGCCAAAGTACAAAACAATAAAAGATGATTCTATAACAAAATGTGGGAGCTATCCAAAGAAAACTAAAGAATAGGGAAGAATAATATTATTATATTAATAAACATTGCCAAAGTACAAAATAATAAAAGATGATTCTATAACAAAATGGTTTAATGTTACCCAATTTTTCTCAAATCCGCAAATGTTTTAATTTTGCCAAACTGGTAATGACGTCAATTTTGCGAGAGGGGGGGGGGGGGGTCATTAGGAAATGACGATAGGATGATTGTAGGGGGGGGGGGGGGTCGAAAATCAGCAAAAATCGATGACGTAATATATGGACGGCCCCTTTTGGGTGTTACATGGTGCTTTTTTTATTGATCTTTGAAAATAGCGTATTGTCATGGGCTTCTAACGGGTACGGCGGGATTAATCTGAAAAAAATCCCGTGTGAAGGCTCGTTTTTTCGCTTTTTTGGAAATTTTTTTTTTGGCGATCCAAATAAACATACAACTGCGAACTTTTCACCACATATTCATATTTTGAGCACACTGTAATTTTTTCAGCCCAAAATTGTCGCTCGTTGCTGAAGTAGCGGCGTTCTGCTTATCCGCAACAAAAAATCAATCGGCATTTTGATTCGTGAAGTATGAACTAGTTTTCGAATAAGGATTATCAAAAAATATTGAATGAAAAAATACTGAAATATTTTTGGCGTCTTGTTGAACTTTTTTCGCGAATTTTGGTGTTTTTTCACGACCTCTTCAACATGAAAAAAAAAAACGGCTTGATGATAATTGAATTGAATTGAAAAAATACTGAAATATTTCTGGCATCTTGTTGAATTTTTTTTCGTGAATTTTCAGCCCGAAAATGTCGCTCATTGCTGAAGTAACGGCGTTCTGCTTATCTGAAACAAAAAATCAATCGGCATTTTGATTCGTGAAGTATGAACTAGTTTTCGAACTAGGATTATCAAAAAATATTGAATGGTACATTTTTGGCGTCTTGTTGAACTTTCTTTCGTGAATTTTGGTGTTTTTTCACGACCTCTTCAACACGAAAAAAAAAACGGCTCGATGAACCAGAATTATCGTAGTTTGCAAAGTGTCTACATGAGTACTGAATAAGTCATTCAAATTTCAAAGTAATTCGTTCGATGGATTTCGAGATATCGTGGTTCACCAGTTTGAAAAATAGTTTTGAGAAAAACGCGTTTCAAGATTCGAATACGATTATCACCAATAACATTTTGACTCGTTCTTAAACTGCTATGACTGGTCCGTCGGAACATCACTTTACCCGCATATTCTAAAAATCGGTTTTTTTAACCAGTCACACGGGATGACTGCCTTAAAACACATACGCAGAATGTGAACCAAGAAAAAGTGAGAAATCGTTGAAAATCGACGATGTGGTACGCTTTGAAACAAAAATATTGAGTTTTCCGAAAAAAAAATTCTACATTTTGCAATGAAAAAATACGCTTTTTTTCAAAAATATTTAGAGTCATGTTTTAAAGACAATAAGGTTAGAAAGATTTATAGCAAATTTCATCGGAATTGGTCGATTAGTTTTTTAGCTAAACGTCACGCCAGTTTTGAAAATGCAGTTTAGAAGACCGTACTACACCTCCGCCTTTATTAAAGATTAACAAAGAAAAAAGACCGGTAAATATTCGGAAGTGGGGCTTCTGCTAGAATCAGGCTAACTTTTGTTTGGGTTTGTATTTTTTTGGGGTTTGTTTGTGGTTGTTTGTGGTTGTTCAGGGCTGTTTGGGTTGTTTAATACTTGATAGAACCAGATACTAGATAGAACCTGATTCTAGCAGGAGTCCCACTTTTGAATATTTACCAAAAGACCATGTACCAGCCAAAAGAAGTTAAAAAAACATACCCTAAGTTTCTAAAACGATGAAGAAACCTTCCTCTTTGAAAAGAAAAATTCCGAAAATCGCCAAATTTTTTCCACGCCTAAATCTCGCCCCTTAAGTCCCATTTTTGCCACCACCTGTTCGTCCACTGTCGCTCATGATTGGCCACGCAAGCGGCGGAATGACCAGAAGTTTCGGCCTTCCGTAACCGTCTGTTCTCCCGCTTAGCCGACGACGTGCACATCATTGCTGAGCCCGGTCGTTTCTACGTCGCTTCCGCGTTCACCCTCGCGACGAGCATCCACAGCAAGCGTTCCGTTCGCGGTGACAAGATGTCCCCGAATACCGTCACCCACAATATGTATTACATCAACGACGGCGTTTACGGCTCCTTCAACTGTCTGCTCTACGATCATCAGTGCGTCACGCCGTTGCCCCTGAAGGTAAGCGAGCCGACCAGCGACGCGACGTACGACCGTTGCAATAGCGGTCACTTGAGAGACCGACAGGCATCCTCCTGTCTCAAACTGAGAAGCGCGAAAGCTCAACGAAGCTTGAAGCACTGACCGCGAATTGTAGGATCCTGATTTGAGGACCCTGAAACTTTAGTTTTGGAATTTTAGAACGCCGAATTAAGAACCCTCAAACCTTGCAAATACAAATCTTAGAGTTCCTAACCAAGAGCCCTGAAAGTCCTGACTAGGAATCCTAGAATCCGTAATTAGGGAGCCTAAACCCCTGAGGCAGGAAGCCTAAAGTCCTGAACTAGGAATCCCGATGTTCCTGACCAAGGAGAAGAATACCATTAACGAGAAACGCCAAAATTTTTAACCAGGAATCCTAGAAATCCTTACCACGAATTCTAAAATCCCTAATAAGGATTGTAGGAATCGTTAAGAAATCCTAGTTAGGAGTTGGGAAGTTTTTAAATCCTAAATGAGAATCCTAGAGAGTTTTATCATCGCGTATAAAAATTAACTGGCAACCGTGAGTGCCCCAACTGGGGGCCTCAAAATTCCTAACTAGAAAGCCTAGAAGTCACGACTGGGAACTAAAAATATTCATTAGATTTTCTAAAAGCTCTAATTGCAGATTTAATTAATCCTAAAATACGTAATTATGATTTTATTAATCGTGAAATCCGCAACTAGTATTTTACAAATCCTAAAATCCGTATTAGCGGATATTTTGGAGATTCTAAATTTCGTATTTCAGCGTTTTGAAAATCCTAAAAATCTGTAATTGGGGTCTTAGAAATCCTAAAATTCCTGATTGGAAATTTGGAAATCCTGAAATCCCGAATTGGGAATCTAGAAATCCGTAATGGAGATTTTAGAAATAAAAAAAATCGTAATTAGTATTTTCTAAATCCTAAAATCCATATTCGATCATTTAAAAATCGTAAAAATCCCGTATTACGAATTTGAAAAGCCGGGAAATCCGTAACCTAAAAATTCCTAACTAGAAACCCTAGAAGTCACGATTGGGAACTAAAAATATTCATTAGATTTTCTAAAAGCTCTAATTGCAAATTTAATTAATCCTAACATACGTAATTATGATTTTATTAATTGTGAAATCCGCAACGAATATTTTACAAATCCTAAAATCCGTATTGGCAGGCATTTTCGAGATTCTAAATTCCGCATTTCAGCGTTTTGAAAATCCTAAAAATCTGTAATTGGGGTCTTAGAAATTCTAAAATTCCTGATTGGAAATTTGGAAATCCTGAAATCCCGAATTGGGAATCTAGAAATCCGTAATGGAGATTTTAGAAATAAAAAAGTCGTAATTAGTATTTTTTAAATCCTAAAATCCATATTTGATTATTTAAAAATCGAAAAAATTCCGTATTAGGAATTTGAATAGCCGAGAAATCCGTAATTACAACTTTAGAAATCCTCAGATGAATAACTAGGATACAAGAAATCCTGAAATGCGTAACTAGGAGTAAATCTCCTAGGGGACCTCAAGTAGTCGAACCAGGGACCCTAAAATTTCTAGCCAGAAGCCTTCGAGACTCTCAGTAGGAATTGTGAAATCCCTAAGCAACGACCTTGAAGCCTTGAACTAGAAACCCTAAAATCTCCAGCTAAGTCCGCTAAACTGTAAACCGAGGAATCTTAAAATGTCTACCGATAAACCTCAAATTCTCCAACCGAAGGCCAAATACTTCGAACCAGAAGCCTTGAAGTTTCGCTAAATTGTGAATCCAAAAGTAATAGCTAGTGTCCTAAAGAGACTCAAACCTTGTCAACTTCAAGCAGTACAATCGATCAACAAATAGATCAATTAACATCCCCCCGATAATTGCCCTATCGCAATTAAAAGTACTGCATGCAGAAGTTACCAAATTCATCTGTGCAGCCTTGCACATCATAAGCTGTCATTGCACATTGTAATAATAAATGTTAATAATTGTGCCAAATTTTAAACAGAACGGTTGCGGTAAGCTCGTGCCCTCGAGTATCTGGGGCCCGACCTGCGACGGCCTCGACCAGGTCGTCGAGAACATGATGCTCCACGAGATGGAGCTCGGCGATTGGATAATATTCGAGAACATGGGCGCCTACACCTTGCCCGTTGCCTCGCCCTTCAACGGATTTCCGGTCCCGAAGGTTCACGTTGTTGCCGACGAAAGCGTCTGGTGAGTACTGCCGCTGTCAATAAAAACTATTCTACCCTACTGACGGGCGTGATCGTCACTCACTTACTCACACAAACTCACTCACTCACACTCGCACTCACTCACTAACACTTACACTCACTGACTCACGCTCACTCACTAACACTAACACTCACACTCACTCCCGCTCACTCACTAACACTAACACTCACACTCACTCACGCTCACTCACTAACACTAACACTCACACTCACACTCACTCACACTCACTCACTCACACTCACTCACTCACACTCACTCACTCACACTCACTCACTTACACTCACTCACTCACACTCACTCACTCACACTCACTCACTCTCACTCTCACACTCACTCACACTCACTCACTCACACTCACTCACTCACTCACTCACACTCACTCACTCACACTCACTCACACTCACTCACTCACACTCACTCACTTACACTCACTCACTCACACTCACTCACTCACACTCACTCACTCTCACACTCACTCACACTCACTCACTCACACACACTCACACTCACTCACTCACACTCACTCACACTCACTCACTCACTCACTCACACTCACTTACACTCTCTCACACTCACTCACACTCACTCACTCATACTCACTCACTCATACTCACTCACTCATACTCACTCACTCATACTCACTCACTCATACTCACTCACTCATACTCACTCACTCATACTCACTCACTCATACTCACTTACTCATACTCACTTACTCATACTCGCTCACTCATACTCACTCATACTCACTCACTCATACTCACTCACTCATACTCACTCACTCATACTCACTCACTCATACTCACTCACTCATACTCACTCACTCATACTCACTCACTCATACTCACTCACTCATACTCACTCATACTCACTCACTCATACTCACTTACTCATACTCACTCATACTCACTCACTTACACTCACTCACACTCACTTACACTCACTCCCTCAATCACTCACTCTCTCACCTAAATGACTCCTCTTTGTGGACAATGCTCGCAGGCTCATGCTTAAGGACGCATTGCCGCTCACCGACGAGCACTTCGTGATCGGCAATACGCCAGCGAATCTGCGTTTGGGCCTCGACATCGGTGGCACCGACATCGAATGGACAGAACCGGCGATCGACCTCTCAGGGCCCGGTATGCTGGCGGATTCACCCGGCTCCAATCCCTTCATCTACGACTACGTCGAGGTCCATCCGATCAATTGAATTTTCCTTTTATCAACCGGAAGTACATTCCCCCACCTTGTTCTCTTCCTCCCCCCTAATTGTCCTTTGACCCCCTCTCCCCTTCCCCCGAACGGTTCCCCCCTATCAAAAGCTCTGCCACGCGTAATTCTCGGCCTTTTTAGCTCCTTGGGGGAACGATAAATAATATTCGACCTTGTGACGACATCGCGTTTCACGGATTTTTGGATTTTGGAGAAAAAAATGAATGGTACAAAAGAAATTTACAAAAGAAAAACGCTCGATCGTCGACTAGTCGCACGCGCACACACTTCGAAAGTCATTTCTTTTCTTTTCATTCGTATCCTCGACAAACATTGTTTCGGGCCGACTTTATCACCGAAAACGCATAAGGAACATTGAGAAACAGAAAGAAGTCGGCCGTGAAGAAAAAAAATAGACAATTCATAGAGTGGAAATTTGACTACATGAGTTTTCGTTGCATAATAATTGAAAAAAAGAACAGGGTAGATATACCTCATCACGTGACCGAATGGAAGGGCTCGTCCGACAAACGCGGAAGGCTTAGAATAAAAAAAAATAATCATTGTCGATGTAGCGTAGAAACGATTCTTAACGAACGAACGAAGAGAAGGAAAAAATGCATAGCCCCCGCCCCCCTCCTCGCCCCTTCCACCCTCCTATCCCGCCGCTTCGCCAATCAATCTTATTATTTCTAGTAGTTGAGAAGGAAGCTCTGCAAGGTTGCTAGGAACTTTACTGAGGCATTGAGGCAGCTGTCACAAGAAAACGAATAAACAACGGAAAGCAAACAACAAAAGATAATTAGTTCTTGCATTAATTCATTATATCATATGCCCGCTATTATTATTTCTTATTATTAGTATTATTGTTATTTAATTATTATCGACGATAAATGCGAACTTGTAACGATGGACGCGAGATCAATAAATTTGATTTTACGTGTACTAAGAGAATCGTGGCTGTTGCGCGTTTTTTTAAATTTCCAATCGCGAGCCTGTTCCCCCGGTGATTAGCCCAGTCGAATTAGTTCAAAAAACGGGCAAAGATTTACAAAAATCTTTAGCAGCAATTTTCTTTCGGAATTCGTTGGGGGGGGGGGTCACTGGTAGTCTAAATTCAAAAAGTAGAGGTACCAGACTTTTCACTTCATCCGCCATCTTGATTTAAAGGGTTATTTTTTGTTTCTTGAATAACTCGTTCATTTTCAATTTTACACGCAAAATAGTTATTACAAAAGTTGTTTAAAATTAAATTTCCTACAATTTTGGTTCCCATCAATTTTTTCATAGGATCGATTGTTTTTCGATTTGTACCCGAAAAGAGGGAGTGAATTTTTTGATATCGAATAACTCGTTTATTTTCAATGTTAATTAAAATTGTAATGAACAAAGATGTTTAAAATTAAATTTCCTACAATGTTGATTCTCAACAATTTTTCGTAGGATCTATATTCTTCGATTTATACCTGAGAAGAGCGGGGGGTGAAGTATTCTATTATCGCGTTTATTATTGATGCTGTATCATTATTTTTTCTGTCTGTTTTTGTTGTTGCTGATTGTCGTTGTAAATTTGATGTGTTGAAAATGTTATTTGCTACAATTATGATTCCGATTTTTTCTAAAGTTTATATTTTTGGGACGCACGTTCACGGTAAAGGAAAAGAGGGGTGTAAATAATCAGTTTATCGAACAGTATAATTTTTACAATTGAAAAAATGAATTTTAGTTTCTTTTCAGTACACTTTCAAAAGTCTTTCGAAATTTCAATTACGTCTGTTTGGAACGTTTAGCCGATGGCTCGGCCAAGTTTTCGTCGTTCGATTCTTCCTCGTAATTGTCGACGAATTCGTCCGGAAGCTCAGGAGGCTCGGGGGTGACTTGTTCTGAGCGGTTTTCGTCACTACCAAGATCATCTTCATCCAGCAGCTCACGAATTGAGACAACGTTTTCGCAGGTTTCTCCGTTGCAGTTGTAGCATAAGACGGAACACTTGAGTCCGGATTTGCGACAACCACACATTTTTCCGCACGTCGTTTTGCATTTACATGATATCGTCTTCAGCAAAAATTCTGGTGCTGGATCGGCCATTGTAGCGACAGGTTCGAGTCCACGATTAATTTTTTTCCACCCCCATAACGTAGCGTTGACTTCATACTCCATCCACATTTGCACCTGCAGGTACGTCCTGTAGATATGTTGTTCTGCTGCTGCCAAGGTAGGTGGAAGCGTCGCAAAATTGAATTTTTTCCTCGTAACTGATTTTGTGAAGTTCTTGAATCTCAGGTCGTCGAGTGTTTTTACATTTTCATCGCCTCCAAACAATGCGATTAGGAAACATTCTCCAGCTTGAACCAAGCAATGTTTGTGAATGTTTGACTCGCGGAACAAGCTCAGAGCTGTGTTCAAATTGTTGTTTTTCTTGAGAGTCTCGATGAATTTCAATTTTCCTACGTTGAATATCGAAGACGTAGTATCGCATCCGCTGAAGGCATGTAAGAACAAAATATGTTTTGCTACAGACTCTTCATATTTGAAACTTACCGGTGATCATAATTGTTCCGGAGTCCGTCGTTTGCCGGGTTTCTTGAAGAAAACGTTTTTCAAATGATACCCTAAGGCAGTTAGTATCACGAGGAGATCGACGTCCTCGCCGATGATCGTAACTTCGTCGTGATTTGAGGCTTCTTGAATTGCCGTTCCTACTATTGAAAGAATCGGCGTCTGCCGGTGCCTGCTGAACAACGACACCAGAATCTTGCAAAGCTTTTTTCAAAGAATCAATAAGCCTTGCCTTGTTCTTGTCGTTCCCCAAAAATGTTCCCTGCGTCGTAGAAGGAAATGCGGTCGCGTTGACAATTAATTCAGGCGAACGGTGCTTGCGCGTCTTCTCCGTTCCCAACCCTTCAAAACGACTGTTTGTAAATCTTCAGGGTAACCATCGAATACAACTACGATGTTCTTCTCGAAGTGTCTCTTCACGTATGACACGTAGTTATCGCATATCGTGTTGAACGTCGCGTTCGGTCGAGGCCACACAACCTTGTGCAATAAAAAGCCTCCGTCGACGACATCGAGACGTTTTTCTCCCATCACTGCAGAACGTTGTAGAGGCTCAAAAGCGCTGTAAAGCGTGGACTTCGTACCTTTCCTCATTCCTTCCTCGTTAAACAACGAAAGAGGGTACGGTGCAAGCTCATACCCAAAACAATCCTTCAGGTCTTCGTTCGTTTGTTTAGAAATGCTGATTCGTTGAAAAAGCAGGAGGGGGTTTATGGGCACAGACGTTTTTTCGATTGTTATGCTGCTGCCAACTACTGATAATGGTGATACTTTATCTTTTCGTTTGAATTTCACCGAATCGTAATTTGTACCGACCACATTGTTCAGCAATTTTGTACCAATTTCTAAAGCGAGATGGCAATTGATGTTTTCAGTGCCGATTATACCCGAACTAATCGACATAATTTGAGAATCCGTAGGGAAAGAATCGTGTTCATCGAACCAGTGGTCAACTTTTTCCATATCTGAATTGTCTCTTCTCACATGACTTGGTCTGAAGTCAACGTGCTGCTCAGTTGTTCCGCCATGAACATCGCAGAAATCTTCAATTTGTTGGCAAATATTTTGCATATGTACCGCACTCATGGTCCACCTTACTGCCACGCTCTCGTCAGCTCCCCGCTTGAACATTCCACCATGAATTTTTGATTCCCGATTCAGCGTTTGCTCTATTGTTTGATCGGACATGATGCCTGACCAAAATTTGTTGCTGCGCCTTATTGTGAAGTAGCCTTGTGTTGTGAATTTTTCGAACTCATCCGCCACCATTTTGCCCGGTAAATTTTCCATATCTTGGAGGTAGAGGTGAGCGATGTTCGCATACAGAAAGTGTCCGCTTGCGTGAAAGAAAGGAAGCATCCCTCGAATTGCATCGAGATCGAGATCCCAGTTACCGGAAGGTTCTGCTTCGATGAAATGTTTTACCAAGGTGACCATTCTAAAGTACTGCACCCACAGTTTAGCGGTGGGTCCATTCTGCTTGGTTTGGTTCACCGCCGCTTCAAATTTTCGGACAACTTCTTTTACAGCATCGTTTTCTCCAGCTGTGAGGACAACAGTCCGATCTGAGGTTAACAAAAGTCGCTCAACCTCTTCGCGTTCGATATCTTGAAAGTCAATCGTCTCCATGATCCTCTTCGCTAGGGACGCATGAACGAGGTAATGAGCACGAACTGCTCTCGAGTAAGCATGTCCAGAGAGAATCTTAGCAACGCTATTTTCAGCGTAAATGATTTTTAAAAGATCTTCGAGTCCGCTACCACTCATTATGTAGCCGATGGCTCCCAGAAATGAAATTAGAATGTGGAATCCCCCGAGGCGAACGATGATGGCACTCAATTCAGACGAAGGATCGGCGTTGAAAACAATGTTGTGAGGTTTCCAAAACAGCGGCCGGTCGAACGTTACGATACATGACTTTGTTACGTCCCCGTGAACTTATCGAATCTTAGAGAGGACGCAACACGGTGTTGATTTCGCTTTCGGGTCAAGACAATTAAGTCCTTTACCCAGGGACGGAAGTCACGTCTTTGATATGGGAAGAATGACGGTTGGATAATGCGTTGGTCTTGTGGAACATTGAATGAAACGAGAGTTTTGCATAAATGCTTTGTTAACTCTATTTATTTTTGGATAACACGCTGGTTGTTCCTTTCGCTCCAATGGTCGTCTAATAATCGTAGTTATAATTTCTTTTATTGACGGTATCGTTTTGAGATTCGGATTATTGTTGTTACACAATTTCCCTACGGTTATAATGCTCACACAGTGATTACATGGAGATTAAATGGTTATAATATTAACACGCATATCGAACGGTTTATAATATTCGCACAATGGTTACACGAGATTAAATAGTTACAACATTTACGCACGGTTAAATAGTCGAAATGGTTGCAATGTTCAAGATAAGAGTATAGATGTTTTTGATGGAAATTGATTACAGCGGTTGTGGTTTAGATTTAGGCTGTATTCGATGGTTTAAAATAGATGTTGGATTTAGATTTAGATTTGGTAACTTGAACACTTCGCGATGGTTCTAGACTTCTTTTGAGGAGAGTCTTTGACCGATATTGGAAGATGAGATGCGACTGAGCAATACGTACAGTGGACCTTGCTGAATTTCGACTGGTAAATTTAGGCGACGGTACCTTGAGCCTTCGGGCTGTGATTGTGACGATGATCGTGACTGCTGATTTGGTACTACTCCGATGATTGCGGCGACTAAGTGTTTGCTCGCGACGACTTGGCTTTAGACTTGATGTTGAGATTGAGACTGACTGACGTGACTTTAGCCGCGAGGTTAAGATTCAGACTGAGACTCTGTCTGCTAGATCGAGACTACTGGGTGGAGGTCGATGCTGCGCAGCTTCCGCCGCGCGGTTTGAAGCGAGACTGCCGCGTTGAATTTTTACCAGAGACTGCTCGATTCAGATTGAGACTGACAGATTGAGACTGGAGGTTGAGATTGAGACTGAAGTAGCTTTGGCCGCGAGCTGAGGTTGAGACAAGACTGCCCGATTGAAATTGAGACTGACGGAATGAAACTGGGGATTGACCGCGACCGGCTGCAGCGTAACGCCGGCCATGGGGTTGAAGTCGAGACTGAACTGCCCGATTGAAATTGAAACTGACGGATTGAGACTGGAGATTGACCGCGACCGGCTGCGGCGTAACGCCGGCCACGGGATTGAACGCTGCTGTGGTCCCGGTCCTTCCTTTTATACCCCTTTTTGAGGGTGGTCTTCTCTCGAAAGGTCTTCCACGTGTCGGTAATCTTGAGAGGCCTTCGTATCCCTGGTACGTATGACTCAGGGGTGACTTTCCCGTTGCTGTGCGCGTGGCGGGTATTGCTCGAATTCCCGGTTTTACGATTCTTGGATAGTAAAAAGAAGTGGACCAGGAGTATCCCTTCTCCACCTCGGTTGGATTTTGTGCTGTGAGTGATTCCCGTGTCGGCTGAGTCGCGCTTCCCCGTGTACCCGTCCAAGGGGTGATCTGACTCAGAGGTGACTCTCTCGTTGTGGTACACGTGGCAGATATTGTCCGAATTCCAGGTTTTACGATCCTTAGATATTGATCCAAGTTAGTCGATGGTGGCCGTGGTTTTTAATGACAAAACTCGCCTTTTCGGCGCCGACAGCTCATATATAGAGTATTCGGAGGCCTCTTATAAGCTGGGGCTCGTGCTGAGGACGACAGTAGTTCGCGAGGTGGTTCGGTCGAACCATGGGGTGAACGAAGTAGATTTTCTGGTGGCGTGGTGGTCCAGGTTTAATGGAGCTATAGGGTGAGTGTGATGAAGCGGGGCATGACGTAACACCTCCCCCCTTGAGATAGGGCATTGCGGGTATTATAGCAATGACCGTTCACACGCCCGCGTGTGATTTTAGGTTTCTGGATTCCCATGTCAAATATGTTGCCTCATCTGGTTGATCGTTTCCATGCAGTTTTTAAGTAGTTCCTCCATTACTTCGAATACGATTAGTCTCTTGGTGTCGTCTGCGTTTGGATCCTTGCTACCCAGGCGTGTCCAGTAGTTCAGAAGGTTGGTTTGTAGAATGAGTTGTTACGGCTCCACTACGGTGTCGCATTACGATGTAACCCTGGTCCTGATGCCTTGAAGAATAAGCTGTAGGGTTGTTAAGACGACAAGTTTCCTTTTCTCTTCTACTCCGGTCTCTTGATTTCTCCGCCTCTGATGTGGGTCTCGAGATTTGCATCCATTGATTCCCTCATTGTTTTATGAAAATGTCTCCTATAATTTACAAGTTTTGTAAATATTCGTTTCTTGCTATTTTTGGGATCCCTTTTGTTTCTTGGCAGGTTACTAAGGATTTTGGTGGGAGTTGGATTGAGGATTTTTTTTTTTCGGAGATAGGATTGAGGTTATTATTTTGGTGACATAGTAGTTGTTTCGGTAGTGATTGTTTCGATGTGAGCATACACCGAACGTCTGGTGTATGTGTGGTTCCTTCTCTTGGAGACCCGTTCTGCCTTTCTTCCGGTTGATGTTTTAATTTGGGGACTGTAGGGTATTAGCTCTGGGGTTGGAGGATGTGGAGTTTGAGGGGGCAGTATGGATAATATGGCATGGCGGGGGTTGTCTTTCTCATATATACATGTATATATAAAATGAGGATTTTAAACTGTTTATTCGTCGGTATTGCTTCTTCTTAAGCTTAGGGGTGATAAGCGGAATCGATTTGGATGGACTACTCGGTTTTCAGAACCCATTTTAATTTTCACATTTCCGTCCCTCTTGATTTCGTAAATTTCATGGGGGCCAGTGTAGTGGTCCCCGAATTTGCCCTCTTTCTGGCCTTTTTGTAAGAACACTCTATCTCCTAGGTTAAATTCCTGTGGCTTTATTTTCCTATCATAGTATTTTTTTATCTTTCCTTTGCTGTGATTAGATTCCCTTTTGCAATTTGTTGAACGTCGTGTAATTTGGTGGCTAGTTCCGTTAAATAATCCCCATAGGTTCGTTGCTCTTCTTCAGGTTCTCGTTCAAATGATGGTTGCCGGGCTAGTTTTCCAAATACTAGCTCGTATGGGGTGTGTTTGGTTCCCTCGTGAATACTGGTGTTATAGGAGAACGTAGCTAATTCCAACGATTCATCCCATTCATTTTCTCTGTCGATGAAATGCTTCAGATACTCTATCAGCGAATGGTGCGGTCGTTCCAATGATCCATTTAACTGCGGGTGGTATGCTGTCGTTCGGCATTGCTTGATTTTGAATCTTTTTGCCACGCCTTTCATCAGGTTACTCAGAAAATTAGCTCCTTGGTCTGTTAGTATTATTTTAGGTGCTCCAAATATGCATATAAAATTCTTGATGAGTGCATCTGCGATGTTCGCTGACGTAGCTCTTCTTAGTGGAATTGCCAAGCAGTATTTGGTCAGTAGATGTTGAATGGTAAGTATATACTCGTTGCCTTTCCTTGTTATGGGTAGCGGTCCGACTATGTCCATAGCTATTTTGTCGAACGCGGAGTCCGGCGTGTCTGTGATTACCATTGGTTGTTTGGTTTTCACACGTACTAATTTTTTCAGATGGCATTTTAAACAATGGCTAATGAATTGCTGTATTTCTTCCTTCATATTTTCCCAGTAGTAACGTTGACGTATTCGATTATATGTTTTGGTTACTCCCTTATGTCCTCCTAGTGCTGAGTTATGTGCTTCTTCCATTATATCATCGCGTTTATCTTTCGTTGCATATTGGATTTGCCCAATACAAATTATCAGCTGCGTTGGTGTATCCCTGATGCTCTTACGTATGGGTTCGATAACGTTTTGCCAGCTGATTCCATTAACTTCCTTGGTTTTGGCTATACTGATAGTAGTGAGTCTATGTCTTCGCAAGATTCTTCCAAGATCACTGCAAGTTGTCAATAACTCTTGCCGTCCCAATAGTTTTCCTATTGAATCCTTTACTATTATTGTGATGTGGAATTTGGAATTGCTTTTCACGGCCTGAATTTCACCGAATTTTGCATTTAAAATTTTTGGTAATGCTCGTCTTTCGAACAAAGCCTTCGATCCTTCATCACAGGGTTCTCCTGTCGGAAATAAAATACAGATAATTGTCTTTCCTCATAAATAGTTGCTCCCTTACCTCGATAGGCAAGACATTTTCTTTTGATACAAAGGAATCCTTTTCTTTCCTTATTTGAAATTCTTCGTCCTCTGAGTCATCATCGATGCTGAAATTTGAAGCTCCGTCGACTTGGTCAAAGTAATTTTCGTCAGACTCGTCACTTGATGTATAGAGGCTTTCATCGCATATTAGTTTGATCACTGGTTCTTCTTCTTCTTCTTCTTGTGGCTGCGTTGCGTCTGTTGATTCTGCCTCGTCCTGTTGATCTTGCACATTGTCATGCTGATTCCTTAATCTTCTCAGTATGTGCCTTGCAGTTCTTTTGACTGGTTCGGGAACTGTTGCTCCAATGCTTTTCCCGGCACTTCGTAGTCGTCTAGCTATTGGTTCATCTTTTGGAGGTAGTTGAGCGAGTAGTTCTTGCGTTTTCCTTTCCTTCCGATTTAAATTCTGTGTGATGCTTCTTCATAGTCTTTTAGTCAATGGCTCGTCGTCTAATTCCTCCTGTTCATCCTCTTCGGTGTCCGATTTATTTCTTTTACTTATAGGGTGAATTTGTTCTCTTCGGATCTTCGGTGCCTTTTCAGTATATGGGTTTCGCGATAGTGCATCTGCATTAACATTTGTTTTGCCAGCCTTGTACACTACTTCGTAATCGTATTCTTCCAGTCGTAGACGCCAACGAGTCAATCGTGATGTAGGATCCTTTGATGTATGTAACCATACAAGTGGCTTGTGATCCGTTACGAGTTTGAAGCGTCTTCCGTACAGGTATGGTCGGAATTGTGACACTGAATGCAATATTGCAACTGCTTCCTTTTCATATGTGCTATATTTTTGTTCTGTTTCGTTTAAAACGCGTGAAGTATAGGCGATGGGACGATCCTTTCCCAAAATGCCTTGACTTAGTATCCCTCCTACTGCTGATCCTGAGGCGTCCGTTGTGACGATGAATTGTCGTGTGAAGTCTGGATATTGTAATACTGGTTCTTGACATAGTAGATCTCGTAGTGTTTCGAAAGCTTCCTGTTGTGGCGTATCCCATCGGAAGGTGCATTCCTTCTTTAATAAGGTGGTAAGAGGTTTTGCGATCTGAGAAAAGTTTTTGATAAATCTTCTGTAATATCCAGCAAGTCCCAGGAATTGTCGAACATTTTTAGTATTCCTTGGTTGTGGAAATTCCTTGACTGCTGTCAGTTTTGATGGATCCGGTCGGACTCCTGCTTTACTGATGATATGACCTAATTATACAACTTCTGGTCGAAGGAATTCGCATTTGTCCGGCTGCAGTTTGAGTTGTGCGTCTCGTAGTCGCTTCATCAACCGTTCGATTTTTAGTTCGTGTTCCTCCAGTGTCGATGCATATATGACTATATCGTCCAAATATACGAATGCGTCGGAACCTTGTATTCCTGTTAGAACTTGATTCATAAGACGTTGGAATATTGCAGGTGCGTTTTTTAATCCGAATGGCATCCTTGCAAACTCATACTGACCGTAAGGTGTTGAGAAAGCGGTTTTGTGGCGGTCCTCTGGATGCATCTTAATTTGGTGGAATCCAGAAGCGAGATCAAAAGTTGAAAAGTACATGGCTCCTCCAAGTTGATCGAGAATTTCGTTGATAAGTGGAAGCGGGTATGCATCTGTAATAGTTTTCTCGTTAAGCGCTCGGTAATCTAAAACCATCCGCCAACGTTTGTTTCCTTTGGAGTCCGCCTTTTTGGGTACAATCCACACTGGTGAATTATATGGAGATTGAGAGGGTTGTATTATTCCCCCATCTAGTAATTCGTTGACTTGACGATTTATTTCTTCCTTTAGAGTGGGCGGATAGCGATATTGGCGAGTATTGATAGGTAGCTCATCCGTCGTAGATATTCGATGCTGGATGACACTTGTTGCCATGAGTTTTTCCCCTGGGAGATAGTATCGATCTTGAAATTCCTCAACGTGACGCTTAACACTTTCTTGCTCCTCTTCATTAAGGTCGTTTAAGCGTAATAAATTTAGTATTTGTTGGATACGATTTTGAGATTCACTTGAATTCGTAGGCTTAGTTCCCGTAGGATGTTGACAATTGATTTTGAATAGATGTGTAGAGTTCGAAGACCTTGCGGTAGGTCTTGAATTGGATTCAGTGCGATTTGGTGGATATTGATTTTCTTTTTCGTCCACCCCTATATGATTTTTTGATGAGGGCGGATTAGTCTCCCCTCCCACTTGTTGCTGTAAGGAGATGGATACGAGTTCATATGGTAATAACTCTAGAACTGGTACAGCGACCTCGATTTCTTCCTCCGTAGTATTGATTAGATAGAGATGCGCGTTGCCTTTCTTATTGGTAACCAGCGCGATCCCTAAGTATATTCCCTCTGGTACATTCAATTTAGGTAGATATCCTTCTTTGACTTCGGGATTGGCTACGCGTACATAGAAATGTCCTCTTGTGCGTGCGGGAATGACTATAGTTTCGAGTTTGACGAATGGAAAATTATTTCTCCCCCATTTGAGGCATTTTTCGGAATATGATACATCCGCATGATGGGTGTTGAAAAATTCACTCCCGATTAACCCGTCATCTTCGATTGGAAAATCATCCGCAACCAGGTGAAAAGTTACGGTTGAATTTAGAATTCGTATTTGAACTCTTCCCAGCGTATTAACGTAGTTCTTTGTTATTCCACTGATTCTGATAATGTCACTTTTGTCTATTTCCACTCCGGGCGAAATTTTACAATTTTTAATTAGATTTAGCGGGGAACCTGTATCGATCATTAAAAGAGTCGTGTCTATGAAATCCTGAGATTCGACGGACATTACGGGCACATTGCTGGTACGATTTAACAGAACGACGGCAACTCGTCGAGGTCATTCTTGATTTTCTTCCGGCTCGACATGTCTGATACTGCGCACAAACGAATTTTTTGTTGGTTCATTTTCGACTTGGAATTTTACTTTTGGGGAATTTTGTGGTGACGCAAAATTTTCTGGAATTGGGGATCGTCGGTTTATTTCTTGGTTCCTAAATGAATTTATGTATTCTCTTTTACGACACTCTTCGATTACATGTCCCGGGTTTTTACAATAGCGGCAAATAACGGTAGGTTTAAACACAGCGTTATTTGGTGATCTATTAGGTGGATTTCCATCGCGGGGCACATTAGCTCCTGGTTGAACAAAATTTCTTTGGAATTGGGTTCTATTTAGTACACTGTTCTGATTTTGAGGTGCAAAATTATTTTCTCGCAGGGTTAACGGTTGCATCTGATTTTTAAACGTGCTAATGAATTTATAATACTGATTGGCGATGTGACCATTTCGCGAACATAGTTGACAGATTGGAACGTTTGCTTGAATGTGGTGGATACGATCTCTAGGTTGATATTGTGGTCCTGAAGAATCGAAAGTTCTTGTAGGTCGTACGTTTCGTAACGCATCTCTTGCTCTTAGTTGTCGTTCTATGTTGATTGCGTTTTTCATTGTTTCGTCGAAAGTTTGATCTCTTTTTATTTTATTTTCTATTTCTGGCTTTAGGCCTCGAATAAAACAGTCTACTAGGTCATCGTCTAGAGTTCTTCTTGCTTCTGCTCTTAGTTCTCCTTCTTGATTAGCTTTGTACTCTTCAAAGATTTTATTCCCGAGTTCTTTTGCGCGATTCGCGTAGGACAAGGCACCTTCATTTTCTCCTTGAAAAATTCGTCCAAGCTCACCTTGCAATTGATAAATTGATTTTGCTGGGGCATATAGCGATTTGAGAAATTTGACAAAAGCTGATATTGTTTGAAGCTTCACGCCGTGAACAGCGCGTCTTGCTTCCCCTCTTAATTTATTTCTCAATATTAGCGCAAGGTTTTGCTGTGCGTCCACAGGCATCATCTGCTGTGCTTCCTCGCATCCTTCTAGAAAATGAGCCAGCGGGATATTATGTCCGTCAAAAATCGAAACGGCTTCAAGGGCGTATTTGATCGAGACAGGGATATCAGGCATATTTCTGATTCTAGTTTCTTGAATTTGATTGATATTTAGACTCAGCTGTCCTGGCCGTTGTTCTGACCTCCTCGGTTCGGAGGCAGTGGAAAGATTTTCATTAAAGTTGGAGTGATTAGCACCAAGAGTAGGTAGATTAGCTATGCCGGAGGGTCCAGCTGCTGATTTAGGAATGGCTTCTAGGGGTTCTCCGTCCTCTTTATGCGATAGATTTATCTCTTCAGGTCCCTTTACTGGGGTTCTTTGTGTAGTCATTCTGTTTTTCCCATATCGAGAGCGTTTTGTATCCCACTTCTGACACCACATTTTTTCTTGTGTTACGTCCCCGTGAACTTATCGAATCTTAGAGAGGACGCAACACGGTATTGACTTCGCTTTCGGGTCAAGACAATTAAGTCCTTTACCCAGGGACGGAAGTCACGTCTTTGATATGGGAAGAATGACGGTTGGATAATGCGTTGGTCTTGTGGAACATTGAATGAAACGAGAGTTTTGCATAAATGCTTTGCTAACTCTATTTATTTTTGGATAACACGCCGGTTGTTCCTTTCGCTCCAATGGTCGTCTAATAATCGTAGTTATAATTTCTTTTATCGACGGTATCGTTCTGAGATTCGGATTATTGTTGTTACACAATTTCCCTACGGTTATAATCCTCACACAGTGATTACATGGACATTAAATGGTTATAATATTAACACGCATGTCGAATGGTTTATAATATTCGCACAATGGTTACACGAGATTAAATAGTTACAACATTTACGCACGGTTAAATAGTCGAAGTGGTTGCAATGTTCAAGATAAGAGTATAGATGTTTTTGATGGCAATTGATTACAGCGGTTGTGGTTTAGATTTAGGCTGTATTCGATGGTTTAAAATAGATGTTGCAGAGTCTTGAGGTTGAAAGATACGGTGGTGATGCAAGGCTTTAGATTTGGTAACTTGAACACTTCGCGATGGTTCTAGACTTCTTTTGAGGAGAGTCTTTGACCGATATTGGAAGATGAGATGCGACTGAGCAATACGTACAGTGGACCTTGCTGAATTTCGACTGGTAAATTTAGGCGACGATACCTTGAGCCTTCAGGCTGTGATTGTGACGATGATCGTGACTGCTGATTTGGTACTACTCCGATGATTGCGGCGACTAAGTGTTTGCTCGCGACGACTTGGCGTTGAGCCTTGAGCCGTTAGACTTGATGTTGAGATTGAGACTGACTGACGTGACTTTAGCCGCGAGGTTAAGATTCACAAGGGGACAGTACGGCAGTCGGATTTTTGTAATTTTTCGTACTCATGGTACGCGAAGTTCAGAGCTCGAATATTAATATCCCAAAGCAGTTCGACGCCATATTCAGAAATTTTCGAGAAAATTGACTTTGAAGTTTTCGAGCGCACTCTTATCCCACAAAGATGCAACGATATTCGAACCGGGCTCGTGGCGTACCCGGTAGAGCTCGAGTCTAGTAATCGCGGGGTCGCTGGTTCGAGTCTAACTTCGAATTTTTTATTTTTATTTTTTCATTTTTTTTTAAATGAAAAAACGCAAGTCATATTTTTAATTATCTCTTGATTATAAACATACATTTTCAAGTATCAATATTTATAACCAACAACATTTTTAGGATGAAAATGAAAAACGTCGGGTAAGGAATTGAATACTTTATTATTCGGTCTGTATTCGTTTGTTTTATACATCGGCTGTAATGTTACACGAGCCAGAGTGATAACCATCGTAAAAACAAGGAAAACAGTAATTTTCACGGCATCTCGCACACCGTACAAACGCTGCATTGTTACATTCGCAATTTTTTTTCAATACATCGATCGGAAAACAAACTTCATTCACGTTCATGAAGATTTCTCTTTGATCGCAAAGTTTCGAAGCAAACCACGCATATCTGATCATGTTATTGAAGACCGGAGAAGACAACTGATGATGAACAATAGAATGAATTTTTATGCAATCTTCTCTATCATTAATTTCACGTCCTTGTTCAATCAGATAGGCGCAGTTCTGCAGACACTTTACGAAATTTTTTACTTGGCGGTAAAAATACACGTCACAAGGTTGCACTAATGGAGTGCATTTTGGTGGAATTACCTGCACCGTGCAAGTAGGCAGACGCCTGTCATTTCGAAACACCTCATTGTACATCACGGTATCGGTTTGGCCTCCCCAGGAATCGATAATTAAGAAAAACTTTTCTTTTTTTACGTAGGGTTTCAAAACGTTGATTAAAAAATCTTTGTATAACTTTGTAGTCAATTTTCCCGATTTCGATGACGTGACTACGACGTTTCCGTATTTTTTTAGGTACTCGTCGACCGATTTTTGAACTCTGGGACCAAATGAACCTGTTGTTTCTTGTAGGCATACGAACACCAGGGGCAACAATTTTCCTGATAGGGTGACAGAGTACTGCGCAGTATAGGAATGGGTGACTTTATTCATATTCTGCCGCTTTACCAGTACTACTTTTGATCCTTTGGTCGCCAGAGTTCTGTCGAACGTCGACTGGTATTGGCATCCTGAAAAAAATAGAAAAGGAATAAATTGAAAATACTATATACGAAAGTCTACATTAATTTATTATGGAAAATGAGAACAAGTTTTGAATACCTGTTTGGTCTGTATTAATGACGAAATCGGGACCAAAGCTTGGTATGACATCACGAGCCTGGATACGAAAATCTTCTGCAGCAGCCAGGATTTCATCCAGCGTTGCGGTTTCTCTTTCCGTTACAAACTTCGTGATTTTTCTTTGGCGAATTCGATGTCTCCGTTTAAATTTCACAACCCACCTATCGGAAGCTTTGAAATCAAAGTTTTCAAATTGACTCGCAGCCGATAAAGCCCACTGCTGCAAGTTCCGGGTTGTAACTTGTTGGCTGTTCTGTCGCGCTTCCTCAAAGCGATCGTAAGTCCACGAATCGATGGTCGCGTATTTGTCTGTCATGGTTCCTTCGCTTTTTACATGTTTTTCCCATTTTGGCAATTCCTCCATGCGCTTTAAGCGGCTGCACCCGTTTTTTTGCAGAAGTTTTACGCTCCATGTCGGATGTGCTCGAACTATATTGATAACTTTCCTTTTATAATCCAGCGGAATATTGTCCGTGTACGATTTCGCCCTTTTCTCCTCTGGCTCATAATTTTCAGAAGAATCTTCGTTGTCAGATGCAGGTTCGTCAAAAGCGTATTCTTCGTCCAATTCATCAAGCATAATTAGTTCTTCATCCGTTACAAACTTTTTTTCGTGTAAAGTTTGTACTGTATAATGGAACAAGTCTCCTGCTAGTAACATTCCCTCTTCAGTAATTACCTCCGATGGTGTTGGTGCCACAACATTATTTTGTGTGAGAATTTGCTCCTAATATACGAGGGCATCCTTCAATCGTAATTTTGAAACTTCACTGCACAAAGAATATTCAATATCATCTTGTGCCGTCGAAGGCCCAGGCACCTCGTCGTCTCCCACGCCCGACATTTTGATCTTTTTTTATCGAATATTCTACAAAATCCTGCACCACGCCGAAAAACAGTACTTGCTGCTCCGAAAACCAACGGTCGAATGCTACTTCAAACAGGCATTCCTTGCGGAAGACGCCGTATCCCTTCCACCCGTTCTGGAATTCCCAGAAATCTTTTGTGCACAAGCAGCTGTGCCCTGTGAATCTTTGTGGGATAAGAGTGCGCTCGAAAACTTCAAAGTCAATTTTCTCGAAAATTTCTGAATATGGCGTCGAACTGCTTTGGGATATTAATATTCGAGCTCTGAACTTCGCGTACCATGAGTACGAAAAATTACAAAAATCCGACTGCCGTACTGTCCCCTTGTCAGACTGAGACTCTGTCTGCTAGATCGAGACTACTGGGTGGAGATCCATGCTGCGCAGCTTCCGCCGTGCGGTTTGAAGCGAGGGTGCCGCGTTGAATTTTTACCAGAGACTGCTCGATTCAGTTTGAAACTGACAGATTGAGACTGGAGGTTGAGATTGAGACTGAAGTAGTTTTGGCCGCGAGCTGAGGTTGAGACAAGACTGCCCGATTGAAATTGAGACTGACGGATTGAGGCTGGAGATTGACCGCGACCGGCTGCGGCGTAACGCCGGCCACGGGATTGAAGTCGAGACTGAACTGCCCGATTGAAATTAGGACTGACGGATTGAGACTGGAGATTGACCGCGACCGGCTGCGGCGTAACGCCGGCCACGGGGTTGAAGTCAAGACTGAACGCTGCTGTGGTCCCGGTCCTTCCTTTTATACCCCTTTTTGAGGGTGGTCTTCTCTCGAAAGGTCTTCCACGTGTCGGCAATCTTGAGAGGCCTTCGTATCCCTGGTACGTAAGACTCAGGGGTGACTTTCCCGTTGCTGTGCGCGTGGCGGGTATTGCTCGAATTCCCGGTTTTACGATTCTTGGATAGTAAAAAGAAGTGGACCAGGGGTATCCCTTCTCCATTTCGGTTGGATTTTGCGCTGTGAGTGATTCCCGTGTCGGCTGAGTCGCGCTTCCCCGTGTAACCCGTCCAAGGGGTGGTCTGACTCAGAGGTGACTCTCTCGTTGTGGTACACGTGGCAGATATTGTCCGAATTCCAGGTTTTACGATCCTTAGATATTGATCCAAGTGAGTCGATGGTGGCCGTGGTGTTTAATGACAAAACTCGCCTTTTCGGCGCCGACAGCTCATATATAGAGTATTCGGAGGCCTCTTATAAGCTGGGGCTCGTGCTGAGGACGACAGTAGTTCGCGAGGTGGTTCGGTCGAAACATGGGGTGAACGAAGTAGATTTTCTGGTGGCGTGGTGGTCCAGGTTTAATGGAACTATAGGGTGAGTGTGATGAAGCGGGGCATGACGTAACAACTTGCACTTGGTAGCCTTGCTCCTGTCGAGAGCAGAGCACAGCGTCGTGTATATCGTGTCGTAATCGGAAGGAGAACCGTTGATGAATGGGAGAAACATGACTTTTGACCTCACGAAGCTCTTGTCGACAGTAACTTCTTCCATAAAACCATCCCACCCCGGTACGCCAGCTACGCAGGCCCATTTCCCGTACAACCACATAAAATCGCCAATGGTTGGAAGACATGTTTTAGAAATAGTGCCCGCGGTCGCAATTTCCGCAACTTTAACTTTTCGGAGACCAGCCAATTTCTCTTTTCCGTAGTATCGAATTTCTTCATGCCCCATTTGTGCAACAGCCGCAGCGGATTTTCTGACTGCGCCTCGACTCATTTCTGTATCAGGTTCAATAGCGTCGAATTTCTGTATCAGGTTCAATAGCAAACGCATTGTACGCCTCCCATACAATGAAACGTGTCATGCCCGTCCAGCGTATTAATGTTGAAATCGGCATTGTCGTAAACAAACTGTATAAAATCGGTGTCTTTCACTTGGCGCTGTGGTCGCATGATGGAAGTAGCTTCGTACGATGATACGTCTTCATACGACGAGGAAAATCCCAGCGATGAAAGAATGTCAATCAAAAGTCTGGACCCAAATTTCTTGTACAACAAAGCACCAACGCCGATTTGTAAAGAAGAAATGAAAGACCGCGGACGAACTGCCGATATAATAGCATGCGCGATGGAAGTACATTTCCTTTTCCAAGATTCCAGCGATCCTTTTTTGGTTTTAAAAATAATTTCGGAGAGTAGCACGTTCAGAGAAGTGGGAATGGCGTCGTCCACGTTGTCCATGAAATTATCGGAGGGGGGGTACGATTTTGTATTGTAGAGTCTTGAGCGTATGTCCTCGACGATGATGGCAGCTGCTTCGCGAATCACTCTCAACCTTTCTTCCTGCGGATCGGAATTCTTTGCGTCGTACCAGGCTTTCGAGAGTATTTTGTAACCAGTATTACGGAAACAAATTATACAGGGCGATCCTTGTTTTTCAAAGATCAGAATTTCATGACCATACTCTTCCTGTAAGCGCTGCTTTATAGTTCTCACATCCGGCACATCTCCTTCGACAGACTCCTGTAGTTCTTTCAAGGTAAACTGACATTCGTCGCTATTCTGTTCGATGTAATCATAAATGTTCGCCATAGCACTATTTACTCCGTCAGAGACTGGTCTTCCGGCTCGATCTTTCGAAGACGCGTAATTTATTTTAGACATACAAGAAGCGTGATATCACGCACCAACAGCTACAAAGTCACTAACATTTTGAATGCACGCAATTATTTCACTTGCAAAGGCGTCGGTGCGTGAATTACACCAATTCAAAACCGTATTTCTGATCGAATTTCGCGTAATAGTGCGAACTGGTTTTCGCATTCTTGCATGCAACTTCCGTTCTTCCGACAAACTCGGTATTATTTCCGCACAAATGAAGAAATGTCTTTTAAAATCAAACGTCGGTGGTGCTTGCAATTCCACTGCTGAGGACGTAGACGGTGGAACAGAGTCACGGCGGCGTCGGGGTGTTCCCACCCATCTTGTATCAGCGTAACGCATCCGGCACGCCACGTGTAGGGTAACGCTATCCACAGATTCAAGCATTTGCTGCTGTTCATTATCACCTCTAACAATGCTTGCCGATAAAAGAGTCTTAATGCCACGTTGTTTCACAGTCACCTCGTTCTCTTCACTTGTAGATTCTCCGCACACAAAACAGTTCACCATGTTCATAGATCGCGTCCACTCACTACCGAGCGTATTCACAAACTGAAACTCAGGCCCGCTCTCACGCTGCTCTACGGAGCAGCTGCCGCGTTCTTTTGGGGTTTACTGTATTCCTGGATGTGACCCTTTTGTATACAGGCAACGATTGGAGCAGTTAGGTTGAATGTATGGCCATTATTCAGAGAAAGCGGAGTCGTTCTTCTCGTTCTCGTCCCAGCTCAATACTCACTGTGTCGTCTCGTTCCTTGTCCCCACTTTCTCCCGATAATTGTATGGGGGAAGTGATCCCCGACCTTCATTAACGAGCGTACTTAGGCCTAAGTACGTGCGTACTTAAGCCTCGAGTCAGGATTCACTCGAGGAGTACGAGAGAATAATCCATAAATACTTCAGCAATTAGTGCAGTAATTATGAATTGAAGAGAACCTAAATTATAGGAAATTCCAAACAACTTTGGGAATAACCATTTTTCGTGTCAAATGGACTTTTAACGAGTTATTCAATAAACGAAAATTCTCCCCCGCTCTTCTCAGGTATAAATCGAAGAATATAGATCCTACGAAAAATTGTTAACAATCAAAATTGTAGTACCTTTAATTTTAAACAACTTTGTTTATAACCATTTTTCTCGTAAAATTGAAAAGAAACGTGATAATACAATGATAAGATTTTACCCCCACTCTTCTCAGGTATAAATCGAAAAATATTGATCCTACGAAAAAATTGATAAGAATCAAAATTGTAGGAAATTTAATTTTAAACAACTTTGTTTATTACAATTTTTCGCGTAAAATTTAAAATAAACAAGTTATTCGATAACAAAAAATTTACCCCCTCTTTTCGGGTATAAATAAAAAAAAATCGATCCTATGAAAAAATTGATGAGAACCAAAATTGTAGGAAATTTAATTTTAAACAACTTTTGTGATAACTATTTTGCGCGTAAAATTTAAAATGAACGAGTTATTCAAGAAACAAAAAATTACCCTTTAAATCAAGATGGCGGATGGAGTGAAAAGTCTGGTACCTCTACTTTTTGAATTTAAACTACCAGTGGCCCCCCCCCCAACGAATTCCAAAAGAAAATTGCTGCTAAAAATTTTTGTAAACCTAAAATACTAATTCGACTGGGCTAGATGTGCAATCTCGTTCAAGCCTTACGGCAAAAAATCGCTGCGAATGGATTACCCCGAATGAAATTCGCCAGACAATAAAAAACAATGGAAATTGCATGTTTATCGACGTTGACAGACTTAGGAAAATTAAGGGGTCTTCTCACTTCAACCGCTAAAAAAAAGCTATTTTCATGAATTTTTTTTGAAGAGGTTTGTATTATAGATATTGATATAAAAGTTGTTGTACTTAACAAATACACTTTCGAAATACATTTAAAAAAAAATGTAATGTATTCGTGTAACCCAAACGAACTTTAAACCCGTTTTTCATGAAACAACGTTTTTCGACGGCTTGTTGATAAAATCTTCGAAACAACTGAACCGATCCCTATGAAATTTTAACCACATATTCTTTACTACTATTGCTATAGCGTATATCAAGGATTTTTTTTATTTTCGTATTTACTTTTTTTGTTGCCAAAAACGGTGACAAAACGCGTTTTTTGTTTTTTGTTGTTTTTTTTTCGAAAAACGTCCGCCATTTTGTTGTTTTTGCATATCAAAAATCGTATGATATGCTCTATAGCCTGCATCTAAAACCGTTTGATTTTTTGGTTTCGGATGATAATTTCCGAGATTTCATCAACAGCCCAGACCTACAACTTTTTAGGACTTTTTTTTAACTACCATTTTCGTCTGTAAACAGTGGCTTGAATGAATAATTTTTTTTTAAATGTATTTCGAAAGCCTATTTATTAAGTGTCACAACTTTTATATCGACATTTATAATATAAACCTATCAAAACAATTCATGAAAATAGCCTGTTTTAGCGTTTAAAGTGAGAAGACCCCTTAGGCCGTACGAGCATTTTTCATTGTGAAGATAATCCACACAGGTGTGGGCTTTAAAAATTTAAGCAGGGTTGTTGTCTTTTCAAGGCAAAAAAAGGAACCGCATGGCTAGAGATGTTGGGGTTTTTTCGCCGTTATTACAGCTTGACAAAAATGGTGATATTACAATATAATGAAGGTATAATAGACGTATATGGGAGATTGACGATACTTGGTCCTTGCGGGACATTTAGCAGACGACGTTTGCAAAATTTCTATGAATATTACATTACATTTGAGGCGGTCATCCCATGTGACAGGTCACGAAAATAGAAAAAAAATGTTTTGCACAGATTGCGGTAAATGTGTACGCGTTGTGCGGGCCCGGCATAGCGGATTAACGGTGAGTGAACATTTTCTTCGTGTAAATTGTACTTGAACTTTTATGACGTTTTTCTCAAAACTTTATTTTTTACTTTGACTTTCATGATATCTCAAAAAGTATTAAAGGGCCAGTCCACTTTGGAGCCACGAAAAAAAGGCTATTTTCGCAATCTTTTTTGAGGATTTTATAAAAGATATGAATATAAAAGTTATTGGGCTTGATAAATAAAGTCGTGAAATACATTTTTTTAAAATTTGAATTCATTTTTAAGTACAAAAACTATAATTTAACTTAACATTAGAGTCAGTATAACACCAGCTACAAAATTACCCTCGGATATAAAGTTTTATCAAAAAATAAAAAAATGGCAGATGAAGAACGAAAAAAGTTTTAAAAAACACGTTTTTTCGCAGCTTTTCGCAAAAAAAAGAGTAAAAGTGAACATTTTTAAACCATCGAGAGTCATCTTGTTGCGAATCATGTTTACAATATGTGGTTCAAATTTCAAAAGAATCGGTTTATTAGTTTTAGAGATACGATGGAGCTAGATTTTGAAAACGCGTTTGAAGTTTATACTATGACCGGCTGAGCGCGCTATACGCTCAGGTAGACGAGATGAGGTCCTGACGTTCAGGTAAAAAAAAATACTTTGAGAGCTCGGATTTTCATAAAATTTTGACACAATAGTTCTGAACGTATGTACTTTCGAAAACAGTAAAAAAATCGATTTTTTGAAATTTTCAAAGTGGACTGGCCCCTTAAACGGATTTGGCTCGAATTTTTATCCTCCAGGCAGCACATGTATAGTTCTCACCTGAACTAAAATATTTCTGATATCGGCCATGGTTTTTTTAGCTGAAAAAGTCGAAAAAAATGACGAAACTTGGAACTTAAGGAGTCTTCTCACTTTAGACGCTAAACAAGGCTATTTTCTTCCTTTTTTAAAATAATTTTATATTATAGATATTGATATAAAAGTTGTTACACTTAATAAATACACTTTCGAAATACGTTAAAAAAATTGTATGTACTTATGTTGCCCAAACAAACATTAAGGGGTTATATACAGTCAAGAGGCCCAAAAAGATCGATTTTTCAAGAATTTTTCTTGAGAAGACCTTTGAATCTATTAACGTAAAAATTTGTACACATATTATGGTAACTTGTAATTGTATTTTTACATTTTTTATTTGTAAAAATAATTACTTTGAATGCTGCCATAGCTGATCTCCGGGAGCACCTCTAAAAAACGGCGTCTTGCGGTGAACACGATATTTCTGGACTGGATCATCCAAAATTAAATAACCAAAAATATTTCATTAATATAATGGATTATCTTGTAATTGATGAAAGGAATAAGCAAAATAATATTTATTGACAAAATGGCGGCTTCTAAAAAAATCGATTTTTGACAAAAATGTAGGCCTTCAATTGTTTATAAAATGGAAAATATTTATCGACGAACAAAAACATTCGATTAATTACTAAAAAATATACTTGAAAAGATTGTCTTAAAATTTGAGACCGATCGGTTCAGCCGTTTCCGGGAAATCTTGCTTACCGACTTTAAAAACACAGTTGCGAGAAAATCGCGTTTAAGGTTTCAAAGGCACTTTCGAACACTCTGACACGTCATCACAAATATGCGTGGAACTTCGAGAATATTCGCCGGATTGACAAGACATTTTCTACGTGTGAAATTAAATATATGTACATTTCGAAAAAAAAAGTTTCAAATCGATTTTTCGAAAATTTTGTCTGTATATAACCCCTTAAACGCGTTTTTCTCGAAACAAAGTTTTTCGACGGCTTCTTAATAAAATCTTCGAAACTACTGAACCGGTCCTTATGAAATATCAACCACATATTCTTTACAACTATAGCTATAGCGTATATCAAGGATTTTTTTGAATTTTGATATTTACTTTTTTTCCAAAAACGATGAAAAAAACACTTTTGTTTTTTCAGAACATATCCGCCATTTTGTTATTTTTGCATATATCAAAAATCGTATGATATGCGCTATAGTCATTAACATGCTGAATCTAAAACCGTTTTTTTTTGTTTCGGATGATCCATCTCCGAGATTTCATCAACAGCGCAGGGCTACGATTTTTTTAGCACTTTGTTTAAATTTACTGTTTTTGTCTATAAATAGTGACTTAAATGAATACATTTAGAAAAAATCTATTTCGAAAGTGTATTTATTATGTGTAACATCTTTTATATCAATATATATAATATAAACCTATTGAAAAAATTACGAAAATAGCCATTTTTAGCTTCCAAAGTGAGACGTCCCTTAATGAAATTAGTCCGCAGTCATGCCAAAATGTTATTGATACTTTCGTCAAAAGAGTGAACATTTGCAAACAAGGACATGGCGGCCATTTATCGAATATGGTGTTCCACATATAACCTCCATTTTTGTACCTTATATTAAAATCAAAATCCTCGTACTTTTCAAAGAATAATACGTTTTATTAATACATTTAAGTGTCAGGTCATTTTGAGACACCCTAAATATATATCGAATAATTGTAATTAAATGACCGAGCCTACGAATCCTTCGCGGATGAAGATCACATTCAGCCCCGGATTTACGATTTTTCCGAGCCGGGGCAAAAACTTGACATTGGCGCCCCTCCCCTCTAGCATTTGAGATTGAGGGGGGAGACCTCTTTAGACGCCCGAAAATAAGTCATTTTTCATGATTTAAAAAAAATGTGATAAGATAATCCCATCATTTTAAAATTTTGACATTATCTTATTACAACTTTCAAGTGGTAGAACGTTTTTCTTCTTTATCGAACAAAACAAAATAGCGGCGTTATAAGGTATTCCTTTAGAGGTCTTTTGAAAAACTGCTCATGATATAGGTCAAAAAGTTATTGATCGATCTGGCTGAAACTTTGGGCGGTTTCTCACTATAACATTATTGGAAGAATATACCTATAAAAATATTAAAAGGTATAAAATTGAAAATTAAGTAGGCTTTGTAATCAAATGTTCATATTTTTTACCATTTTCTCGGCAATGTTTACCCCGAAAAAGTAATTTATTTCCGCGATAACCTTGAAACTTCAGGTATGTCCTTCCAATAGTCTTATAGTGAGAAATGTGGCAAAATATCAGCCAGATCGATCGATATCTTGTTGAGCTATAACACGAGCAGTTTTTCAAAAGACCCCTAAAGGAATACCTCATCAAAGTTCGTCTCCTAGGCAGTTTTATTTTCGATAGCTAGGATCACGACGCCATTGAAACTCACCAAAGCGCCCTGGATGTTAGGCGCTTTAGTGAAACAAGTTTTTTCAAACACAAGAATTTGGCGCCCCCTTAAATTGCCGCTCGGGGCAGGTACCCCGGTTTGCCCCCCCCCCCCCCTTAGATCCAGGGCTGATCACATTGGAAGGTTCGTCGCGATGGCGCCATTATAATGAATTTGATTGCTACTTTAAAAACAAGCCAATTCTCGGTGAATTCTTCCCGATGAGAGGAATTGGGAGGACGAGGTCGGGATTTTCCACACCATTGATACATAGTCTTGCCAAGTTTGGGTTTTTATTTAGATTGAAAAATATTGGTTAGTAATGAATTGTTTAAATAAAGTGCCGCGGTTGCTGCATGTCCAATCGGTGTAAGTGGTTCTTCCGAATAGGGTGATCGGGACGGAATAATTAAGAAAATTACTTTCACCGTAATGACAAAAGTTTCATATGGTCGGATACTTTTTTGCAATTTTGAAAGTGACCAAAATGGCAAACTAGAAAAAAGTGCAATTGTGAATGAAAAAAAACAACTTTGATAATATTGTTATTAAAGGGCTACACCAGTGTGAAAGCTGGTAATTTGGGTGATTTTCGGAATTTTTTTGGAAGAAAAGAACTCAATTAAATATTTCGGAAAATTAAGAATATATTTGGCTATATTTGACTTATATTACGTAATTTTTTCATAGAAAAATATTGAGATCCAAGCGACTCATGCGCTGCCTTCGGAGGCACAAAAAAAAAGTTCCTCCACTGCTGACATGATTCCGGCCGATTGAGTAGCTGAAACCGAAAAAGGAAAAAAATGTCGTTTAACTGGAAGGTATTGTATGTACAATGTACAATGACGTAGGATTTTCGAAAAATATCCAAATGTAACAAAATAGCGTAGTTATGAAAAAAGTATGTTTTCTTGAGTATAAAATGGTCGTCGTTTTCAATGCAAAATCGTCAATTTTCATCCAGTCAAAAATATCCTACGTCATTGTAGAGTAAATATATTGAAGAACACTCGGTTCAAATATAAAGTCAATCGGATAATTGCTCTTTGAGTTACAATGTCAGCAAATTTGAAAAATCTCATTTCGAGAAAAACGCATTTAAAGATTTAACTATCGGTTTTTGCAACATAAAATCTGCAAGATGAAATTTTTACAGGATATTTTTGAAAGGCAACGAAAAAATATTTTTTTTGAAAACGTCGCACTGGTATAGCCCCTTAAATAATGGATAGAAATATTAAAAATCATTCGGTCATACGATAGAAATTGTTATAAACTATGCTCTCTCCGAATTTGAAGTGAATCGGACGAACAGATTTGGTAATACGACTTGCTTACTGTCGAGAAAAAAGGAAAAGAATGAAGAGAAAATCGCAGCTGGGCGGTTTGCCGTAGCCTAGTAGGCGATCAGGCAAATCACAAAATTCGGTCAATTGTTCGAATTTTTACGAAATCTTTGTTGCAAATTAAAGTTATGACTCTACGCTACGAATCTGTGCAATAAAAAAATCATACTTTTGAAATCCCCCTCAATCAAATTCACGCAATTATTCGGTGGGAGCTTCGATTTTTTATTCGCACGCTTCGTATAAGGAGGAAAAACGAGACCTGCGTCATTACCCAAATATTAAAAGGTGGTTATTTCGGAATACCGAACACCTTTGAAAGGTGTATCAGTTTCTGAAGGTGACTTTGGCGACACGTGTCTTCTATCATTCGACATCGCAGCCGTTTAGAAAGATTCCCCGCTCAAACCGAGATAACGAATACCGATTTCCATTAGCGGAAAATCACGCTTCGTTAGGTAAACCTAACAAGCATTAAAAGCCGACGCAGACGACCCTCAGATTCATTCTCCTCGCGGACAGAAACGCTTCGCTTTTAAGCAATTTTTTCTTCGAATCTTTTGTCTTAATCGTATCGGGCGTTCGCCTTTGAAAAAATGTCAACTTTCGCAAAAGTTCTCTGCCTCTTTCTCGTCGCTTCGGTAAGTACGGATGCGTATTGGACACTTCATTAATTTTATTGTGAAAGAATGCAATATTCCGAATGGAAAAAAGATACGAGATTGCCTCCATTTTTGAGATTACTTTGTACTTGACGCAATAAAAATAAATAAATAAACGAATTCCTGAGCTGATCATTAAATATAAAAAATAACCTGTGATTTGTAATTAGTTCGATTCGATTACTCGATAACAATAACTAATAATGACTACATATTAACATGTTTATTGATAATTGTATTATCGCATATTTTTATTTTAATAATATTATTTATTTGAGTAAAGGTGTTGTATATTATTGTATTGAAAGTATGAACGTATGTCATTTTTTCCACCATCATAATTATAATAACAATAATAATTATTATTATTACTGAGATCACATCTTTTAATTTTTTTTGTAAGCTTTCATTGCTCCGTGCAACGCACTTTCTCAGTTTCCACTAGGAAACATTCATTTAGTCCGGTGGGTTATGCTTGATCGTCATTGATACCTCATTTATAACTTCATGGATGATGATAATGTTGATTGTTATTAATATTATTATTATTTATGAGCAACTATATGTCTTTTAAAGACCATGGGCGTCTCCACAGTGCCAGGGGTTACGAGTTGCCTCTTAAAACCCGGAGCAGCGTCGTCACCCATATGCCGGACTCTCATCTCGCATCATAGGGTCGGAGGGGGTCATCCCTCTCGGCCAGGGTTTTTACGAAATGCACACCGGCCAACCCCCCCCCCCCCGCCCCTGGCCAAAAATCGAAATTTCTTGGTCGGGACGGGGAACCACTTCTGTCCGATGACCGGCCATGGACTGCGTTAGCATCACTTTCGGCCGGACATCCTGTCCATGTCCTGTTGTCTGATCGCATCGTCTCGTCATGGTCTTGGCTAGTGAGTGCGGGCCCTTCTCATTCGCTCAGTCATCCAAGCATCCGTCTGCATTCTTCCTCCTAAGGACAGTCTCTACGAAAGTGGGTACGAGGGCCCACCGTTCGCTGTCCTGGGTCATCACACTAACGATGTTGTCTGGCGTGATTTCTCCAACGATCGCCTTTAGTCGGCGTCTCGTCTCGGTCCATCGGTCACATGTAAAGAATGTGTGTTCCGCGTCGTCTCGGTCGTATCCGCACTATTTGCAGTCTGCAGTCCGTACCTTTCCCATGTTATGTAGGTATCGTCTAAAGTATCTGTGTCCCGTCAGGAATTGCGTAGGATAACAACTTACCTCTCCGCAGTTCCTTCCGATCCACGGTTTCAGTTCCGGTATCAGTGGTTTTGTCCATGTCCCAGACGTCTCGTTTGTCCTTTTGGTCTGCCATTGTCGTATCGTCGTCTCCCGTTCCCTTCTTGCCGCATCTGTCCGTCCTGTCTGTGCACTCTGAAGGTAGATTCTCCTTCGCTCAAAAGCTAAGAGGTCCACCGGGATCACGCCCACTACGACCAGAACTGCCCTTGCCAACACAGTCCTGTAGACGTACGCGATCCTGAGCGCACCTTGTCTCTGTACCATCGTCATTGCGTGTCTGTATTTAGCTACGTGGAGTGCTTCCCCCCATATCCCGGCGCCATATATGACGATCGAGTGAGTCGTCGACATGAGTAGCCGACGTTTACTCGGTCTCGGTCCTATAGTATTTTCCATCACGCGGCTGAGAGATTTTACTCTTTCCGCCGCCCTCTCGGCTGTCCGTCTTATGTGGGGCCAGAAAGTCATCTTCGAATCCAGAGTCACCCCCAGGTATTATCGTCGGTATATCTCTCTCTCTTTCTCGTCAGTAGCATAAGTTCTGTCTTGGCTGTGGCCAGTCGGAGTCCGTGTTCCGTCATTCATCTGTCCACCCGCCTCATCACGTGGTTAAGTCGTAGCTGGGCCAGAGACGGATCGCGTTCGACGATCACAGCTGCTACGTCGTCGGCGTAAGCAACCAAGAAAGTCTCCGGTGGCATCTCCAGCCGCAGCAAACTGTTGTATACTCCATTCCAAAAGTCCGGTCCGAGAATTGATCCCTGGGCTACCGCCCCCGTGATCGTCCGGGTTTCTCGTCCGTTCGTCGTTTCGTACGTAATACGTCTGTTTCGTAAGTAGTCGCTCAGCACTCGGAGTAGTTACGGCGGGACCCCGAAAACGCCTCTCAGCGCTTCCAGGATGTCTGTCCACCTCGCCGAGTTAAATGCGCTCTGTACGTCCAGTGTTGCTAGTAGCGCCATCGGGCGAGTCCCATGGCAGTACTGTTGAGCCCGTTGGAAGGTCGTCACGACGTCTGACGTTGCTCCAATTGTCGATCGTCCCTTCCTGAAGCCGTATTGTCTGTCCGATAATCCTCCGGCGGCTGCGATAGTGTTCGTGAGTCTGGGTCTTATCAGTTGTTCGTACATTTTTCCTGTCGTGTCGAGTAAGCTCAGCGGGCGGTAAGCCGACGGCGAGTGTCGGTCCGCCTTGCCTTTGGCGATGAGCACCAGCCTCGCCTTCTTCCACCGCTCACCGAACGTGCCTGTCGTCAAGCATGTGTTGTACATGTCCAGGAGGACCGGCGGGCTCAGGTTGCCCATCAGCCGCAGAATCTCCTCTGGAATGCCATCCGGTCCTGGGGCCTTCCCGACCTTCATCGAGGCGGTCGCTTTCGCGAGCTACTCCTCGAAAAACAGTGGTATGTTCCCAGGTTCGTCGTCATCTTCCGTCTCCGTTCTCGTCTCGTGCGTTGGAAAAAGTACGTCGATGATCGTCCGTGTCGTTGGAGGGCCCATCGCGCTGGTCGGCGTCCGAGCCCCGAGTCTACCGGTTACTAACTTATAGCCGGTGCTTCAGGGGTCATCTTCTCTTCCGTTTTGTGTCTCTGATCGTCGTCGTCAGTTTTTTCCGTGCCGTACTGTAAGCTGTTCTGCGCGTCTCTGCTTGCCCCCCCCCTCGCCCGAGTGAGTTTGCTCCTACAGGTGAAGCAGGCCCTCCGCAGTTCCGCGATTTCGTCCGTCCACCAGTTTTGTTGTTGTCGGTTTCGTCCGTAGCATTTCTGTGGCATCGTGTCCTTGCAGACCCGCTGAACGAGTTTCGTCGTCTCGTCGATCAGTCGTTCGGCGCTTTGTCGTCCAGTTAGTCCGTCGAAAATGTTACTCTTTCTGGCAGCTGGTGCTGCCATCAGCTCGTCGGAGAATCTGTCCCTGTTGAGTCTTTTGAGGTTCCACCGTGGCGGCGGTGTACTCCGTCGGGGTTGAGTTGTCGTGTCGCCTCCCATTTCAAAGGCTATGTCTGGTAGTCGCTGGCATTGTAGCCCTCGACCACCCGCCAGCACCTTATCTGTGAGAGGGTTCCGTCCGACGTCAGCGTCACGTCGGGAATGGAGTCCCCAAAACCCGGTCTTCTGTACGTTGGCGGGTTTCCCGTATTGGCCACTGCCAGGTCCAGCCTCGCGGCCATCTCCAGCAGGAGCCGTTCCCGTTTGTTCGTCGTCGTCATTCCCCACTCGGTTGCTCTGGCGTCATGGTCGGTTGCGACGACTACGGGCCCTTGTAAAAGCCGTAGCTCATCCTCGAGGGAAGACATCCTCTCTCCGAACTCTTCAACGGTGCAGTTTGGCGTTAGGTACACGCTGACATACGTCAAAGGGCCTACTGTTGCCCAGACGAAGTCGTCTGTCACCCCGCGAGAAGATATCCGGGAAGCGGCATCACCCCTGACCCAGACGGCGGCGGTGCCCCTGGTGTTGGGGAGCCACGCCGGCGTTGTCTCGTCTCGGTATTATTTGGATAGTATCAGTATCGTCGCGTCAAGTTCGTCAGCTATGTGCGGTAAGAGCAGCGGTGCCGTCTGACTTCGGTTCAGGTTCCCTGGAGGACCTTCGTCATCTCTTGGTTCTGTTCCTGCTCTCTTGCAGTGCGGCCCTGAAGACAGTACTCGAATTGGTGCCTGCCCGATGCGCCACCTCAATATTTCATCGTTGTTACTACTATTAATTAGTCCGTTATCATTGTGACTACGTCGTAATTATTATTATTATTATTATGAGATCTTATTGCTCCGAGCAACACACTTCCTCAGTTTGCACTAAAAATGCACTTACTTCGGTGGGTTAGGCTCGATATTAATTATCCATAATTAATCATTCATCTCTAATCAGTCTTTATTGGTCCTATTGATCTCAAAGCTTAAATGGTTGATCTTCAATCGATTTTTATCAATCGTATTAATCTAAGAGCTTGAAGTATTCATCTTAAATGGATCTTTTTTAATCTTATAATATTCAACCATAGATTATTGATATTTAATCGGTTTTTATTAATGTTTTTAGACTTAAAGTTCGATTTATAGATCTTTAATCGATCGTTATTAATTTTAGGCATCCCAAATCTCAAATTATTCATCTTTGACCGATCTTCATTAAGGTGGGATATACATTTAGACAGGAAGAAAATAAGCAATATTGAAGGATTTTAAAAAGTAAGAAATAGTTATTCTACAATGATCAAACTTTAGATATACTTTAATATATTTAACCCCGCGTCTGTACACTTAAATTTTGGGACACCGCCTGTACACTGGGTCGTAAAAGTCCTGCTAATGTTTTTTCTAAGAAAAAAACGTTAAAAAAATCTGAAGAAATTCTGAATTACTTTTATAACATTTCTTTCCATGATCTAATCATTTATTTACCCATTTATTGTAAATAAAAATGTTAACAACAATAAATGTAACCGAAAATGGAGGAAAAATCGATTTTCATTTAAAAAAATCACAACTAAGACAAACTTTCATGTAAAAATAAAATTCTTTTGCGGTTGTATCGCTGAATACATGTACTATTAGGGAAAAAATACAGTGAATGTGCTACTTTTAAAAACTATATTTATTTTGACTACCGAAAAGGTCGCTTTTTCAATATAAAAAATCAGAGAAAATAATATTTTTCGTTTTTTTTTTTTTATTACAAATCCAAATGTTTTTAATCACATAATCGTAGTAATGAAGTAAATATAAGTAATTAAATGAATACAATGAAAAAGATGCAGTATTATTGCGGGAAATTTTTGTTCGCGCATTGGATACACAAACAAGTGCGATGTTCTTCGCACACGGGTACACCACACAGCGTACGGCAAAACATTGTTTTTCTTATCGTCTGTGTAAGGACATATTGAGCACGTTTTGGGCAGTTTGTTAATTGCTCAATTTTAAATAGGGAATTTCGAGAGAAAAATTGTCGCTTTTGAATTAGTCTAATACATATACATGCGATAAAAATAATTTCAGGAAGGTTAAAATTATTATAAAAGTCGAGAAAGAGCATAAATTTAATTTTACTTACATACACGAAAAACTGTCGCCGTCTGTACACTGGGTCTTCTACGGCACGCTCGAGACTCACTTTCTGCTGTTCAAGCACAAAATGATCGATCGTGGCGCCCCTGTAGGTACGACTTAGCCTCACTACCTAGTTTTTTTTACGGGCGGGACCCGACTCCCCCCCCTCCCCTTTCTAAAATCCAGAGATATTCGATTTGAAAATTTGGCTTGTGCCTTCAAAGACCCAGTGTACAGACGGAGAGTTAAGTATACAAAACAATTTTTTAAAATTAATTCATCATAAAAATTACGGTGCTATGGCAGAGTATTACAGCAAGGTCGCCGCGGGAGTTGCGAATCGGCGTGCAGTCTAGTACTTCCTTCTCGTGCTTCCCGTACACTTTGATTTGCAAAAAAGTTCAAACATTTTTTCAGTTAGAACATGTATAGTTTCTATGTGACGGCAATTGAAATGAAGAAAATTCAAATTTAAGAAAATTGCACGCATTTACAAAAAAATCAACATTTCACGCAACATTTCTAGAAAATGTGGATGAAAAAAGTAGTTTTTTTTTCAATTTTTCAAAAACAATTCTCGTCGAGTAGAAGGTACCAATATCATCAATATTTCTACCAAGTTTCAACTCAATCGACTTAATAGTTTTTGAGTAATTCAGTTTTGAGAAAAACGCATTTGAAGTTCACGCCTGCTCCGAATCCGAGCTGGAGGCACTGGGTTGACGGGCTGTAACATTTGAAGTTTTTGGAATTCCGCTTTGAAACTGTAGGAAAATATTCTGCATATATAGTTCTATCGTTTGAAGAAAAAATAAGAAATCGATTTCTTGAGCGTTGTAAATGTATATCCCGCCTTAAGCTTATTGGTCTTAAATCCTAAATTGTCAACCTCTAACCGATCTCCCCTAATATCATCGATTTTGAAGCTTCAATTATTGATCTTTATTCATCTTATGAATCTCAAAGCTTAAGTGACGAGTCTTTAATTGATCTTCGTCAATCTGGTTCACCTTTAATTTCAACTTATCGATTTGATTGATCTTTCATTTCAAATTATCAATCTCATTAATCTTGAATCGATCATCATTATCAATAGTTAACTAATTAATTGATTAATAATAATAATGTTTTTTGTTACAATTACTGTTACTTACCTGAGGTAATAACAGTTTTAACGACAATGTCTAATTTGTCTCATCCATAAATCCTTCTGATACACAGCCTTTGACGCACGCCGATGAATCGTATGTGGGATCATATACGGAAAAAGCAAATACGATGATAAAAGAGATCGAAAAACAATACAAGATCGCAAAATCGTACGTCGATGCAGTAGTGTCGCAGATCAATTTGGAAGCTCCGCTCCAATCAGATTCTTCGCTCGATGTCCAGGTAGGGATATGCATCTCAATCGGATTCGTAGCGAGAGCCTAAAGGGAAGGTTGCGAGGTCGATTTGTCCGATTTCGATTAAACTTGGCATGCTTGTAGAATGGGAAAAAATAGGAGACAGGTATTTTTTTTGATATCTGCATAACCCGATTTTTAAGGGGTGAAACGCGCCCTCGGAAATAGGGGTGTGTTTCGCTTTTCGTCGATAACGTTATCGTTCTCATCTCCAGTACACGAAAAAATAGACATTGTTCCAATTTGAATTTTTGTCATGTCTCGTACCGTTAAGTCGTTATCGACGAAAAACCCCCTAATTTTATAAGGTGCATTTCAACGCTTAAAAATCGGGTTCCGTATATCAAATTTAATCGAAATCGGAAAGATCAACCTCGCAACCTTTCGAACCTTTCACGTAAATGCCAAACAAGCAAAAAAGGAGATAAGTCGGACATACAATTTTTTGTTTCCGATGACGAGCAGAGGCCCTCCGCCGAGTGTTACAATTTCTTGAGTGAACGCATCCGGACGAGTAGATTGCGGGTGATCGAGTGTTCCGCGGGTGGTATAACAGCAGCGAGCGAGCAACGCGATCGTTTGCAGAAAACTTTCGAAGACTCGGTTGCGGGTATCCAGGCACACATGTGCCTATCGATGGTAACCATCATCCGTTATCAACCAGGAGTCATAAACCTGATCCGTTCCACGTGTCGGACTACCGTAAGTGTCGCTGATGTTGTGATTTGAAGAAAAATAGCTATTTTTAATCGTTATTTTATTGAGATTTTTCCATCGAGTTATTGTGGGCAAAGAGCTGTTGGCCAGGAGATAATGAGTTTTTTTCTAACCTTTACGAAGCAGAATAGAAACCAACAGGGTATTACACCCTTTTTTGAAAGGTGTCTCAATTTGATATTTTGATGCTAATAAAGTACTATTGTTATTTCTAATTTATGACATCGAAAGTGTTATTTCTATTTTATGACATCGATAAGTGCCATAAAAATACATTTTGATTTCACATTTTAAATTTCCGCGCGGAAACGCCAGCTGTTTCGGTTCGTGACGTCACTTGTATAGTAAACATCGACGCTGCGCCAAGTGCGAATACGTATTTTTTTTTTGGTTATAGGCGAGTTATAATCCCTATCGTTGATGTGTTGTTTCTAAATGTAAGAATGCTAGTGTAAAAACACCGGGAAAGTTGTGGATTGAAATCCCAATTGACATAAATATGAGGAAGACTTGGTTAAAACTTACGAGAAGAGATCCAAAGTCATAGTCCGAAAAAAACTCATTTGTTCTTTTTTTAAGTACGGATAACTATTTGAAAATGATCAATTAACTATGACAAACGAGAATATATAGGTGTTGACGCTTTCTTTCATAGGTTAGAGAGTAATACGTCTATCGCTTTCTTTATTTACTATGTCAATGACGTCACGACAGAATCCATTATGGCGGCTACCATTTCGCATGTACATTGAACAGGGAGAAAAAGTATTTTTTTTTAAAATTAATTATCAAATTTATTTTGTGTTTTTATCAATTAAAACCAACATTATTCGATTGCTTATTTCGAAAACTACCTTATTTATACATTCTTATTATTTTTCATACATAGAGTAAAATACCTTATTTTGTAAGCGCTGCTTCTTGACGTTGAGCCGGGCTCGTACGAACCGCGCCACGACGAGATTCGATTCTTTCCCCACCTTGATATTACGTATCGAAGTAAATCGACGGAATAAAAAACACGGGAGGGCAAAAACAAAATGATTTTTTCGTCATTGACATGATATATTTAAGTCAAGTGATTTTTGTTTTTTTTCTTCATAAATTGATTTGATGTATTATCCAACCGACTAATCTTTAATGGGGGATTGTTTTTCCCGTTAAATGTTTAAAAAAAATGAAATGAATATTTTTTTACTCATGTGGATTTCTTTTTTCTGAATTGCTTTGTTTCATCGCAATAAAAAATATTTAATTAAAGAAACGATTTTTTCCCCAACGATATGTTTTTGTTTTAATGAAATCAATATTTTGTCACTCAAGAAGATTATGTTCTTCACTCAATTGATTTGTTTCATCTAAGTGACTGTAATTTGGAATGAAATAATTGTTTTTCTATGAAATGTTTTTGTTTGAATGAAATGAATATTTATACATTCAGGATATATTTACGCTCAAATGAAATCATTATTTTATTCAGTAAAATAGTTTTATTACCAAATCACAATATTCTCGAATCTTCGGCTTTGAATGATTTTAATTACCTTTACGATATTAATTTTTCTTCGCAATAATATGTCACGATCGGGAGTTGAAAAAAAACATCAAACAAAACATTGGATTCCTTCTTGCCGGAAGAAAAAAGAATCTCGCCCGATTGGACGTAACGTTTCTTTTGGCCCTCGGACTTTTTCCCCCAAAATCCAAGATATCTTAGAGTAAAATTCATTAAATTTTTTCGCGTGATCGCAGTTTAACAGGGACATGCTGCAGGCGGAGAGTAAGGCGAAGACGGCATTTTCCGAAATCGCTGCAAACGCGAGTAGAGTGCTCTACAATTGGATAAAAACAACTGGTCGCTGCTTGGCCAATTCGGAGGAGCCCAGCCACGAAGTCGAGTGGCGCCGTGCCTGTCAAAACGATCATTGATCCAAACGACGGACACATTTGATAAGCGATAATTTTTTTGTTTTGTCTATATTATTTTTGGGCATATTTCATATAAAGGAAATACCTTCTGGAAAATTCCATGCGGGGTAGTTTATCCCAGGGAAATTTATTCTCGGAAACTTCACAAATATACAATTTTTGTAAGAGCTCGCAATCTCCTGAAATATAATACGAGTCAATTGACCTTGTGGGCTGGATTCTATCAATTCCTTGAGAGTTTGGGCTAATTCCTTCCGAGAAACTTTCACGGGGAAATTTCATCTGGATAATTTCATATAGGGTAATCTCTTCACGGGAAGTTTCTTCTCGGAAACTTCACACAAAACCATCAACTGGTGATTCAATTTCAAACTGGTTCAATAAAATGGAAAATGGTTCGATGAAACGTCAACAATTCTAATATTAACTGAATATTGAAAAATGAATTGTGCGTGTAACGTTTTTTGACCCGTCAATCTGTGCAAAACTTTACCTAAATCGCAGGTAACAGCTATTCGGAAGTACAGTACCATAGGGAAGTACATTTTTTATAGCATCAGGGAATATTCATTTTCTAAAAACCTACTATCTATATTATATAGCATTGAAGAATAATCGTATGGTTATAAGATTGGTGGTTGCGGTTAAGATATGTGCATAATTCATGCAACTGCGCTGAAATATCAGTAAGCAGCACTATACTTTTGGCAGTAACTATGGCTGTAAAATATTATTGTCCCCTTAGGGAAATATAAAATATAGTTAAAGTATGGTTTAGAGCACCATACATCTCTTTCAGTGCAATCATTTTGTACATAGTGCTATTTTTGCGAACATTCTATATTAAGTAAAATAAATGCATCAGTTCATAAAAAATAATAAAAACAAATCATTCGGACTTACCTAAATGAAAACAAAACTTTTTAACACGCAAAATATTTTGTCACGCCGGCGAAAAGTATTCTTCAAACCCCTCAATCAAATTCACGCAATTATTCGTTGAAAGCTTCGTTTTTCACTCAACATCATATGCTCCGTAGCTGGAAAGAAAAATAGCTATTAGCGTCACTGCTGGAATGTTGAGAGATGGCTGTTGCGCGATACCGAACATCTTTGACGAGTATATCAGTTTCTGGAGGTGACTTTAGCGGCGCGTGTAGCTGAACAATAGGGATCGTTTATTGTAAACGTTCAAGAATGTTTCACTGCTTCAAGCGAGATAACAACAATTGCCGAAGCCCATTATTATACTATCGCGTTTCGTTAGGTAAGCCTGACAAGCTTTTAAAGCCGATGAAAAGGATCCTCAGATTCAATCATCGCGCGGAAAGCAACGCTTCGGTTTCGAGCAATATTTTCTTCCAATCTTTCGTGTGACCGTATCGGGCGTTCCTCGTTTAAAAAATGTCGACTTTTGCAACATTTCTCTGCCTCATCGTTCTCTCCACCGCGGTAAGTACGGATGCGTATTGGCAATATCATAATGAATGTACTTATTTATTTCAAAGGTAAGCCCTCGTTGGGATTTTACAAAGTTTCTTAAAATTAGCTTATTATACTTATAACTAGTAATTAACCATACACTGACAATAAAATATTTCATTTAAATAGGATTTAATCAGATAGGTTTTTTCCTTGTCTCACGGCCTACTACCATCCTATTTGTTTCGGATATATATTTAAAAAAAAAAATTTCCGCTATTCTTTTCAAATTTTAAATATATCAAAATTAAATAAATAAAAATTCGATACGAATAAGTCTTTGTTTGCGTACAATATAAACCGCAAATCCGAGTGTACTATATGCATAGGATATTTCACAAATGCAAAATGAAAGGAAAACCTTTAATTTGCAGTTCTACCACAATGATTTGGCATCATAATTCGTCATTTCCTAGCCTTCTGAAATTATTTTTTTCGAAGAAAACATTTCGCCTATTCATGAAATCGAACCTACAACCTACCTACCGATAACTACTCAAGCTGCCCCTAGGCTACCGAGAGTTTTTAGCATCTTATATATGGGTGTCTCTACTAAATGGAAAGTCGCGCATACAAAGGTGTCGCATGCATGTTTTTTTCTTAAAAAAATAACGAAGTATGTATACCGGTAGGCAGTAATAAATTAAATATATATCAATAAAAAGCCGACACATTTTCTCTTTATTCTGCAACTTATGGACGATTTTGTGAAAATTCGTGATAGGGGGCTGTAATATGGTCCAGGGAACTGTTTAAATGAAGAAAAAAACGTCTTTTTTATCGAATTTAACCAATCGAATGTCTTTATTTTTGTCAAAACTTTAACATAGCTCATTACGTATAACCAATTGCTAAATCAAATAAAAAAGAAATGCTGAATTATTGATGTTTTCCTTGATCTCTTGATTTCCTGGATTGATTATTGAATATTCCAGCATAACTGGAATTAAACTTATTAAAACAAACTTTTTAGCTTCAAAACGTGTGCATTATTGAACCTCTCACTTTAAAAAATAACAAGCTCATCACAAAGGAATGTTAAATGCTCCATACAAAACAAACAAATTATCTTATACTATTAAAAATAATCACAATCAAATCACAATCAACATCGTGTTACCAGTACTTTTACTAGTATTTAATTAAATAATTGTCATTATAGTTTACAACGAAGTCAGTCTTATCGTTGTTTTTTTTAAACAATGAGCCCTACTTTGGTTCTCATAGACCGGTATAGGTAACTTAAAGTAATAAGTTATTCTTTTCCCTTTTAGGGTCCGATCTGAATTTGGTTATTTTTGCAATATTTGGTTAAAAGTTATATCAGAAACATCAATATTAGAGGTGTAAGGTTACAGCTCAGGGGTGTAAGTGTGCTCGTGCGTGAGTGGTTGTGTGGCAGTCGCTTACCACTATACGCGGCCGCAGCCAGAGCTTCCATTAGCCGCCTCTGTTATTGCGTTGTCGCGAGGAACATTGGCGCGACAGTGACGTTTCCAGCGGGCGGTACGTGGACGCAGGAAGATAGAATTTCCCCTTTGCGGGTGTTACCCACACAAGGGGGCTGCCCACCATTGTTACAGTGATTGTCGCAACTACAATTGTTGTTGTTATAATAATTGTTATTGTTAGAATTATACAAATACTATTATTATTATCATTGCTATCGTTACAATAATTGTGGCAATTAAATTTTTTGTTGTATAATCTTACGATTACAATTGATATTGATACAATAATTGTTTCAACTACAATTGCCGTTGTTATAATAACCGTTACAATTATATTTGTTGTTGTTATAATAATTGATACAGTTACGATTGTGATTGTTACGGTTACAGTAATATTATGATTATGATTATCATTACCATCGATATTGTTACAATAATTGGTACAGTTACAATTTTCATTGCTAAGATAATGACATTATTCCCATTTTTTTATCGAGGGGGAAAATACATTAGGCACTATAAGAGAGACACACGTTCTCCGCCGTGTCAGACTCTCTAGATGGTCTACCGACTAAAAACCTCCCCCGTCCTGTCTCCGCGGGGTGGCAACACGTAAGTACAAGCTCACCCCCGCGGGACCCGTCCATCGTCCGATGGTGTAGTTTGCCCGTCTAAGCATCTTGCCTCATTTTCCCTCATCCGTCCTCTTTCTTACGTCCCAGCACTGCTTCGACGAATCCGGTGATGGTTGTCCACTGGTCCTCGTTCCCCATCATTACCCCGATTATATTGCTGGGGGTGATGTCTCATGTCCTCCGTTCCAGCCGCCGTCTCTGTGTCGTCCATCTGTTGCATGTAAAAAACATGTGTTCCGCGGCGTCTCGTATGTGTCCGCAGTACATACAGTCTGATGTCCGTACTCGTTTCATGTTGTAGAGGTACTTCGGAAAGTATTCATGTCTGATGAGGAATTGCGATAGGTAAAAATTTACCTCCCTAAATCCCCGTTTGTCCCTCGTCCACCTTTCGCTTATCGCCGTTATCCAGCGTGCGTGTCAGTCGGTCAGGGTCTTCTCCCTTTCATGCTTTGCCACGTCAGCTCTTTCAGTCCTTTCATTACGTTCGTAGATTTGTTACCCTTCTGTGGCTAGTAGGTCTATAGAGATCACACCCGCCACCACCAGAACCGCCTCTGCTGGGACGGTCCTGTAGGCGCACGCTACCCTTAGTGCCGTCTGTCTCTGTACGTAAATAATCGTCTTCCTGTACTTCTTGATGTCGAGCGCGTTGGCCGACACTTCTGTGCCGTACAGGAGGATCGAGTGGGTCATCGTCATCAGGAGTCTACGTATTGATGGTATCGGTCCGTGTGTGTTTTCCATTAGGCGACTAAGCGAAGCAACCTTCGCCGCCGCCCTGTCATGTCGGCCGTCCGTTTTATGTGAGGCCAAAAGGTCAGCTTCGTATCCAAGGTTACCCCCAGGTACTTGGCCTTCCTCTTAGTCGCTGTCAGTTCCGACCCGACTGTCATGGGTGTGATTGTCGATATGCGTGGTCTGGTCGGCATGAGGATTTCTATCTTGTCAAGAGTCAGTTCGTGTTCCGTCATTTATCTGTCGATGACTTGCCTCATGACTTGATCTAAGTCCAGCTGCGCCAGGTCTACACTACGCTCCACAATCACCGCCGCCACGTCATCAGCGTAGGCGACGAACGGTGCGTTGTGCGGTATCTTCCGCCTCAGCAGACTATCGTACGTCACGTTCCATAGGTCTGGTCCCCGTATCAGATAATCCGTCAATACCCGAAGAAAGTAAGGGGGAATCCGGAGAGCGCCTTCCAGCGCCCCTACCTAGACGAGCTGAAGGCATTTTTCACGTCCAGTGTCACCAATATGATTACGGGCCTTGCCGCGTGACAGGCCTCGTCCATCCTCCGGACGGTCTCGATGGCCTTGCTGATTGCCCCTATCGTCCATAACCCCTTGCGGAAGCCGTGCTGGTTTTCGGACAAACCCTCGGCTGCTTTCATCGCGTCTGTCAGTCTTGGTCTGAGTAAAAGTTCGAAAACTTTACCCGTCGTGTCCAGAAGACTCAACGGTCTATAGAAAGACGGCATATACGGCTCCCCTTTTTCTTTACTCAGAAGAACTAGTCTAGTCGTCCTCCAGCGTGAACTGAACGTCCCTGTCCTAAAACATTCGTTGTACCTACCGACTAGTATCCCAGGCTTCAGGCGAACCATCAGCCGCAGGTCTGCCCCGGGTATGCCGTCCGGTCCTGGTGCTTTCCCCGCCTTCAGAGAGGGTAGCTTTAACAAGCTCCTCCTCAGTAAAGACGGGGACGTGTCGTCTGTCGTTCGTATCCACCGACTCCCCTCCAGTCGGATGAATCAGGGAAAGTCCATCGACGTTCTGTTCCATGGTTGTCGCGTCTGAGTTCCGGCGGACCTCGAGCCCCCAGCCTCTGAGTCACAATTTTGTAACCCAGCCTCCAGGAGTCGCGGTCCATCTCCTCACAAAGGTGTCTCCAGCAGCGCTTCTTACTATTTTTTCATCGCTATTGTCAGCGCTTTTCGTTCCGTTTTGTACACCGTCATTAGAGCGGCCGCGTGTGACTTGCCCCTTTCCCTAACCGGGTTCATCCGCCTCTTGGCCTGGATGCAGAGCCTCCGCTGTTGGGCGATCTCGTCTGATCACCAGTATGTCGCTCGTCGGTGTTGTTGGGTGCTCTTGCGCGGCATTGAAGCTTTTCATAGCTGCTTCTTCAGTTTCAGTGTCTCGGCTCCTAATCGTTCGGATCTTGTACGTCCTGGCAGTTCGTACGGTACAGCCTCTGAGGGTGCAGCTGCTTCCAGTAACATCCTCGAGAACCTGTCGCTGCCCAGTTTACGTACGTTCCACTGTTAGTGCCCGCTCCGACTCATTGCATCACGCCACCTAAAACACGATGTATTGGTGATCGCTGGCTGTGTAGTCATCGATCACCTCCTATCGCCTCATCTGCAGAAGGATGCTGCCCGAGATCATCGTCACGTCTGGTTTCGAGGAGCCCACCCCCGGTCTTATATAGTATATGTCAGTACGCGTCCCGTATTCGCCACTATCAGGTTCAGTCTTGCTGCCATTTCCAGCAGCACATGCCCGCGTCGGTGCATCCTGGTCCGGGTCCCACTCGATCGCCCTCACGTTGAGGTCACCCCTAACTATTAACTCACTTGGTAGTTCCCTTAACGCGTCCTCCAGTCTGCCCGTCTTGTTCTCGAACTCTCCAGCGGGGCAGGTCGGGGTCAGGTAGACGCTGACGTAAGTCAGAGCGCCCGCCCTCAGCTAGATGCATTAGTGTCTCTGGCGATTGTTGCATGCACGACATAAAATAGTCGGCAGAGGCTGACCCATAACGCGACTGCGATACACCAGTGTCGTTTGATTTTACATGCTGTACCCGACCGTCAGCTCTAAACAGCACGACCCCCATGGGTTTGAGGTCAGGATACGTCCGGCCACGTGAAAAACATATGCAAGCCTCCCAGTTTACATTCGGATGAGGGTCCTCGTGCAACTACTCGTGGCCGAGTGACGACAGTCTGCTCGGCAGCCCTGATTTCCCGCCGACGTCGGGATTTGTGCAACCGAGCGACGGATTCTGATGGCAAGGGCCACGCCGGCGCGGGCGGAACTCCAAGCCGAGAGTCTGTGCCGTACGATCTGCCGCCTTATAAAGAAATGCCCACACCCCATGTAGCTCATGCTGGTGCACGATCTCTAGGAGCGAGTCCGAGCTCGTAATTTGGTCACTCGCTGTTCCGAGGACAATACAGTCGTGAAGAGACTCCAATCCTAAAAGCCCGCGCCTGCCGCTCTGACGCAGCATATAAAGGCGCGGGGTGGAAGATCGAGAGTGCAAACCCCGCTGGATGTTCATTATGTTGCGTGTACCGATGTCCACCTGTTTAAGGTCGTCTCTACGCCATTTGACAATACCAAATAAGTAGCGCAGGGCTGGGGCAGCGAGCGTATTGGTGACAGTGACTTTGTTCTTCCCAGACCGATCCGCTTTACAGATCCGTCTGAGACTATACTCGCTACAGAGGGCGCCTCTGATCCCCTCAGAGACTTGTACAGAGCGCTGATCGATGCCAAGATCAGCGCAAGACCCTCCGGCGTTCTGGTGTTTAAAGATGCTACTGTCTACCAGACGAACATCAGCCGCGACACCCTCTGCTCCTCCTTTCTTGAGATAAAAAAGCGCACTTGTCCAACCTGAAGTCCATACCGGCCGCCCGCGTGTACGTTACTATGATGTTCAAGAGGAGCTTAACCCTAGGACCCTAAAGTATCTGTTCGAAACAAATAACCTATACTGGGGTTACGCACACCCCAGCACTTCAAATCAAAGCTGCTGACGAACTGTTTGTCCTAGAGATTCTTTTTTTTAAATCGACCGCTCGAAAACTGATGTATGGCTTTGCGAGAAAAAACTCATATGAACTTTTCGCCATGAAAAATAGGATTGAAGAAATCAAGAAAAATATTCTAGCATATCTCACTAAAAATAATTTAAAAAATCATCACACTTTTTGTACGCGAATGTTGGACAATTTTTCCGTTGAATCTTAAAAAAGACCGTATGGACCAAGTTTAAAAGAGTTTTAAACAGAAAATTCGAAGTTGTTGAAAAATTTCAAAGGGAGTAAAGATGGCACTTTTTTCAATTTGATTATGTTCCGGGGTGGTTTTTTGAGCGAAAAAGTGTAGATAAACGTTTAAAAAAACGATTTTATGCCAAAAAATGGTATTTTCTAGTTCAAAAAAACATATTGAATGATATTGAGCTGATTATACATGAAATTATTTTTTAAATAATACATTCAGCTCAAGGTACAGGATATAGAACTGGGTTTACATAATAATACTGAAAAAATCGCTACAGGTAGTTTGACATGGGATATTGGAAATGAAAACAAAAGAAATGGATACTGTAGTAATAAATGCAGAAATGTAGATTTGTTCATTGTAAATTCAGTTCGGTGCGCATCGAGAGCACTGCATTGAGCGATCTTGGCAACGGAGGACTCAGCATTCAAAGGTTCGTTAGGTGACAAAAGATACCACGTTACAACTTCCCTCCGTACACTGGCTCCGGCCCGGACGGCACACAGCCTATTCATCTTATGAGCAAATGTAATGCGAGTCCGAGGACCAGGAGGGTCGAGTGACCATTTGTATCGGTTTTTCCCGTCGCGAAATTTACTCTGAGTACCGCCGAGAGCAGATTGGGATGTACGACGCATTTTTATTCACCCGGGTTCTCGTACGATCCCGTCTTCCTAAAAAATCTTCATTCGAACCCTCCGATTCTTCTTTATGGTCTGATTCACTATCAGTCGAGTCGGTGTCCTGAGGTTTCTCTTCATTGTTGTGCGCCTGCAGCATCTTCCGGACCTCCTCCGCTATTCGTACTCGCGACCTCGTCTCCATGGCTTTATTCTAATAAAAAAATCAGAATAGTATAAAAACATTCTTAATGTAATTTCTGTTGATAACACACTGATTTTATGCGGATGAATAACAAAAAACAATGGAAATAATTATGTACTTACACAGGGCAAAATATCGTAAAAAGTGTGGGGTTACGCTAACCCCAGGATCTCGAAGAATGTTCACTACGTCACGTTCAATTTATAACTGACGGTTATTCCTGCAAGAACCTGCTCTAGATAGTCCCCCCTCCTAATGCGATCGATATTTTCACGTGACTACCCAAACTGCCGGAACGCCAGGGCCCCAAAAATGATGTGGGGTTTGAGGTACCCTTGCGTAGAGTCCTAGGGTTAAACGGCCCTCTCTCTGGGAGAGTATAGCTTGAGGTCATCCATATAAAATAGATGATGATGATTATTATTACTATTAAAGTAATTAAAGTATTATTACTATTAAAACTCGAGTATGGGAATAATAACAAACACCGTATAATAATGATTTTCTTTGAACAAAGGTAACGTGCCAGATCACACCGAATGTGCTGTCTGTTGTCCAAAAATGGCGTAACGGAAAGATTAATGCATCGAGGAAAGAAATCGAAAGCCATTACGCGGATGCAACAACGAGCGTGGACCGGGCTCTATTACAGATCAAATTTGTCTCTCCCTATGAGGCGCCACCTTCGAGTACAAATTCGCATGCATACAACTTTTCGAACGTCCCTTTAGTGAGTAACGCCAGAAATGTTCGAAAATGGAAATGAGAAGAATTAGAAAGCGAAGAGAAGCTACGGAGGAAAATTGATGGAATTTCGATGCAGCCTCCCTCGACCGCGTGTTACGAGTTCTTGAAGACGTACACGACGACGAACGCATCGGCGGTGAGCGAATGCTCGTGGCATTGGCTGCAGCAGGTGAGAGATTACCGACTTCTTTTGGAGGAGGCCTGGAAATTGGCGATCAACCGTTTGGGTGAGGAAAACGATGCGGCGAAGAATTGCGAATCCTGGTTCGATTATGTGTTACCCAAGTGGCTGAACATCTTTTGCACCTACAGGGTGAGCTTGTTTGGATTTGTTTGCGTTACGCGACCATCGCAGACCTTGTAATGATATAAGGAAATATTGAAGAGTAGTTCAGATAAAGTGTTGAGCGAGGAAGCAAATGAAGTATTTTTAGATTTGCTACGTATCGCGATAATCGAAGATTTGAAATGAAATTTGAAAAACGAACTTCAGGGGGAAATAAGAATTACTGCTTTTTTACCGAAAGCAACAAAAAGTACGCGTCCACGATTTACGGGAGACTACAGGTCTAGAACCTGAAACAAAAGGTGAATGTCGATGATTTTTCTATGGATGCCCAGTTGATAAAATGAAAATTCCGTTCAGTGGCCTTTATTCTTCATATTTTCAAGTATCTTTGCGCTTTTATTTACAAAATTGTTTCCAATTTTGTTAAACAACATTTCGTAAGAATATAGCAGCGGTGAAAATGAATGAAGTGAATCACCTAGTCGGACAATGCGCAAAGTTACGCTCGCTCTGAGTATGGGGGTTTACGGGAGAAGCTTCGGGCCCTGCGCAACACTGCGGCCATCAGGCGTGCCACACTGAGGAAAACAATTATTGATCCAATATCATTGGTGTTATTGAAATTTCGTTGATTCAATTGTAAAATTGTTGGTGCAATTATTAGTCCAAACAAAACGCTATTGACTTTAATAACATGATAAAATTAAAAGTTTTTTTTTAATTCAAAAGATATATTGTTAGCCGAGAACAATTTATTATTGAAACTATCTAAAAAATCATCGCAAACAAATTATATAGTTTTAAATGTATTTTCTGCAACGAACAAAAAAAGCGTTTCAATTCATAATGTGAATATTGTTGATTCGAGTATACAAAAAAATTGAATTTTGCTCGTTTGATTCTGATAAAATTTCTATTGACTAAACATATTATCTTATTTTTTTCACCATATCCGATATTGATTTTCAAGTACATTATTCGGTAAAATATTAATATTTTACTTTGATTGAAAAATATCAAGCAAATGTATCAATTGGTTTAAAAATTATGGGAAAATAAAATTTGTTTCTTGCGCATTTGGTGGAAAAAATTCAACCAAATCATGGCCGAGCGCCACCGAAATTATAGGTGTGAGGAAACCCGTAGTTCTCGAAGTAACCGCTGGAAGCCGCATACGCGCTCGTTTCTCGTAAGCGTAGCGCGAACCGAAAATCTACTTAAACGCCGGAGAAACTCTAAAGAGTATCGCTTCTTCGCCTGTGGCTAAGATCAAAGTGTAGTATCTGTTCTTATCAGTTGAATGTCTGATATTCTCTCCATTTATATTCCATTGGATATCGGATATTCTCTCCACTATTGTCGTGGATGATCATTCTAATGCTCACTTTTATTTAAGTTTAAAACCAAATTTAAAAACTTTCAATTTTTAAACAAAACGAATTCGATTAAACACTTTTTTGTAACAATTCTATCCTATTCCAAAGAACTGCATGCGATTTTTCGAATATTATCAGCAATTCTCGATAGTGCACATTTATTTGAACCAACAAGCAAGAAATAGTCGCAAGTGTACATAGAATCATATTGAAAACATGACTCCTCGAATTAACAAATATATTCTTTTGATTGCAATAAACATTTATTTCATCGAATATTATATTTTTTCCTACCAGAGACTAAATGCGTTGCTACAGATGACACCTGTACTTTGTGGCTAAAAAATACCATTATTTCGGATCCATATTGTTGATATTTCAATCGTGATATACACTCGTCTCTATCTCATACTAGTTGTATGATATTGCACTTTTTATATTTTACGGAGTACAAAAATGTTACAACTAATGGCATATTCGTTTTGATGTATTAAGGAGGTACGGTGATTGGAGCGAGTCCAAGATAAAAGCCCGATTTTTTTTAATAACATTGTCGAGAGCTTCTTCCATGCGTATGCGGTGTTTCCGCGAGATTTACCGTACAGTTTCCGAGTTATTAATTGTTAAAGTTGGTCAATTAGTCACACGTAGACGACAAAATGTGCCTGTCCTCTCATATATCGATTTTTTTGTGCTACTTGGAGCCAAGACACGCGTAAAAAAAACTGACGGTTGCGTTCGTTGGTTCGTTGTGATCAATAAGGCAACTTGAATTGGAAAGCTCACCGCAGAAATAAGCAATAAATTTAGAAATAAAGTCGCGAAAAACCGAAGTATTCGGCGAGAGAGACGTCTCGTGACGTAACCGCAGCCATCTTGCTCGAATTGTGGCAACGCCGGATACCCGCGCAAATTTGATTCGTCTATCGGATATTTTCAACGCAAATTAAAAATATGGTTGTGTGAAGCCGTACGTTTTTTAATCGATTATAAAAGGCCTTTCGTCGATATTTACTCAAAGTTCTTTTATGTATAGCTAAGGCATCTCAATCTTTCTGGCGACATGCATACAACGCATTTATATGTAAATTCAGCATGGAAAAACCGTCATATAAAATGAACGTTCGTTTTTATATCTGCAAATATTGTGAAAATTAGGAAAGGGAAAAATAACATAACAATCGATGAAATATGTTTTGACTTCGGACAGATTGGACATTGGATATTGAGGTTAACGTCAACGCGACGTTTTTCATTTGCATTCGCAATATCATCTTTTCACTCTGTAATTCTTGTCCGACAGAATCTACCTTTGTCTCTAAACTGGACTTCAGGTACAATCCTGTTACTCTCTTGATAAACTTCTACAGTACTTATTTTCATTCTCCATGTTTACCGGCTACCAAAAATAATAAGCCGAGCGCGTGGGACCGATGACAGCTATCGAAAATGCAACGATGCTAAACGTCGACGATATGGCGTACTACTGAAGTCGAGTAGTAGATTATTACGTTTGTTTTCATATTATAAAAATAATAAGTAGCTTGAAATTCAATACTTAAAAAATATTTCTCGAAATATAGGTCACACACATATGTCTAAAACGTAGCGGTATTATGGCGAAAAATAGACTCTTAGTTTACTAGCGTGGTCATCACCGTACCTCCTTAAAGAAATACATTTCAATACAAGAAATACAATTCTATTGATCAAATTTTTGTACGCAATAAATGTATGGTAGCAATCGCTTAATTATTTCATCCATACATCTACAGACTGTATATAGAATGATTACAATAAATTATCATTGTATTTTAAGGATAGTGCAGATATGAAGAGAACAAGAGATTCTCAAATAAAATAATATGTTATTAAAATCAATCACATTTCCCAATACATTTTATAGAATTGTAACAATGTCATATATAGGTGGCACTCCGTGATCAGACATTTATTTGAGTCAAACAATGCATTCTTTTTATTCAATTGGTTTTTTTCTCAGTGCACTAACTCTACGAATTTGCTGATTGATTAAAAAAAATTACATAGACCTATTTAGTCTTACAACGACATATTTTCTTTATGTAAATAATCTCAAACACCAATATTATTGCGTGCATTTACTTTTTTTATTACTCCACGGTCTTCAATAGATCTTCATTCGAATAAATCAATATAATTGAAAATGTCCTTGAAATATAAACACTTGTCTCGTCGAAATTGAATGATTTTTTTTTCGTCGCCAGATCGAGTGGAATATTCCGAAAATCATTGAGGAGGCCAAGATAAATTTTTCGGGGATTGCTAATAATGCGAGAAGCGCGGTGAACGCTTGGATCCCGGGTGCCGGGCGTTGCCTGATCGCAAATGACACATTGATAGCTGCGTTGAAGTGGAACGCGGCGTGCAGATACAGCACCGAACCCATCCCAACTTAAGGTGACTAGGCAACGAAAATAGGCCTAAAATGGGATAAATTTCAATCGGCATTTGTGAAGAACCGAAACAACATACATTTTCTTTTTAGCAACGTTTTTATTGGATTTTTGGCAATTTACTTCAGTGGTTGAGGTTTCAAAAATATAAATATTTAAGGGAGATATGGGCGGACAAAGAAGACCACGCGTCTCATGCCACGATTCCGAGTGGCCGGTTGAGGTTTTCGGCAATGCTCAAACTCTATTCTCTTCAGGGGATGTTCTTCCACAGAGTGAACCTAAACATGTTTAAGAATCAAACGTTTAAAAAATAGGGGCCAAAATTTGAAAAACGTCGAAAAACAGATGACATTTGTTGTAACAACAATCATAATAAATTGATTTTCTTACATAGACGTCCGTTCATTTTATAGAGGAAGTTGATACCTTCATTAAAAAAATGCTGTTTCGAGAAAAACGCGTATAAGTTCTCGGGCAGTACTCGAGCTGAACTCGACTTCTTGAGTTTAGCTTGTTCTATGGCAGGAATCGCGGAACACTGTTTTTTTTCCACCCTAAGTTCTTCTGTCGATACTTACGATCTCTTGTCTGCACCCAACAAACGTTCCTGATCACGCACTTGCACACTTCAATGGCACGCGCTCCGGAGTTTTATTGCTTTCTTGAGCTCAATATGAAGATTTTTTCCGTTTTGTTTGCGCCAAAAAATTTGGAAGAGATTGTAGTAACAGAATACAAAAAAAAAAGACGAAAAAATTCGAAATTTTTTGATGCCTAGTCCCCTTAATACCCAGAGAGACCCTGAATATAGTAATACGGGACGTGGCCTTGTGATGAAATTAAATTTTTGTTTGCGTTTAAGATCGCGGAAAAGATCGACAGCTGAGGCAGTATTGGCCATCAGTTGAAACTATATAAGGCTTCAATCAATTACCGGCGAATCAAAATTTTATACGAAAATATATTATTTTTCACATCTGCATATTGTCTTTTTTTAATTGGGAGTTTATTCGGGTTCCGATGGATCCGATCAAGTACTGACGTTGAAAGGTCTAATTGTGAATGAGAGGTTAAAGTTCCAATTGGCATATACTTGAATGGCTCAATTAATCGGACAATGTTGTCATTGCCAATGAAGACATGGCAGGAGTGCATTTCGCCCAAAGTTCAATACGATTATTCATTTCGGCACCGGAATAAGCATCTTCGGCAACTTTTCGGAATCATCTGCGAGCTCAGCTTGGATCTTAATTCTCAGCTTGGATCTCCGAGTATCGACTATTTAGTTCTGCTGTACAACTTTCCTACTTTTTCGCATTGTAATATTGCAGCCGGCACAAACTGTTCGCAGGATTTTCATGTTTGATTCCGATGAAAAAGAAAAGAATGACACAACATCGAGAGTGGCCAGACTGCGCAAATGCCACATCGTGTACATGCATTTGCGTCTAAATTTAAATATCGATGCATGTTAAGCGTTAAGGCCATGTGTCACCCCATTTGGCCGGTAAAATAGAACACGATTGCAGGTGTCCAGTGTTCTCGAAAACGACTCTACAGAATAGTACGAAATTCGCACAGTCCATGTCAAATGAATAGACGAAGAACGTCTTCCCACGCCATTTCCCGATTAAAAAAAAAAATACAGTTTCTCTTACCCCGCTGGACCCTAACTAAAGTAACAAAACACATTGGTCCACGTGATCGTTTAACGAAGTGAAAGCAATTATTCACTGATTAGAAACGAACATTTTGAAACCTCAATCGTTTTATTCTAACGAGTAATTACGAAAATCATTGGGTACTACACTTTGTACGTAATCGTCAGGAATTTTGCGAAAAATTAGTTCTCGCAAATTCCGGCGGGAGCGCACGAATATTATTCTGCCGTGTCCATCGAATATCGACGTCTGCTGCTCGAGCTCGATAAAGCAGAGTCACACAACACCTTCCGAAATGTATCACGGTTCTGGCCTATAGCGTTCCTGGAACGACAGAAACTTGGCGAAACTTAAAAAAGTATGATCCCGGTTTCGCACTCAAATTATGACAGCCAACATTGTTTTATGGGAGTAAATCTTTTTTAAAGTTATGAATAAATTTCCAATGCCGGTGTGTAGTGTTAGACAAATGTGTGGGTGCATACAGTTCGGCGAAATGCGAGTACTTGCACAGGTTCATGGGCCAGGACCACCTATTCCTTGGAGGATTGTGAGGTTAGATATGTATTATTTCTTATTTCTATATATTTTTATTCTCATTTTAAACATTTATGTCATTAATATCTGAGCTACTCAGTATTAACTTAATGCTAATGGGAGTATTATTAGAAAATTTTTCTTATAGCGTTTTTTTTTTAAGAAAACAATAACATATTGGAATTTCAGCCAAATCAAAGGGGGCCGGTTCTAAAAGTGGTCGATTTGGCGTGAAATACCCCATATATATATATATACACCCCATATATATATGGGGTATTTTAAGAAGTTTAAGTATTTCAAATGAAATAAAACTGTTTTCTCTTCTTCTCTTGCATTAAATGTCTTCAGAAGTAATTAAGCTTCCGGAGACTCACCGGAAACCTGTTTTCGTTGGCAATTTTAATGACATTTTTTTTTTTTTTTGGCTAGTCTAATATATATATATATATATATATATATATATATTGGACTAGCCAAAAAAATTAAAATTTCATCAAAATTGCCAACGAAAACAAGTTTCCGGTGAGTCTCCGGAAGCTTAATTACTTCTGAAGACTTTCAATGCAAGAACAAAAGAGAAAATAGTTTTATTCCATTTGAAATACTTAAACTTCTTTTCCTTCACAATCACTGGATACTCTGGGCATTTGTGTAGGCAGTCTTCGCAAGGATCATTTTGTGCAAACATCAGTCTCTGAGGGTAAGAAGTAGCTCAATAATGTTAAGGGAAAATTAACGGACCAGTGTGAACGCTGAAAATTTGGGTGATTTTCGGGAATTTTTTGGAAGAAAAGTACTCAATTAAATGTTTCGGAAAATTAAGAATATATTTGACTATAATTGACCTATATTACATATTTTTTTCATAGAAAAATATTAAGATCCAAGCGACTTATGCGCTGCCTTCGAAGGCGCCAAAAAAAAGTTCCTTCACTGCTGACATGATTCCGGCCGATAGAGTAGCTGAAACTGAAAAAGGAAAAAAAGGTCGTTAAACTGGAAGGTATTTCTTGTACAATGACGTAGGATTTTCGAAAAATATCAAAATCTAACAAAACAGCGTAGTTATGAAAAAACAGTCTGTTTTCCTGCCTATAAAATGGTAGTTTTTTTCAATCCCAAATCGTCAATTTTCATCCAATCAAAAATATCCTACGTCATTGTATCGTAAATATATTGAAAAGTACTCAGTTCAAATTTCAAGTCAATCGGATAATTGCTCTTTTGATTTGAAAAATTTGAAAAATCTCATTTCGAGAAAAACGCTTTTAAAGATTCAACTATCGATTTTTGCAAGATAAAATGATTAGACATAGAGCCTTGACATTTTTACAGGATATTCTTGAAAGTATAAACTTTCTTGATAGTATAATTGAATACCGAAAAGCGAAACTCGAATTGATCAACTGGGGCATGCGTGTAATTTTTTTTCACGCGCCAACGCATGTATCGAGGAAAAAAGCGAGTGGCATTTAAGTGCATGTAATTTGTTATTTTTAGAATCTATTTCGTATTTCAATTGATACAAGTGGCGTCGAGAAAGCAAATTTCAGATCTTTCTTATCTTTGCTTGTCATTTACGCTCAATTTAATGCTTGCTTCTTGCCTCTAATTCAGCAGCAACGACCGTTCGACATGTGCTTTATAAAAGAATCCGCAGGTTTTTCTATTCAGTTGAAAAAAAAATGTCGGCTGTAGCGAACATTGTCTGTCTCTTCCTGGTCGCCACGGTAAGTGCGAACTAAGTAACCGGAATAATTTTTCGTTTCGAATATAGGGGAGATTTGAGGAAAAAGAAGTGAAGAATTCAAGAGCCAATAGACCCGCGCCGTTTGCGTTTTGCTCATTCCATTTTTTTATAATTAAAGAATATGATGTATGGATTTAGAGAAAAAAACGTTGAAATTTAACGCGATATTTCGAATAAAGAAAATATATAAATTTAAGGAAAAGACGATTTTGAAACGAGTTACGGTTTCAACTTTATTTTTGCGTTTACTTTGCACTTGTCGAAATATCCATAGGAAAAAAAAGGTCATATGTTTATTTTGTTATCAATTCCCTTGAATCACTCAACAAGAATTGGCACTAATTATAATGATTAAAATAATAATTATAATATACAATTGTCAATAATTATTTTATATATGATTATTAGACACTATTGTTAAGAATTCTGATTTTTAATTGACCTTTAATCGTATTAAAATAATAAAATCGCGTTATTGCTGTCATAACAGTAATAACAAGATATAAGAATTGATTTTAATTTAATTAATATTGATATCAATATGTTTTTTAATTTTCCTGTCAATCGGTATTAAATTCACTAAAACAAAATAATATAATTTTCATGGCATAACTGAGTAGTTGAAATGAGTAGTAATATACCATTTGCTTTGTGAAGTAATGATAATATTTTTTTAAATATTTTATCGCATTGGACTCATCAGGTCATATAATTATCGCCATAATCATCATAATAGTTATGAGAACAACAACTGCCGTTATTGTCATCATTACCATCACTTATCAATGTTAACGCCAACGCTAACAAAAACGTTCCAATTTTTTGTTGTTGAAATTCAACGAACGCAACGAATTGTTACACATCCGAAGCCTTTGACGTTCGGCCATGAAACGTTTGCGGATAAGGTGAATCAGGCGGCGACCACGATAGAGAGCCACTACGACATCGCAAAAACATACGTGGATGGTATCGTGTCGCAGATAAAATTGGACGCTCCGCTTCAATCGAGCTCCTCGTTCGATCAACACGTAGGGATACCAAATTCAATGACATTCGTACCATTATTCCTCACGAGCACTTTGACACTTATTTTCTCGAAGACATTTAAACAAAGACTAGCGTATACTTTGGTTGCTACGATTTTGCAGAAACCCTCCGCCGAGTGTTACAAATTTCTGAGTGACCGAATCGGGACGAGCAGGTCGCGGTTGATCGAGTGCTCCGCGAGCAACTTGGACGCGGCGACCGATCAACGCGATCGGTTGACCAGAGCCTTCGAAGAGTCGGTCGCGCTTGTCCGGACGCACAGGTGTCGGTTGGCAGATCGCAGAGGGTCAAACAGAATTCAACGTTTGTGGTGCAAGGGTACCGTAAGTGTCGCTCGCATTTCAAAAAAAAAAGAGAAAGTGAAAAATTCGGTGAAAAAGATTTTTTATTCGCATTATTCAATTCGATTATTGTCACGAGTCATTTTTTTTTCGGAAGAAAATTAGTTCTACTTTGGAATCGTACGAATGAGAATTTTGAAAAAAAGCTCCCTTCCGCGGTAATCAATTCGAGTTTACTTATTTTATTTTTTCGTACTTGCAACTCTTGCGATATTGAATGTGTCTGGAAGGGGATTTCTTACGCATAAACGAACGTACAGAACGCGATCGAAATTACTGGAGAAAAAAAATGTTTTTTTCTTGTCCTTCAAGACATTTGATTTATCAATGAATGGAGTCTTATTTTTATTTACTTTATTATTTTATTTTTATTTTTCGCGGAATGATGTTTGACTTTCGGAGAAATTACTCGGTTGGCTGGAATTAGGTATATGTTGTTCTGTGATACGATTTTTTTTATCAAAATAATGTTTTTTTGGAAATAAAATTATTATTTTTATTACGAAAATGCAGTAATGAATAGTATTAATATTTCGGCGAAATGATTTTAATGACATTGAATTCAAACATTCTTGAATAATTGAGCTGAGATGATTTTCTTTTTCTTTATGAAGCGATTTTTAAATCTTAAACGAGATATGCTCAGGCGGTAAAAACGCAGTACGATGACGAGAAGGGAAAATAACGATTGGGGAAGAATAAAAATGAGAAATAAAGTAGTCGTCTTTCTATTTAAAGAAAAAAATTACGCTCGATTGGAAGGATCAATCAATAATGATTGACACGTAATTTGTTTTAGCTTCGAATCAGCTAAAATCCACGAGTTAATTTGATTTTTTGCGTCATCGCAGTTGGCCACAGATTTGCCGACGGCGGTGGAGAAGGCAAGTGTGGACTTTTTCACCTTCGCCGCAAACGCGAGGAGAGTGTATTACAATTGGATAGTAACAGCTGGTCGCTGCATGGCCACCTCTGAGGAGCCCAGCCACGAAGCCGAGTGGCGCCGTGCCTGTCAAAACGGCCAATGATCCACAGAGTTATAGCAAACAAACAGAACTTGTTTTTTTTCTTAATTTCCTAAAATCTGTTCAAATTTCGTTCGTCAAATTTATTTGTTATCAATGTTACTCCATAAATTTGAAATGTTGTTTTTCAAATTTAGAATGTTATTTTTCAAATTTCAAATGTTATTTTTCAAATTTTCAATTTTTTCCAAACTGTTTGTTATAAATGTCGATCTTCAAAAATGAAATGTTATTTTTCAAGTTATAAATAAAAATTCTACGATAAATACGAAACTGTGTGACCCACGTCATCTTTACCTTGACATTGCTGCGCCCCGGATATGTAATATTTTTTTTTGAATTCCACCGAAGAGAACACAAAAGTTTGCGAGGATCGAGACGGGGCCACGGGTGAGAGCGATATCGATGGTTTGGTACGTGCCGAAATTTCGCGCGCGCGTTCACGGGCTGTAACGTTTGAAATTTTTCGAATTTCGCTTTGAAACTTTGGGAAAATATTCTACATTTATAGTTCTATCGTTAAAAAAATCATTTTTTTTATCGTTGTAAATGTATATCCCGCCTTAAGGGAAGACACCACCGTGACAGGCCGAAAAAAAAATCGTTTGATCCGAATTTTTTTGTCTACTAGATTATTTATTTGGGATTTGGAAAAACGATATGTTATTAAGCGTACATTGAACTTATTTCGTGTTAATTGTTATAAAAAACAAAAATTCACAACGTTTTTGAGGTATAATAGAGCCCTGTATAAAAAATGTGGTCTAATGTGGTAACTTGACAATGGTTGGTCTGAAAAATAAAAATGTTTTATAATCTATGTAATTGTCGTTTTCGTTGTACCCCCTTGTACCCCGTTGTAATCCCCTCTCGAAAAAAAATCACAAAATAGTGGGTGATCAAAAAAAGTGTCAAATTTGCAAATTTTTCGCGTAATTTCGGGAGCTTAAAAAATACTAAATTAAAAAAAGCGGCTCGGTACAATGAAAGCTACGGCAGTTGCAGAATTTTTTTTATTTTTTTTTTTGATTTTGTTGAAGCTCATATATGTGATAAAGCATTGAAAACTATTACACACGTATTTTTTGTTATCCGCGCAAAAACGTTTTTAAGGGGAGAACGACCCCTCAAAGCACGGAATGTCACCCCTTAATTTTTTTTCTTTTTTTTCCCTTAATTTGAATTTTTTATTGCTTTACATTAGAAAAATTTTGGTATTTATTTTATTCAGATCGGTGGACTGCTTGTGGGTGAAACTGCAAAACTACCCCTCGACAAGTCTTTCTTTGAGGGGAGGTTCCCCCCCCCTTAAAATCGTTTTTCTGCAGATAGAAAAAGACGTGTCTGATAGTTTCCAATACTTTAACGCGTATATGAGTTTCAAAAAAATCGACGGCGGACACCTAAGTGATGTTCCTAATAAATATCGTAATAAAAATCCTAGTAAATCGTCTGTAAGTTGGTCAATTTTCAATATTTCGACTTGAAACTTTTTTCACATATGCTTGAATATGTATACTCTGAAAAAATTGAAAAGATCAATTTTTTTACCTCTCATAGTGGTGTTATTTTCCTGAATTAGTTCGGATTTTTCAACCATAGGCTTCACGGGCTATGTCGACCTGGGTGGGTAAAAAAATTGCATTCTCCAATCATATTTTTATCCGATAGTATCACCTTTTAGTTGTATTCCCTGAATATTTCATTGAAATATTCTTAATAATGAATAAGCTACAGTTTCTACAAATCTTCATATATGTACTTCAAACTTTAAACGCGTTTTTCTCGAAACATTGTTTCCAAAGTCGGTGGACATGTTATCTCGAAAACCACTTGATGGACTGTTTCCAAATTTACAGGAGATACGACGAGAAACATTTAAAGGTCGGTGACGATCTTACTTTTTAAAAATAGTTTCGTGAAAAATATTACTTTTAAAATAAATTTTGTATATTCGAGTCTAAAGTCGTGGCCTCGTTTTAAAAAAAAGGTGTTTAAAAATCGACTATCGTCAACGACTTGTATTTATTGTTAACTTCAATAACCCGTTTGGTTTTTAGATTTCAGATGGGCCGTTTAGGCTGGAGAGCGTCCACCGCCAAATGTCGCGAAAAAAGTTTCGTCATCTGCCGGCGGCCATGTTTTTGGTCATTTTTCAGCATTTTTTGGTGATTTTTTTTAAGGCTTCAGGGCCTTATACGAAAATTTGTGTTAAAAATATGCGTTTCTTTTTCATCAACCGTTTCCCAGAAAAATAATTCGACAGTTAGCCATTTTTTTCGGCCCTCTAGATAGATGTAGCCCCTTAAAAGTATAGGGCGAGGGGGAAGGGAGCGTCGGTTCGGAGCGAAATGCCCAACGCTCAAGTGTCCGCAGGATTTTACGAAACTGCGTCAATTCGATCACGAGAAAATCTTTCTCATCACGTAACGCCGAACCGCGTCACACCTCTTCAAGATCTACGGCCTTTATATTTATGATACGGCATGTTACGTAACGTATGCGAGGTCTCATCTCGCGGTGAGAGCGATCCGCGAACAAGACCCGTCTTCCTCTCGTTTCGATTGTCGTACGAATTCATCGTTATATATAAATATATACGGCCGAAAAAAATATATATATTGTTTTTCTTCGACGAGGAACGTCCGGACGGATTGCTCCACGTATATGCAGCGTCGCGCACGATTAATTTAATATTTTTACATTAATTCAATTATTTAATTCAATATTTTCATATTTTTATATATTTTATTACGATCATTCTATTTTGATGTAAATTATATATAATTATAATACAATTATATAGTAGTTACTATTTTTAATCAATTAGTTATATTATTACGATTGTCACCACTGCTAGTTTATTACATAATAATAACAATAACAATACGATTATTATTATTGTTATTGTTATTATTAATATTATTACCGTTACTCAATATCATATACTATACTGGGTTCAACGATTGAACGACACAGCGCCGCTCAGCTTTGAGCGGCGTGTGCGTCTGGTGGAGGTAGTGGGGCTTGCTAGAGCCTCTGGCATTGGCGCAGAGCCCGATTCGCAACGTGGAGAGGGTAAAGAGGGCGGCGCATTAGGCGGGATATGACGGAACTGGACGCATTTATTAGGTGTACAAATAAGTTTTAGGACACTTCGATTTTGTATCATAACAGCTATTCTAAATTAATTCAAAGGTCCCGCTCACTTATCATAGATGGCGCTTGATATGTAGTATCGAAACGTAAAGGAGTCATAAACATAACCTATAAATTCTGTAAATTAAACATGCAGACCGATAAGTTATTTATTAGACACTGCATTCGCTATGAATCCATCAAGGAAAAAGCGTTAGGAAAGCGTGTGAATCGATATGTTCTGTTCTTGGAGACAACATTGTATCTAAAAGTACATGTGAGTATTAGTATAAGCGATTCAAAGAAGGTGATTTCGACGTTAGTGACCGTGAACGCACGGGGCCTCCTGTAAAGGTGGACGATCAGGAACTGCAAGCGTTGCTGGATGAAAACTCTTGTCAGACGGAGAAACAACTTTCGGAACAGCTCGGAGTAACTCAACAAACTGTTTCTTATCGTTTAAAAGCAATGGGTAAGATTCGAAAAGGAACAAAGTGGGTACCACACTTTCTGACACAAGAAAATAAAAACAGCCGTCTTAACATTTGTGCGAGTCTTTGCAACAAGCAACATAGAAAGTCTTTCTTGTGGAAAATTGTGACCGGCGATGAAAAGTGGATTTATTTTGATAATCCAAAACGCAAATATCATTGGGTTGACCCCGGCGAGCCGACAACATCCACGCCAAAGCGCAATGTTCATTGTAACAAAGTCATGCTGTGCATATGGTGGGATATGAAAAGCGTACTGTATTATGAACTTCTCAAACCTGGTCAAACAGTTACTACCGATCGCTATTGTCATCAATTGATGCAAGTGAATCAAGAAATTGAGAAGAAACGTCCATTTTCTGGTAAAGGAAAACGTCCAGTAAAACTGCTCCATGACAACGCGCGGCCTCATGTGGGTAAACCGGTCAAGGATACGTTACTAGAGCTTGGATGGGAAGCTGTACCACACCCGGCGTATTCACCAGACTTAGCCCCATCCGATTATCATTTATTCCGGAAAATGCAGAACGATTTGTCTGACGTGCGATTCAAAACATTTCAAGAAGTGGCAAAATGGGTCGCTAAATTTCTCACCTCGCAAGACGAAAGTTTCTTTGCGAAAGGCATCCGCGAGTTACCTGAGAGATGGCTGAAGGTCATTCAGTGCGATGGAGATTACTTCGATGAATAACTGTGTTTTACTTCTTTTTTAATAAATCTTGAATTTTTTGAAATCTATCCTAAAACTTATTTGTACACCTAATAGGTTGGGAAGCGTGTCGTTCTCTCGTTTAACACAGTATAGGCTTCACTAGCGTGTATTTTGTAATTGATAGAAATAATCCTCCATTAGTACTCCAAAGACAATATCTGAAAATTCCTAAAGTATTAAAATTCACCGAAAAATGGAGTTTCATTTATCCTAGTACGTTTTTGTGAACCACGTTGGTGGTATTGACTTTTCGGGATGATCAGGCTACTGGCAGAGCTGACTCTGGAACATGCGAAATCGAACTGTCCTCCATAGAAACACTCCTCTCTTACAAGGGGACAGTACGGCAGTCGGATTTTTGTAATTTTTCGTACTCATGGTACGTGAAGTTCAGAGCTCGAATATTAATATCCCAAAGCAGTTCGACGCCATATTCAGAAATTTTCGAGAAAATTGACTTTGAAGTTTTCGAGTGCACTCTTATCCCACAAAGATGCAACGATATTCGAACCGGGCTCGTGGCGTACCTGGTAGCGCTCGAGTCTAGTAATCGCGGGGTCGCTGGTTCGAGTCTCACTTCGAAATTTTTTTTTTTTTTATTTTTTTTTTAATTCGCATACCTCCGTCATTTAAATATCCCGATAAATTTTTGTTGTATATAATCACATATTATTATATATAATTAATATAATATATCTATATATGTTTATATATGGACAAAATCCATATATAGTTATTTATGTACAAAATTCATTATAGTTATACATAATTATATATTTTCTCATATATGATCATATATTATTTATATATAACAATAGGTGATTATTTATAAAAAAATAAATAAATAATCCCGGGATAAAAATCATAAAATCTATGCTAATTCACATATATGTAATTATAATTGTCAATGATAAATGCAAGTCTTATTTTTGATTATCTCTTGCTTGAAATTGCGAATAGGCGACGTAAAAATAGCCAGTAATAATATTTACATAAACTCCCTTGTAGATTAATAGGAATATAAATAGAAGAATAAATATTGAAATATGTGAATATAACGCTTGCTTTGGCAACCGTCGATATTGTGAATAACAGTTCTGCGTACATCGTTTGCCAAAGAGAAATCTTCATGAACGTGAATGAAGTTTGTTTTCCGATCGATGTATTGAAAAAAAATTGCGAATGTAACAATGCAGCGTTTGTACGGTGTGCGAGATGCCGTGAAAATTACTGTTTTCCTTGCTTTTACGATGGTTATCACTCTGGCTCGTGCAACATTACACCCGATGTATAAAACAAACGAATACAGACCGAATAATAAAGTATTCAATTCCTTACCCGACGTTTTTCATTTTCATCCTAAAAATGTTGTTGGTTATAAATATTGATATTCGAAAATGTATGTTTATAATCAAGAGATAATTAAAAATATGACTTGCGTTTTTTCATTTAAAAAAATGAAAAAAAAAAAAAAAAAAAAAATTTCGATGTGAGACTCGAACCAGCGACCCCGCGATTACTAGACTCGAGCGCTACCGGGTACGCCACGAGCCCGGTTCGAATATCATTGCATCTTTGTGGGATAAGAGTGCGCTCGAAAACTTCAAAGTCAATTTTCTCGAAAATTTCTGAATATGGCGTCGAACTGCTTTGGGATATTAATATTCGAGCTCTGAACTTCGCGTACCATGAGTACGAAAAATTACAAAAATCCGACTGCCGTACTGTCCCCTTGTTAGTAGGTGCTTAGGTGACAAAAGGAACCTGTTGTTTAAACTTCATGTTACTAGCTTCAGTATTTTCGGCGTGGCGACAGTTAGCCAGTCAGGAGATGTTATTATATAGTTGCATGCAAAAGTGTCCGGCCAAAGATAATGTTATGATGGAGTAACGTTTAAAGGATGCAGATGGAAACACAAACATATCATCGTAAAGTTCTTTTATTATGCAATCGAAACGTGTTTAAAAAAATTATGTATAACTATTCATAATTATTTACAGGCAAAATAACAATTTTCGCTTTTCATAACTATCCGGCCAAGTACGAATTACGCATGATATACAAAGAAAAATATTTTATAACTCAAGAAAAAAAAATTGAAAACGATAATAAATGTAAGACTTTTATCAATACTTGGTAGCCATGCCCTCCAAGCTATCACGGCAGCACATCAGTGAGGCATCCATTCAATAAGTTTGATGATTCTATCTTGAGAGATATTTTTCCACTCTTCTTGAACCTTTCCTCACAAAGCAGCTTTATTGGCACAATGTTCAGTTCCTACTCTCACTTGAATATTGTTCTTGCTAAAAACCTGCTCAAGGCGCTGTGATCGATGTTTTGGATCATTATCTTGCTGAAAAATCCATCCTCGTGGCACATTCTGACGAGCATAAGGCAGCATTTCTTTTAATATAATATCTCTATACATAGCAGAGTTCATAGTGCCTTCAATTTTAAAGATTGGTCCGACGCCTTTCCAAGAGAATTCACCCCATAGCATAATGCTACCTCCATCGTGTTTCACAGTTGGTGTTTGATCTCGCGAATCAGTTCTAGTTCCTTTTGGTCGTCGGACGTACCTTCTCCCATCATTTCCAAACAAATTGATTTTAGTTTCGTCCGAGAACAGTACTTTTTTCCAATCTTTAACAGTCTAGCTCTGGTATTTTTTCGCGAATTCTAATCTGGCCTTCTTATTTTTTTTTTTTTACTGATGAGCGGTTTTTTTTACTCCAACACGTCGAAAAAGTCCCACTTCTGTCAGTCTACGTGAAACAGTACTTTGGCTAATGTCAGTCACTTTTTCTTCGCGTAATTCACGTGCGATGAATGCAGAATTCTTTTTTACGTCTGCGACAGCCTTTCTTTTGATCACTTTATCGACACGATTAGTTGTTTCCTCAGGTCTCCCAGGACAGTATTTATCTTCTAGAGTAGGGGAGGCTGAGGTCGATAGAAACACGGGTCAAATGAAACAAGCTGGATAACTCGAAGATGGTTATTGATAGCGGTGGGGGCCCAAGGGGGGAAGGAACTGCTTTGCATATCGAAACCTGTCGCTAAGTTAACGCCGCCGCTTCGAGAGCGTCGAACATTTTATGTGGGTGCATCGCTTTTTCGACACAAAAAGTAAGTTTTCTTAATTATTATTATTTTGCGTATTGCTCCAAAACTATTGTTCCTTCTTCAGCATTGTTTACAATCATCATTACTGTGAATATCCAAGTGAGTTTATTGTAGCCAGCACCTACCTACAACATTTAGGTTCTTTGTTATTTGGTAAATTATTGGGAGCGAGGTTATGGGTGCAGTTGCAACAAATGGTTCGGGGTCAATTGAAACGTGTTACTATTGATCTCGAACAAACATTTTATACGCAAGCAAGTTTTCCAAATTTTTTTTTTTTTTTCTTTAGATGCCAAGAAATCGTTCGAAACTACGAACCGCGAAAGCTGCGATCTTAAAAATTATAAAAAGGCATATGAAGATGCCAAAAATATAGATAAAAATATAAATATTCAAATGTTAAATAGGGGTAGGAAAAAGCGAAGTCAACAATATACACCGATACCCCAGAGAAAGAAGATACAAGGAAAACAGGCTAAGGGAGTAAAAAAGAACCTCGAAGACTAAATAAGTCAGTCTCATTGAGTACCTCGCTAGTAACAAAAACTAGCGAGTTCTCTGACTGATTATCTTTAGTAAATTAAAACTAGATAAGTAAAATAATATTGAAGCACCTCAATATGCCTTCGGTGATACCAAAACTGGAATGAAAAGCAATGGAACCGATTATTTTCATTAAAAGTGTATTTTATTCACAACAAACATACTTTATCACTTCATGCACACCATTAACAGTACCTGGGTTTAGTAGAAACATCAGTCCATCAGCTGTAAACACCTGTTTCAACTAACCCCAGGCACCGTTTCGATGGACCTCGGTCACAGGTCAAATGAAACGTTTTCCAAGAGTTTTTAAATAGCTTCTACCTAAGTTCAGGGCATAGTAGAAGCAAAATAAATAATGCTATCATACATTGATTGCATTGCAATTGACCCCAGCCTCCCCTACCTGTAGTCTTGAATTTATTTATTATATCGTTAACAGTCGATTGTCCAATCGCCAAAATTTTAGCAATTTCACGTGAAACTTTTCCTTTGTTGTGCAACTTGATAACCACTTTACGTATATCTAAAGTCGTGCGTTTCAAAAGGAACAGACCTCTCAATGTTTGCATAATTTGGCGACTAACAACGTAAACAAAGCGAAGAGAATTATATCATCTTGGAATTTGACTGGACATTTATGAAGCAGCAAAACGTGTTATTTTTTTACAAACAATTGTTAATCGTTAAGAACAATTTTTTAATTACATATTTTGATTGCATAATAAAAGAACTTTACGATGATATATTTGTGTTTTCATTTTGCATCCTTTAAACGTTACTTAATCATAAAATTATCTTTGGCCGGACACTTTTGCATGCAACTCCAATCCAACTCACTCTATATATATATATATATATATATATATATATATATATATATATATATATATATATATATATATATATATATATATATATATATATATATATATATATATATGAGTCACGAGAAACTGAACATCTGAATATCTCGGTATGTACATACTTCGTTTGTCAAATCCAACAGAGATATTCAGATGTTCAGTTTCTCGTGACTCACTATATACATATATATATATATATAGAGTGAGTCACGAGAAACTGAACATCTGAACAGAGATATTCAGATGTTCAGTTTCTCGTGACTCACTCTATATATATATATATATATATATATATATATATATATATGGCTACGTCACATCTGACCCGACGACAAAATATCCGCGACAAAATATCCGAGGACAAAATATCCGAAAGACAAAATATCCGAAAGATAAAATATCCGAAAGACAAAATATTCTCATGACAAAACTTCCGCGAGACAAAATCCTAAATCTCGTCCACCACATCAACGGGGTCGCGCGCAAAACACCTTTGTGGGGTGTGTGAGATAGTGGGGTGGGGGCATAATACGAGCTTCTTCATTGCACTTATTTCTTTATTGTAAAGTTTTTGTATATAATATTAGTTTAATAAAATATTGTTAGCAATGCCACGCAAATATTGTATATGATCCATGTCATTGTACTTGGATACTATAATAATAGTATGTACTATAATAGGATGTACTATAATAATATTACATGAACGTTTCTTATGCTCAACACAACGCCAAGTTATGCTTGTTTTATTCACACTCTTTTTTGAATAAACATATCCGTCATATATTAATAATTTTGCTCCCTTCTTTAAACATTTTAAACTGTAGCACTACATACACAGCACACTTTAAACTGTAGCACTACATACACTTTAAACTGTAGCACTACAACGTCATTCCTTCAAGAAACATTAGCACTACATACACAGCAGAGAGAAAAACATTGACTGTCTCATGAAGCCAGTTGTCCTAGTTTAAGAGTAATAACGTTAATCATAGATTTGATTACCGACAATAATATCGGCAGATATTTTGTCTTGCGGATATTTTGTCATGAGGATATTTTATCCTGCGGATATTCTGTCGTCAGATATTTTGTCGCGGATATTTTGTCGAGGATATTTTGTCGTCGGGTCAAAAAGCATGTTACCATATATATATAGTGAGTCACGAGAAACTGAACATCTGAATATCTCTGTTGGATTTGACAAACGAAGTATGTATATAACGGAAATTGAATGGTTTGGAAGGACGCACATGGCTATCATATTTTTTTAATTTAATTTTTTTTCGGTTTATTTCCAGGTTAACAACATTTAAGAAAAACGGAATGATATATTTTTCCTCCCTTGCAAGTTGTAGCCAGCATCCAAGCGAATTCAACTATGTAACATAGTATGCCCTTCTAATGACCTTCAACCAAGAAACTGAATGAATTAAATGAATAATAACTCAACGAGTAACCCAGCTCACAGGAATCATTTGGCGTAACAGAAATGAAAAAAAAAAAAATCGTATACGTTGAATGATTATTTGATCAATATTTCTGGGTTGAAGGTCATTTAAAGGTCATACTATGTTACAATTCGTTTGGATGCCGGCTACAATATGCAAGGAGAAAAAATGTGCCATTCCATTAAAAAAGACTGATGACTTTTGAAAAAACTGAAAAAATTTAAACTAAAAAAAAAATTACGTTAGCTATGTGCGTCCTTCCAAGCCATTCAACTTCTGATATGTATATAATACGTATTTTTAAATCCAACATAGATATGCACTTATTCTGTTTCTCGTGACTCATCCTGTATATATGTTGAAGATGATATATCATGCTAAAATATAATATATGATATATTATTATCGTTAATTTTTTTGTGTTAAAGAGTTTCCCCTGGAAACCATTTAAAATAAATAAACTATATGAAAATAGATATATTATTATATTATATTATTGTTAACAGACATATATAGACACTATATAAAAATAGATTAAGTATATGCGTGATATGGCATTTCTGAGAAAAAAATAACCCTGCACAAAGTTGCCACGTTATTCTGCAACAATACACATTTAATTATAACAAACAATTGACTTTCGCCAATTAGTTTCATCGTAAATACTGAATGCTTACAATAGTTATGAATTTATTTAATTAGCTAGAACAAAAATTAAAAGCGTACGGAATAAATTCATAAATTCAGAATAAAAATATGAACACGAATGAGGAAGCGCTGAATTATTTTCCCGAATTAAAATTAGAAGTGTTGCATTATTGTGTCAACAATGACGAGCTCTTAATCAGTTTTTTTTCTATATATATAATATTCCTTTTTCACTGATCCCTTTTAATTTTTTTTCATTTTCGTTTCTCTCATTCGCTCAACGGCGGTTTCTGTACGCAAGCAACAATTGGGTTAATCTTAAATATCGAATTTTATACAACATAACTCTATGCAAAATAAATTTCCGAAACATTTGATAAATTTACAAATCCAAACGTAACGCTCTTACGAAATATATTTTGTACAATTTTTATAAACAATTCTGTAAAATAGAGTACAGCAAGAAATTCGATGAAAATGTGATGATTTTATTTTTCAAGTCACGCTTTTATAAAATAAAGTGATAAAAAATGGGCATGGAAACCGTTTTAAAAAAAATTAAACTTAATGAGATATCTTAAATAATAATAATAGTGAGATATTCGATATAAAATAATTTGACCATGTCAGAGAAAAGGCCAGAAAAAGGTCAACGAGTGATCCGTCACGCCCGAAATAGCAATTTCTCTCATCGTCGTCGTCGTCACGGAGCAGCGCCCTTGGGAAATCCTTTGCTTCCGGTTCTTCCGACCAAGAATGAAGTGCGTCCGATTCAACGAAAAAAAAAAAAAACCCCCGAGTCGATGAAAACTTTTCGGATTACGCGCACGGCAAGATTGATTGGGAAACCATAAAAAGGAGGGGGAGGGGGGGGGGGGCGAAAAAGTCGCAGATCGAGTTGAACGCGCGTGAATAAAGTAGAGAGTTCGCGGTGACGGTATAACGATTATGTAAAGAGGAACGTTACGAGCGCATGAATCGCGTGAAATTCAGTCGAGGGTTGTTCTCTATTGGATAATTGGAGGATGTGCGAACGAGATTGGAATGGGTTTGCTCGCGCGGCCATGCGTACCGTTCGAAAGACTAGAAAAAAAAAGAAAATCCTCATTTTAGACGATTTAAACATTTTTATACATGGACAAAGGAATAAAACACGTTCGAAATACAATCGAATAAAGGATTACGGTACTCCATAGATATACTGCAATACATTTTTAATATTTTGACTTACGCTTGTCTGGGAAAGTTTCTATTTTGTGTAAATTCGGCTAAAAAGAATATAGTGATTCTAGTAGTCGCAAGGAGTGCTGGTGGAAAAGCCAGGTACGGGTTGGAAATTATTATAGATTTTTGGACAATCCTAATAATCAATTATATACAGGAGTTCGTTTTCTTCCTAAATAAAATTATCTGGGTTTTTATTTTTAAGCGCAGTTATTATTCCGATTATTGTCAATTGCTTATTTTTTATTTCCATTTTTTAAATTCATTTCTAATCTTTTTTATTGTGTATTTTTTATCTCATTTTATTCATCTATTTTTTTAGGTGTTTATTTTTTATCTCAATTCACTTATTCATTTGCTGTGTTCTTCTAAAGTGTTTATGTTTTTTCTCAAGTTATTTATCGATTTATTTCTGGTCTTCTCAGTTTGTTTTTCATCTCAATTTATCCATTCGTTTGTCTCTGTTCTTTTCAATTGTTTATTTTTTATCTCAACTAATTTGTTTATTTCTTTTCCGCTTTATCGTTTATTTCTTGGCATTTAAATTATTTTTTTTTGTATTCATTCATTGAATTTCAATTTTTCTTAATGTGGATTTTTTTATTTCAATTTTTTTTTACTTATTTACTTTGGGTCTTCGAAAAATATAATTTTCAGAAAAAAAATTAAATAAAGAAAAAGTACAATGGGCGAAAAATAATAGTAGCAGGAAATAGAATAGAAAATCTGTTTTAATGAATGAAAAAATAGATGAATTTGCCTCTGTGGCGGTAACGACAAAGCGACGAACGAAACCGAGACAGAGAAGGAATCATTGATCGAGTACTCGATCGTTTTATCACGGAGGTCGAGGGACAAGAGTAATATTAGTAAAAGTGGTCGTCTGTAATAGCATGGTTGATTTCCTCTCCAGCGTTCCACGAGACGCGATACGCCAACCGATACGACTTTTGTAATTGTTTAGAAAGCCCGCGGCCCAGGGCTTCGTCGATAATGAAACATTCTCACTGTTTCAAAATTTTTTTCCACCTCGCTGACAGCGGTGGTTGAGAGGACAAAAAAATAAATAGCAAAACGTCGACGACGGTCATACTCCGGCATTGGGGCTGATTACTAGGATTACTGTTTGCGTAAAAAAGTATTGATTCTTAATAATTGCAATAGTGGTGATTTTGAAACATTTTGCAAATGGCGTCAATTTTTTTTTGGATTAATTATGAGATTGTAAATAAGTGTTGATATTTGAAAATATTTTTTACTAGCAAAAAATTGTTATGGGAAGCATTTCATTTTTCACTAATAAAGTGTCAATTTGACGCAAAAAACTAAGATCTATGAAATTCTGCAGGATTCTTTCACAGCCGCTTAAGATTTTTTCCTTTTAGTTATTCATTTTCAAGCAATCATGGCTAGAAAATTTATAAATAAAGGCTCGATAGTGCCCGTCGATGGTCACTCGTCGAATGTTCAGCATACCTTGACAATTTCGTTCCACATTTTTCCTGGTCGATCGAAAAATCTTTTCATAATAAAGCAAACATTTATATCTCACTGGAACACTGATAAATTCTTCATTCAACTGCTCACGGGATAATCACGTGATTTAATAATCGCGGGGGATTTCGAGAGACACGATAAACCACTTAAGATATAAAGTAGAATAAAATAGAACGAAAAATCAGTAAAAATAAAATAGAATCGATTTTAAATTCGTTCGCGTTCGACAAGGAAAAAGAGTCGTTCCAAATAGCCAAATGAAACGAATATAAATCAGTATCGAGAGAAGAGAGTTTGCATAGCAAAAGGAAAGAATACAAATTGAAAAAGGAGAAAATAATACAATCAACGGATGAGGAAAGCAAGAAGCCGAAAAAAAGAAAGGACAATAGGAAATAATATTTTAAGAGGGAATGATACCTCATCGCGGTCGGTATGGTAGAACAATTATAGATTCCCAAAAATCTCGAAAACGGCTCTTAAGATCCCGTCGAAACTTTGCCAAACGACGTCAAATAGATAGACGAACAGCTGTCTTCCCCTCAAATTTTCTGAATTTGAGGGGAAGACAGCTGTTCGTCTATCTATTTGACGTCGTTTGGCAAAGTTTCGACGGGATCTGAAGAGCCGTTTTCGAGATTTTTGGGACTCTATAATTGTTCTACCATACCGACCGCGATGAGTTATCATTCCCTCTTAATGTGAAAATTATAAAACCAGAGAATCATTGCGAACGTCTTCTGGAAGCGATGGGGATGGGGGGGGGGATTGTTGATATGGTTTTGGAAACAAGAGAAAAAAACTATCGGGATGTTGAAACATTAAAGGAAAAATTGTAATTGACATTTGGTAAATGATTTTTATAAAATGTCGAAAAGTTTCAATTTGACCCGATTTTAGGGCGATAAAAAACTAAACTTATTTCAGTCTCGCGCGATTTTTTCGTCACCGTTTCATTTCTCCCTCTCACTCTCTCGATGTTTTCGTGTTTGTGTGAAATTAGAGGATTTTATCCCTGAATACCGGAGAGAAGTGATTTAGCATGAAATATCTTCGATGTTTCGGCGGATGTGAGAGAATGTTGGCGATAAACGTTCCTGGGTCGGGATCACATTAGCAATTTAAAAAAAAACAACTAAAACGATTAATATGGGACAGAAAAGGAGAGAGACAGAGAGAGAGAGAGAGAGAGAAAGAGAGAGAGAGAGAGAGACTTCATTAGACAACTGAAATCTCTGAGTACTTCAATTTTGACAATAATATTTATATTATTTTTATTTATACTTGACAATATTACTTTCATGAACAATATTTATGTCGTTTTCACTTTTCAACTAATAGAATAAATTAAATTAATAACATTTGGATAATTAATTATCTTGGTACGAATGCTTTTTTGTCCACTGATGAACAATTCGATTGTGTATATACACAGATTGTCCTCTGTAATGAATGGATAATCCTGCAACTATCGATAGGTCAGAACATGTCCTACTATATGCTGGAATTTCAGTTCAGTAAAAGTCACACGATTTTCGAGTGTTTGGGCTGTATGTTATTTGCTGAAAAAAATCATCTGCTTTTGGTTTTTCGCATGCCATTTCATGGTGGAAGCACGCAAGGAATCGACCATTTCCATTGTTCACATTCCTCAAACCATAAAACAGCCGTACCACTCGCTAGCAACATTATTTTTGTTATTTTTATTTCAATTTAAAATTTGCACTAAGACGACAGTTTATTTGAAATTCGATAAAAAAATGATTGAACGACAAATGTTGAAGAATAATGCCATTTTAGAATCGCCCATAACTAAGCCACTTTTTAAATAATTGGCACGATATACGTAGTACATTTTTTACACCTCAGGCTATCAAAGTCAAATGTTCGAATTGGTCTGTATGAAAATTCTGCATAAGGTCTTTTTTCATAAAGCTTCCTTAACCATAAGGTTAAAAAGAAAACTTTTCTAGATAAAACAAATAACCAAGAGTATTTTTTTTAACCGGGTCAAAAAAGTTATGGTTTGTAGAAATGGCATGCAAAAAACCAAAAACAGATGATTTCTTCAACAAAAATAACATAAAGCCCGAAATATCAAAAAACCGTGGAATTTCGAGCACTAAAACCATACCCGAAATTTCAAGTGTTTGAGTTATTCAATAAACAATATCTTTTTGGTATTTCAACCATTTGGGGGGGGATGAAGATATTATCGTAGAGTGAAGATCGAATACTCGATCGACGCGTCGTTTCAAGAGCTACACCGTTCCCATTTGAACAAAAAGTGTACGAATTTTTCCTAAAGATTTATTGAATTAAAACTGACTTTTCAAAATTTCACCCCACTTTTTCTCCCACAAAATAAACTTCCACGACTTCGGCGCTGTGGACAAAACTAAAGCCGGGATTTTTCTGAAAATTTTGTCTCACGGCGCCGACCTCGTAGAGGTTGTAGTTTGGCATCAATCCACCCCCATCCCCCTTCATCCCCTAAAAAAACCCTGCACCCCGATTTTTAGGCCAACTTGCATTTAGCACCCGCAGCACCTACACTGAGAAAAAAACCAATTGAATCAAAAAAATATATTGGTTGATTTAAGTAAATGTCTGATCGCGGAGTGCCACCGATATATGAGATTGTTACAATACTATAAAATATTGAAAAATGTGATTGATTCAAATAACATTATTTTATTTGAAAATCTCTTCTGTTCTCTGAATATCTACATTATCCTTCAAATAAAATTATATTCTAATGTAATCGATATACAATCCGTAGATGTATGGATGAAATAATCAAGCGGTTGCTACAACATTTTTTATTTCGTAGAAAAATATAATCATTAGAATTAACTATTTCTTGACTACATCGAAACGAATATGTCATGAGATGTAAGTTTTTCAATTTGTTTTAAATCTTAAATAAAAAGTGAGCATTAGAATGATCATCCACGATAATAGTGGATGAGAATATCAGATATTCAACTGATAAAAACAGATACTACTCTTTGATCTTAGCCGCAGGCCAAGAAGCGATACTCTTTAGAGTTTCTCCAGCGTTGAAGTAGATTATCGGTTCGCGTTTACGCGAAACGAGCGCGCGTGCGGCTTCTAGCGGTTACTCCGAGAACTACGGGTTTCCTCACACCTATAATTTCACTGGCGGTCGACCACGATTTGGTTGAATTTTTTCAACCAAATGCGCAAGAAACAATTTTAATTTTCGCATAATTTGTTAACCCATTCAGACATTTGCTTAATATTTTTCAATCAAAATAAAATATTAATATTTTAATGAATAATGTACTTGAAAATCAATATCGGATATGGTGAAAAAAATAAAATAACATATTTACTCAATAGAAATTTTATCAGAATCAAACGAGCGAAATTCGATTTTTTTGTCTACTCGAATCAACAATATTCATGTTATGAATTAAAACGCTTTTTTTGTTCGTTGTAGAAAATGCATTCAAAACTATATTCGTTCGCGATGATTTTTTAGATAGTTTTTTGATATCTTTTGGATGAAAAACAACTTTCAATTTTATCATGTTATTAAAGTCGATAGCGTTTTCTTTGGACTAATAAATCCGATTATTTCCACCAACAATTTTACAATTGAGTCACCGAAATTTCATTCAATAACACCAATGATTTTGGATCAATGTTTTTTTTTCTCAGTGTACAGAATCACCTGTCAAAAAACTGGCCTTCTGCAAATTTTTTCTGATTACGGAGTTTTTCAGCGACAGCACGACTGTACTGGAAATTATCATTTCGAACGTAATCTGACTTTTTAAATAGATGCTATTCGATTACTTTGTAGATTCATTTGGAATACGACTGTTTGAAATATTTCGAAATCTTCATACAAAACAGATTTGGCAGATAAATCGTCATTATCCGTTTTTCGTTCTGTATTTTGAGTATGAAAATCATATTTTTTTGGAGTGTAACGATCTATATACTTCATATACACTAGCAAGCTGAAGAGGTGCTAAAGATTTGAAAACATAACAAAAAAGAAACCCCTGAAACCATTGGACATTCATTTAAGGTTGCTATGGGGTTAAGGAGGTACGGTGATTGGAGCGAGTCCAAGATAAAAGCCCGATTTTTTAAAATAACATTGTCGAGAGCTTTGTCCATGCGTATGCGGAGTTTCCGCGAGATTTACCGTACAGTTTCCGAGTTATTAATTGTTAAAGTTGGTCAATTAGTCACACGTAGACGACAAAATGTGCCTGTCCTCTCATATATCGATTTTTTTGTGCTACTTGGAGCCAAGACACGCGTAAAAAAAACTGACGGTTGCGTTCGTTGGTTCGTTGTGATCAATAAGGCAACTTGAATTGGAAAGCTCACCGCAGAAATAAGCAATAAATTTAGAAATAAAGTCGCGAAAAACCGAAGTATTCGGCGAGAGAGACGTCTCGTGACGTAACCGCAGCCATCTTGCTCGAAGTGTGGCAACGCCGGATACCCGCGCAAATTTGATTCTTCTATCGGATATTTTCAACGCGAATTAAAAATATGGTTGTGTGAAGCCGTAAGTTTTTTAATCGATTATAAAAGGCCTTTCGTCGATATTTACTCAAAGTTCTTTTATGTATAGCTAAGGCATCTCAATCTTTCTGACGACATGCATACAACGCATTTTTATGTAAATTCAGCATGGAAAAACCGTCATATAAAATGAACGTTCGTTTTTATATCTGCAGATATTGTGAAAATTAGGAAAGAGAAAAATAACATAACAATCGATGAAATATGTTTTGACTTCGGACAGATTGGACATTGGATATTGAGGTTAACGTCAACGCGACGTTTTTCATTTGCATTCGCAATATCATCTTTTCACTCTCTAATTCTTGTCCGACAGAATCTACCTTTGTCTCTAAACTGGACTTCAGGTGCAATCATGTTACTCTCTTGATAAACTTCTACAGTACTTATTTTCATTCTCCATGTTTACCGGCTACCAAAAATAATAAGCCGAGCGCGTGGGACCGATGACAGCTATCGAAAATGCAACGATGCTAAACGTCGACGATATGGCGTACTAATGAAGTCGAGTAGTAGATTATTACGTTTGTTTTCATATTATAAAAATAATAAGTGGCTTGAAATTCAATACTTAAAAAATATTTCTCGAAATATAGGCCACACACATATGTCTAAAACGTAGCAGTATTATGGCGAAAAATAGACTCTTAGTTTACTAGCGTGATCATCACCGTACCTCCTTAAGCCGGCGGGGGTGAAGTACAAGCCGAGCGTCCTATGTTTATGCACGGAGCCGATTGACTGTAAGCTTTCAAATAATCGTCATATTAAACGTGCATTTTTTAACTATTTTTCTACATTTATTTGTAGAAATATGCATTTTTGAACATTCGGTGATGACATTAAGTGTTTTCATTTCTTTGTATGATAATTTCCCATAACTTTTTCTCGCTCAATTAACGCGAAACGAAATGACAACGTCGTAAATCGTGGTATATCATAATGCCTAGGTTGGCAAAAGTGTCGCGAAGTTAGAGATATATGCGCCCCGTCCGTAACCTGAATATCGGCCCAAGGAGCTGTCAAAAATGAATATCGGTCCCAGTAAAAAAGTTCCGCTGGAAAGAAAAAGTGTGTACTAAAGCTGTCTATAATCTCGAAGAAATTAAAAACTTTAATAATTTTCCGGTATTCTAAAAAAAAATATGTACGAAAAAATAATCCGTGTTGATTTGTCTTTGCCTATAAATGTCCATAAATGTATAATTTCTGAACATAGTTATCAAATTAATATCAAGTAATTATTACGAATTAAGAGAATAAGTACCAATGATATTCGTCGTTAATTATTCTGACCGAGTAGTTTGAGGTTCCCGGGCATAATCACCGATAAGATAGGTAGAATTTGTGCCGTCCACGACGTTGCCATGATTGCACAGTCCAATATATTGTGTGCTTGATTTTCACACAAATTCCCTATCAAAAGCATTAATAATTTTATAACGGTACTGTGAATCCTCATTTTCACGGTACTAAGGGTTCAACTCTGTGGTAACAATCACTTAACCGACATTACCCGAGTAGAAATTGTTGTAGCCTATCTAAGTTACGACCTAGTAACTGGTTCGCCCAATTGAGCTAATACGAACTGACCAACGGTTGGCTCGCTATGAGCTAGTAATATTGTGAATGTTTTGTTATCCAGCCCTTGTTTAGTCACTGCCCAGCTGATCTTGGTCATAAATTACGTAGTGAGGTTATGTGACTACGAATAGTTCCATCCACGGTCTTACATACAGGTCTGGAAACGAAGCCAGATTTCAATGGAGTCGCGAGGCACCGTTATGAGCTTGACTTTTCATTCCGCTTGCCGTCACCGCCGTCGCTACTATCGGCGAGTACCTCCCACTCACGGTCTTCTGTGATCTCTCCCTTCGCCCCTTGCCTTGTCTTAGACCGTGCCCCGTGCCATTTATTACTCCATTTTTTTGACAACGTTCTCGATAACCTCTGTTTGCGTCAACGAGCATTTGTAGTTTGAAAAACATTCATAAAGCTGGCGAAGGTGGACCCTTGTTTCAGGGCTTTCTAAACTGACGATCCAATAAATGTATTTGTATGTTCAACATTTCATGTGTTGCGTATTTTTTTACTTTCGTCATCGAAAGAAACTCGGAATAAAATTCGAATAAATATCCATTTCACTCGAAAAAGGTAAGTATTTTTATTTATTTTTTAAATTTTTATATTGGTCTTCTTCCAGCCATACAGGATCTTCCCCTTTTTACAAGCCCCACTTCTATTCTCTTCCACAATCCCCCGTCCTTATTCCACAATTATTTCTCATCTACCTCTATTCCCCCTTCGCCCCCTACGAAAAAGGTAATGTGCATTTCGGATCATCGAGAAGAGTGAGAGAGACGGATGGAAGCTGTTCTGCCTTGTCGCACACGTACACGCCGATAGCAATGCCACGTAGTGGCGAAAATTGGAAACAAACGTGGGTTCGTTAACGGTGCCTACCCCCACCACGGTCGTTTCCAGACCTGTATGTAAGACCGTGGTTCCATCGAGCGAATGGCTCATGGCTGACTAGCTAACTTAAGTGTTAGATGGCTTTGCAAAAGAAAAAAATTCTTATGTGGGCATGACGACGTGACCTAGCCAACACTAACTAACTGTGGCTATGCGCCCCTTGGCTAGTCACTGCCCAGCCGAGCTTGATCACGAATGATAAAGTGTGGTTATGTGACTACGTGTAGTTCTATCGAGCGATTGGCTCATGGCTGGCTAAGCAACTTGAGTTACAGATGGCGTTGCGAATGCAAGCATTCTCATGGCGAGATACCTACTTGCAAGTCGGTATCTCGCCATGACTCAGTCAGCTATGCGACTGTGCACCCCTTGGCTAGTCACTGCCCAGCCGATATTGGTCACAAATAAAAATGTATGGTTATGTGAATACGTGTAGTTCCATCGAGCGACTGGCTTATGGTTGGTTAAGCAATTTGAGTTGCAAATGACGTTGCAAATGAATAAAATCCTCAAGTCGGTATATCGCGATGACCTAGCCAATACTTCCGAACTGCGGCCGCACTAGCCGGAATAAATGATCGGACAAATACAATTGAAGGTTATGTAATTCTATGCGATTATCGCTCTCAATGCGAACGCAATTGAGTCATTGATCCGATAATGTTATTTACATTTGTTAATCCACCCATTTTTCAATAATCTGACATTGTGTAATGTAACATATGTAGACGATAAGAAAATTCAGAAATTAAACAAGTAGAATTGGCTCAGTGGACAACGTCACAACTCATAACCCAGAGGTCCCGGGATCGAAACAACGTTACGGCACAAGCGTTTGTCTGAGATAATTTCAAATTGAACCGTTAATATATTTACAGCGCAAATATCATAACCCTAATTAATGAACAACAAAGAATATCGTAAAAGGGTCCAATGATGTAAATAAGGTGGAAAAAAAATCACGAAAATATAAATATATAGCTGCAAATATTTTTTATCTAATCGCCACCTAATTTTTTGTTCCCAGTCGCTAGCTGAAAAAAACTAGTTCACGGCTAGGTCAGAAATATGATACAGCCGTGGGATATTTCTTTCTATCTAGTCACCATCTAATTTTTTGTATTCAGTCACTAGAGGGCCAAAGCGTTACAAGGCTGGGTAGTCAATCGCTGAAACGGCTAGCTAATGGCGATTCGAAACATCACTTTACTAGCTAGTGGCTGAGCGATGATGAGTTACGTTTTCCACTCGGGTAATAATATATTGAAAAATGATCGGGAGCTTTCCGTAAGCCTAATGTAATTAGCCCACGAAATACTCTTAGTTGTCGATTTTTTTTTCTGAAAAATGGTACTGTGGATCGTATTCAAACTGCACAGGATGATCAGCAAAGAGGTTATAAAGGTGCAGAAAAAACTTCAGCTCGATGTTAACATGTTGACTCAACCCCGTAATAACCTTAATTCCTCCCCAAAAAATAAAAAACAAATAATGAGCACAGGTATCTCACAATAAATAACGAAATTTTTTAACCGTTTATCTCAATTATTCCTCTAGAGAGCTGTAAATCAGTTCATATATTGTGTGACGGATGCCGTTAGCTGATAATACCTGCCAGAGCAGTACCTTCTAAATAGTGTCTCGAAGTGACTGGAAATTTTATTTTATCAATAAAGCGAATTATTTATTTGAAAAGTACGAATATTTTTATTTTAGTACAAGGCAAAAACATGGAGGTTACATGTGGAACACAATATCCGATAAATGGCATAAACGGCATGCACTTGGAGGACATGCTCTTTCAACAAGATGGCGCAACCTGCGACACTGAGGACAATGCAGTTATTGCAGACGAAGTTTCATGGTCTTGTTATCTTGCGCCGCCGCGATGTGAATTGGCCATCAAGATCGTGCGATTTGACGCCATTGGACTTTTTTCGTTGGCGTTTTTTGAAAGGAAAAGTGTATGCCAATGATCCACCGACTATTCCGAGGCTCAATGAAGCAAAACGCCTCTTGGACATCATGGCGAAGCGACGGCAGCGCCGTCTGTCAGTTAACGGCGGCAACTCGAGGTCGTTCTGCTCATAACAGTAAACACATGATTCGCATACAAATCACTGCACGTTTTGGATTATTTATTTATTTAGCGCAATACGAAATTGTTAAAGTGAGCCAATTGTGAGTCTTACTGTTTTCAAGTGTGATTTCCAGAATATTTATGGAGATTTCTTTCGCCGAAAATCTGTATCTAAAGGTAAGTAAATACACGAAACATGAGATATTCTGTCAAATTCATTGCAATGTTTACTACGTATTTATTTTTAGGATTATCGTATCACTAATAACATGATGATCAATTAATTAAAAATGTGTAGGGCGTAAACTATTTAAAAGACATCACGATTAAGAGGTCGTCGAAAGCCGTGATACAGCTAAGGGAGAATGAATTGTCCATGGGAAAGTAATACCACAGACTAGAGTGAATAATCCACCGTACGACGTAAAAGTAGAGGTATACATTAATTATGAGATCAATTAACAGTTTAATAATAATGTAAAAAAATAACGAAGATGTATCTCCTTATCAAAGTAATATGAATAATGAAGGAATATGTGAAATTGATTTAGTTGAATTGTATTTTATATTTCGGTATATAACAGCATCAACAAATGACAGATTTTCTTTCATTATTAAGGATAAGTATGGAATGTTAGATAAATAATATGATATGGCGATTTCATCGTTAAAAATGAGTATGAAATGTGGAATTTATAATACTTGTATCATAGGTGAAAAATTGTTAAATAAAAGATCATTTGCACGTGATTTTCTAAAGATGTTGATGAAAGATTTAAAATGAAACATGATTAACATTCTGGGTAATTCTGTAGTATGAGGAATTTTCCGCAAAAACAACGGGAATTTTTTTTTCACTGTCAACTTGTTTATTCCATTATATTGAGTGATATTCCGTCGGGGGAGGCTGACATTTCCCATTAATTCCATAAGTTATGGGGTTTTGAAGTTCGCGGAAACACGTGATGAAATAGGGAATTTTTAAATATTTCGACGCCTATATTGGGGATTTTGTTTGGGTTTGTTCGGGTTTGTTTGTTTGGATTGGCCCTTAGAAAACATGTAGCTGCTTAGCGACAACAAACAAGAGGCGTCGAAATATTACCTGTTTCCGGAAACAGGACAGCTGTGTTCACGAAATCAAAACATATACATCGTTACCTTCATAATACACTATCTATAAGGAAACACGTAGCTGTTTAGCGAGGCGTCGAAATATTACATGTTTCTGGAAACTTCAAAACCCCATAACGTATGGAATTAATGGAAAATGTCAGCCTCCCCCGACGGACTATCACTTACTATAATGGAATAAACAACATCATGGCGAAAAAAAATTCTCGTCGTTTTTCGGAACAGTCTTCATACGGCATAATTACCACATTCTGCACGCGTGTTTCTATTTTTATTCGTGCTAGCTTTAGTACACGTATTACTCAAAAACATTTCATACCGTTAACACTGTAATGAATATTGGGTACTGTAGATTTTAATTTGCAATTTCGTTTGGGTCTCAATGTTTGTGTACATTTGTCGTGTGTGCTTTCCTGATCTTTATCCTTTCTTTCCAAAAGCAATTGATTGTTGTACAGGTGAACGTAGATCGTACGGTACAAAGAACAACATGTACCTCCACGACTGGCTTATCGGTTCGAGGATGCAAACATGTAGCAGCGTTCTGCATTTTTATAAATAACGAATGCACGTAATCAAAAACCGATCAACCGCAATGCTGGAATCAGCCTGGTTCGAACCAATAAGTTGACAAATATAAAAACGGTTGCATTATTCTAAAAATGTTTCCAGTAAAAATAAAAAGTCAATTCCCGATTTCGACAGTGGGAATTTCTGCACCCCACAACACAATAATACCTTGCACCTCCCATTTATTCTTTATTTCACAGAGCCCTTTTAAAATTGATACATAAATCGCACAGCTGACCGCAGCCGAACGTCCACGAGTTGCCTGAAACTACCACCAAGCCGCGCCACTAGAGATATCCGAGAGGCCTATTGGACGCACCATTAGTGAAATTAGTCCGCAATTATGCCAAAATGTTATTGAAAATTTCTTCAAAAGAGTGAAGGTTTGTAAACAGGGACGAGGCGGCCATTTATCGGATATTGTGTTCCACACATAACTTTCATGTTTGTACCTTCCTTATATTAAAATAAAAATATTCGTTCCTTTCAAATAAATAATACGTTTTGTTAATAAATTAAAATGTCAGGTCATTTTGAGACAGTCGATACATCTACTTTTCGGAAAAGACGGATTGTGTCGTATAATTTTTGTAGCTTTGTTACGACCTCTCGCCTACGCGTGCTATAGCCCCTAACCCTCACCCTTGGCACAGGGCCTAGAACCAGCACCAAGGGGTAAGAAAAGATAAAAGCCTGGACAGGGGGGAATATAGGAATTCTAGGGTAAGGGTAAGATTGTAAGAATCCCCCCCCCCCCCTATCCCGTAAGATTGTAAGAAGGCATGTAAAAGGTGGGAGACGGGAAGTTCCACCAATAACAGAAGACTTGCGCTCATCCACCCCCAAATTTTTCGCGTACAAACGCCCGGGTTTTGAAACATTTTGTCTGTATTTAAAGAAGACGATTTAAAGAAGACTTTAAGGGGCCAGACCACTTGGAAAATTTAAAAAAATCGAAAACAAGCAAGACTTGAAGAAATCGACGATGATGAGCAATCAGAAGGGATTTTGTACGGTGTAAGAATTGCCGATTGAGTTTAGGTAAGAGTTTTTCATAGTATAAACTTCAAACGCGTTTTTCTCAAAACGACGTCTTCAAAATCTAGCTCCATCGTATCTCTAAAACTACTAAACCGATTCTCTTGAAATTTGAACCACATATTGTAAACATTATTCGCAACAAGATGACCCTCGATGGTTTTAAAATTTTGATTTTTACTTTTTTTCGGAAAAATGTGGAAAAAACGCTTTTTTAATACTTTTTTCGTTTTTCATCTGCCATTTTTTTATGAAACTTTATATCCGACAGTCATTTTGTAGCTGGTGTCATACTAAATCTAATGGACTTTGATTTTTTTGTTTCAGACAAGCCGTTGCCGCGTTGTGATAGAGCTGTCTAGCCCACCTATTTTTAAGGCGTTACGTTAAACTATAGTTTTTGTACTTAAAAATGAATAAAAATGAATTAAATTTTTTTAATGTATTTCAAGACTTTATTTATCAAGCCCAACAACTTTTATATTCATATCTTTTATAAAAGCCTCAAAAGAAATCGCGAAAATAGCCTGAGATATTTTCTTTCACCCACAATATCTGACTAATTAGCCGTTGCTTAAGTAAAAAATAGGGCAATCATTATTTATGTTACCCGGACGTAACAGCTTGCGCTTTTTTCTACAGATCTTGTGTGATGAGGTAGTGTCACAGGCGAGGGCGTACACTGAGAAAACAATATTTTCCCATTCACCAGGATTTGTTAACTATTAACAAATGGATAAGTCGGATATGGCGTAATAAATATCTTCTTACAGTTAATTAATCATTTATTCGAGCCTCTGAATTGTCACAAATGAAGATTTGGTATTAGTTTTAAAAAATGAGTACTTTAATAGAACATACCTTTTCTTAACAGCCAATCGATATACAGTCGATATAACCCAATGCTTAGTACTAGCCCTCAATCCGTGAACTTGGGTCTTTTTCGTCCTGCCGAAAATATTTTTTTTCGCTGGTTGCTTAATATTTCATGAAAAAAAATATATTAATAATAAGAAAAAAGGCTATTTTCCCTTGAGAAGTACGGTCTAAAGATTGAACATGTTTCTTTTCAATTTTTTTTCATCGACAATTGTTGGTTTGGTAGTGCGAAGACGAAAACGACCCAGATTCGCGGGATTAAGGTCCCTCAAAAACCTTCACGGATTGAGGGTTAATATACTAAAAATACTTGTTTCCTATAGCCGAGGCGTTTATTTAATTAGATCAGTAGAAAAGTTGTCCCAGATGTGAAGGATAGTTGAGTGAGTGATATTTTATATTCGGACCAATCGAGATTCGTGTATAGTTACGAAATGAAGATTTGGGCAAAGTCATTCATTGATTGTCGACATATGAATGTGCAGTTGATACAATGTAGCCCCATAGGGCTAGTTATTTCTCTAATTTCATGTTCTGTATTTAGATAAAACCAATAGAAGTGTACCAAAAGTAATTGATTCAAATCAGTTTTTTTTAAAAATAGAACCGTATGTGTTTACAGGAGTAGAAACAAAGGTTCACTTTTTCATGGTCACAAACTGATATCTTCTAGGTAAGTGGACACACGGTCACACACAGTCCCCAGTGTACCACGATCGTATCTACGTCGCGTCTGCGCGGGAACGACAAAGGGTCATGGCAGCGTACAAAGTAGGCGGTCGTGCCATCTGTACGATACTTACCTCAAGTACAGATTTGTTAACTATTAACAAATCATTATTTGAGACGAGTCGTCGATTTTTTAACAATAGTTAGAAAATCAAACTATTTTAACAATAGTTAGAAAATTGATGTTCTAACAATAGTTAGAATATCGAACATAGCCCTGTTGATAAACAGGGCTATGTTCGATTCGACTGAAGATTTAAAAATTATTAACCAATATTCATTAAGTAATAAGTCTACCACTGTTAGCTCAAATAACTACTGGGTCAAGATATAGATTGATTAGTGGTTAATAAATCCTTTTTTGCGTTAAATAGAGAAGTGGTCGCGTTAAATGTGTGGCTGTTGGCTCAAACGTGGCCGAGATAATCGTTTTGAATGAAGATCAGTTAATTGTGGTGACATGTTCATTTGCATTGAACACAGGATAGTTGTGGCAACCAAAATCAAATATATTAATTGTGAACAAATGTCTACTCCTTTGAACTGTATAATCATATCACAATTCCAACTCGTTATTCAATGACCATAAACATCTATTGAATTAAAAGAAATAAAAGTGATCAAATAAATTATTCTTTTCAAAGAAATACTATAGCTATGAAAGGTGGTCATGAGTAACAAAAGCTCAAAATGAAGAGGGTTATCCAAGGAAAATGGAACTGATTGCGTCATTAATCAAACAAATTTTTCCTTGTCTGTAGACTTTATTGACAAAAAAGGAATCGAAAATTTTTCCTTTGCGACGTTTCTTTTGATTTATTAACAACAAAGGGATAAATACATTAATTTAAGTGAAAGCTAGAAAACTAGGGATTCTAAGCTTGAAAATACTCTTTTAAATTTTCTCCTACAATGATTTTTTGCGGAGATTGAGGAATATGAAAATCACCGAAAAATCTCAATCATTTTTTTGTTGGCTTTATTTCTGTTACTAGTGCATAACAAATCGATGACGTTGGAGTTTTAATTGTTGGAATGCAATTAAAATTAATTCTTCTTGTATGCTCAAATTTTTTTTGTCGTTTCAGCGTTAGTACAGTCGTGCTGTATATTGGAATCGGAAAAAATTAAAAGAAAGCCAGTTTTTTGAGAGGTAATTTTGTAGGTGTCGCGGGTGCTAAATCCAAGTTTGCCTAAAAATCGGGGTGTAGGATTTTTTTTAGGGGATGGAAGTGGATTAATGCCAAACTACAACCCCCCTACACAAAGAAGTCATGCAAGTTCATATTGGGGGTGAAAAAGTGGGGTAAGATTTTGAAAAATCGGTTTTCATTGGATAACTCTTTAAGAAAAATTCATACAATTTTTGTTCAGATGGGAACGTTGTAGCCCTTGAAAAGACACGTCGATCGGGTATTTTGATCAACCCTCTCCGAAAAAATCTTCACCCCAAAAGAATTGTTGAAGTATACAAAAAAAAAATTGTTTATGGAATAGCTCAAAAGCAATCGATTTTTCGGGGATGGTTTAATGTACGAAACGTAGAGAATAATTTTCTCTATATTTTCGTTTCTATGGACCACTCTTGAATTTTGCTTTTTCAAACCCCTCTCAGAGATTGCAAATTCAAAATGAAATTCCGGGACAACTATTGTCCGAAAATAAAGATACACGAGTTTGGCGCTGTGGACGAAAATGTAGCTGAGGGTTCAAGCTACAAATTCTTTCACAGCACCGAATTCGTATGGTCAATAGTTTTCTCAGAATTTTATTTTTAATTCCCAACCCGCGAGAGGGGTTGGAAAATCAAAATTCAAGGGTGGTCCATAGAAACGAAAATATAGAGAAAATTATTCTCTATATTTCGTACATTTGAACCATACCCGAAAAATTGATTGTTTTTTAGTTATTCAATAAACAATTTTTTTGATATTTTAACCATTTTTTGGCGGGTGAAGATATTATCGGAGAGTGAAGATCAAATGCTTTATCGACGTGTCTTTTCGAGGGCTACAACGTACCCATTTGTACAAAAAGTGTATGAATTTTTTCCAAAGAGTTATTGAATTAAAACTGATTTTTAAAATTTTACCCCACTTTTTCACTCCCAAAATAAACTTTCACGATTCGGCACTGTGGACAAAACTAAAGCCTGGATTTTTCTGCACATTTCGTGTCACGGCGCCAAACTCGTAGGGGTTGTAGTTTGACATTAATCCACCTCTATCCCCTTTCATCCCCTAAAAAAAACCCTACACCCCGATTTTTAGGCAAACTTGGATTTAGCACCCGCGGCACCTACAAAATCACCTGTCAAAAAATTAGCCTTCTAATTTTTTCCGATTACAGAGTTTTTCAGCGACAGCAGGACTGTACTACGTGTGAAAATCTTCCAATTGTTTTTTCACAGCCTCATCAGACATTTGCGACCTCAAATTGCAAAAAGAAGACTCCGTAATAATACAAATAAAGGAATGGAAAATATAAATACATCCAACTCCAATGTCCTTCAAATATTTTTGTAGTCAAGTTCCAGTCTCCTCCTCTTACAGTCTCACGATCCAATTTTGTCTCAATGCATTTCGACCACCTGATAATTTTCCACCTTTTAGGTCCAAACATTGCGGATGCATTGTAGAACAATGTGAACAAGTTCCGCATCGGTTCTATAAACAGTCTCATTGTTTAAGAAAATTACAATTAGTGTTGTAAAGATAAATGAATTGCCTTGCGTCAGCGCTATTAACTCTGTGGACCGTGAGTGTGAAAGCTTCGCAATGTGCTCTTGGCGTTTTGCAAGATGCGCAAGCTCTTTGCAGATACTTTTGTGCCGCAAACAAGTTCCTACACTGTGTGGACCAAAGAAACTTAGTTTGCGTATAAAAATTGCGAAAATCTCACGTCCCACTCTATTCACAATAGGGTCTATGCGAAGAACGAAAAGTGATGGAAGCAATGTTTTGTTAGACTTTCTCCACAGTACTGTCCATGTGAAAAACTATTGGTAACTTTTTAAAACTTTCTTTTTCAAGTTTGTCATCTTGTTCAGTGGCGAGAAAAATCTAACGATTCACTGAATCTCTATCTATGTTTTTCATTTCTTTGTTTACATCAGTATAGAGTCCTTTTTTTGGACTTTGACGTCGTAAATCTCTAATGAGGCTGTGTAAAATCGTTTGAAACGTTTTCACAGTCTGAGCCGACAAAAAAAATTGATAAGCGATGTGAATACGTAAATGAAAAGGAATAACCTCAACGTCGATCGACGAATATGTCACTCACGCGGCTCGCACGATGAAACTATCCGCAAGTCCGCAACACGAACACTCCGAGTTTGTTTTTCGTCGAAAAACAAGAAACAAATGGTTGAATACAACCTCACAATTTTCGTTATTCAATTCACATCCGGTTGAATCCGCTGTCAAGTTTTTCATCGCATCGACTTCGATGTACATCAGCAGAATGCGTCAGGGGCGCCGCGCCGGAATTCGCGGGAACTAGCTTTCTCGGACAACGTGCAAGATTTGTTCGCAATCGTCAACTGTATTATTTGCAGAAACCCGCGAATTGACGAAGATATGCGAAGAAATGAAATAATTGAGATATCAAAATGTGTATTTTTAATGTGGCTACGCTGCTCTGCTCCTCTCCAAGTCGTGGTATTATAGGCCTCCGAAGTAACTCTTGTGGCGCACCCTTGCGGTGAGTTTTGGCAAAACTTGGATTGGTTTTCGTTTGCTAGTGCAGTATGCCGGTCGCCATTTAAATCAGGTGTCCAATCGATGATGCTTGCTCAAGCCTAGCTCTTTCGTGTTTGTGCCGGTTTGACTTAACCGCCATGCGCCAATCCAAGTTTTGCCACCGGCAGCCGTTACGGGGCGCCACCACGAAAGTTACTTCGGAGGCCTATAGTCCAGTCGAGATAGGTCTAAAATTCGATTAACCTGGAATTAATTCCGGGCATCGATTTTCTTTTTTATACTTAGGGAGGGGGGTGGTTGGTAGAGTAAATCTCGATTTTCGGGAAAATCTCCCTGGTGCGTTTGCCGCCATCTTGATTTGAAGAGGGATTTTTTGTTTTTCGAATAACTCGCTTATTTTCAACCTTAGAGTGAAAATGACCATATCAAAAGTTGTGGGAAATGTAATTCCCCACAAGTCTGGTGATTGTAGTTTTTACCCTAGGATCGATATTTATAGAGATACACTGCAAATAGGGGTAAAAAGTTCACCCCTAAATTAAGCATAAGTCCGAAAATATTGATCCTAGGGTAAAAATGGTACTAACCAAAGTTGAAGAAAATAAAATTTCCTACCCGATTACTTCTTACCATTTTTACGATAAACTTGATAATAAACGAAATAACTGAACATAAAAAAAAGTTCATCCCAAAATTAAGTATAAGTCCGAAAATATTGGTCCGAGGGTAAAAATGCTAATAACCAAAGTTGGAAGAAATAAAATTTCCTATGTGATTATTCATTACCACTTTTATAATAAACTTGATAATAAACGAAATGAGTTTAAAAAAATGTTTTCTACACCTTTTAGCAGTCTAACTCTATAAATATCGATCCTAGGGTAAAAATTATAATCACCAAACTTGTGGAGAATTATATTTCCCACAACTTTGAATGCAATCATTTTCACTCTAAGGTTGAAAATGAGCGAGTTATTCGAAAAACAAAAAAAAATCCCTCTTCAAATCAAGTTGGCGGCAAGCACCAGGGGGATTTTTCCGAAAAACGATATTTACACTACCAACCACCCCCCCTCTAAGTATAAAAAAAGAAAATCGAAGCCCGGAATTAATTCCAGGTGAAATCCTATTTCGACTGGACTATTAGCCAAATGTTTATTTTTCATCATTTCAATCACGATCCCGGCATGGTAATCTACATTTCAATCACGATCCCAGCATGGTCAATCTACTTTTATTTCTCAAGTTCAAGAAATTTGACGAGCAGACAGCCGTTCGTCTAACAATTTGACGTCTTCTGGTCAAATTTCATGAAATTTTGGAGAGCCTTTTCGGAAATCCGTGGTTATCTAGAATCGTGTTCTGCCATACCGATGGCGATGGTGTGTCATTCCGTCCTAATGCGTACACACCATATTTGTGCTGAAGTCGAAATGGCATGTTGCATTGTGAAAGGCATGACTTCCTATAAAAATATTTATACATATATAATTATATATATGTGTTATGTATATAGATGACGGACCCGGACCTCCACGGGATATGAGCCTTATCCAGCCTAGAATATAAGGAACAATTGCGCAACGTAATTAGATTACGAACATACAACGATCTTTCAGGACCGATATCGTAGATATATATATGTGTGTGTGTGTGTGTGTGTGTGTGTGTGTGTGTGTGTGTGTGTGTGTGTGTGTGTATGTATGTATGTATATATATGTGTATGTATATATGTATGTATATATGTATATATGTGTATATATATATATATATATATATATATATATATATATATATATATATATATATATAATATATGTATATATTTCTCGTCCGCTCACACACTCAACGAAGAAGGCAGCTATCGGACGTTAATTATTTCACGTGATTGTGGACTTTCAGCGTCTAGGTCACAACAATAGACGTCGTGACAGAGGTTTCCCTTCAAGTACAAAGTTTGCGCAATTGGGGCGATGCTGACAATCACTATCACGAGACAATCGGGCCCCTTTGTATTCTATTCGGGGCCTTTTTTTGTTGGAATAAGCGTGAACGTATGAAAAAAAAACATAACGCTCGCAGGCAAGAGTAATTGGATCAACTGCCTCATTCGATAGAGGAAAATGTTCGACCACCTCGTACATTGTTGTTTTAAAAAATCTGTATTTATTTGTTCAACGTCAGTGACAGATGTGACGTGAAGAAGTAAGAATGTTATGAAATGTGAGAAAAGTTTTTTTTTTTATATTAAAAAAATGTTATTGTTGCAATTTTGAAACGATTATTCTAATGTTAATATTTAATTATTTTATCCTTGGGAATTGTTAGTTCCCGAATAGCCGAGATCGTAGATCAATCGAGATAGCAGGTCGACCTCTGATCGAACAAGTGACTGTGTAGAAAACGATTTTCTAAACGCTTTATCGTTACGCTCGTGCTCGTGGTAAAAGGTGCTATGTTCTCTCCCACGAACGGTATCAATTTTCATCAATCATCAGTTCCCTTCGACTGTCGGAACTGGGAGAAATTCTTTGCGCAATATATCCGCCTGATCATGGTGGTAAAGCGTATCGGGCCATTCCGACAATAGGAAATAAGACTCCACGATATTCAATGCCGAACAATTCTCAAAAAGAAAAAGTGAATCCAACAAAATGTAGTTCTCCCGCAGTGAAGAGACAGAATCGATACTTCTACAGTTCGTCCTGAAGTTGTCGGTCAATTCAGTGACTATTTCGAGACTCGAACTCGAAGTTATCGAATTGCGTCATATATCGATCATCTCGAACTTCGTGATTGGTCGCTATGGAACACGCGGGAATTTCGAACGTGGTCCTTTGCGGGATGCTGTTTAGAGCTTGAATTCCATGAGCAGCATAACAGTACTCTAGTGAACTACTAGCATCAATTTTGTGATTCAACACGCAAATTGTCCTAACAACCCAAATTGTCCTAATTTTAGTAACGACTACCGTAAGTTATGAAAATGCCGCTGATTTTTTCTCCCAACGAAATGGCGCCCTGATGCTGTCATTTCATGGGCCGCGAAACGCAGCAGCGTTTTAGTAGCCATTTCGTCCACTATTTTTGCATGCGGGTTTGGACATTATACAAAATGGCATGGTTCTCGAGTCGTGAGCACGAGCTTGGGACAAGGAATTGCATCTTGTTACTTTAACGTGGGATAGGCAGTGGAGTTCAAGCGATCTCGATGTATATCTAGTCTATAGAGTGCACGGAAGGTAAGAGGGAGCGAGAGTGAGGGAGTGGGAGGGGGAGAGGAGTGGAAAGGGATGGGCAGTGGGGGAAGTAAAACCAGAAAATTCGGAGCAAAGCGTGTCTCCTTTCTCTTGCCAAGCCGAGCGTGGTATAAAATACTTTCGCTCTCGCCGAGCGGCCCGAATGGCGCTCGCGGCAATATGGCGGCGACGGTGGCGTCGAGCGCGCCTCATATCATAGGACGCGGCACAAAGATAAAGCTCGTATTGCTCGCGGGCTAGTACAGCGCGTGTAATCCTATTTTCTCACTTCTTCCACTCGCGTACCTTTACAAATGCTCCCCTCCGCCCCACCCGGGGACATGGAAAACCGGAAAACGTTTGCTCGACACTCGCTGCGAGATGGCGCGACTTCACCTACCCCCTTCCCTCTCGCACCGCTGGCAACGGTTTTAACCGTCGTTCTTTTTGGTCTCGCGCCTCCCACTGTATTATTCGTGACGCGGTACTCAGGTCAGATATTTGAGAGGCAGTCCCGTTCACTGCTAAATCATTGCTCTCTTTATCTGTATCGCGAGGTTGCGGTTTTTCGGCCCAAGGGATGTCGAACCGAACAACATAACCTCAAAATATAGAACGTCTGTCCATTCCGTAGAGCGGGTGCGATCAAATTCGATGCCATTTTGAAAATCGATTCAACTCGACGATGCACCAACGCACGAATGGTTATGGATTCAGATTCCTGCCATAATTTTGCGTGGATTTGCGAAAAGTATTTCAAGTTTCCATGAGCCGTTCACGAAAAAACGAGATTTGAAATTTTGAGGTGGGACAGCCTCGCGGGGAAGATGGTGGCACCGACCAACTTCAACCACCATTTTGTATGATCTGCGCCATCCTGTGACACGAATTTTACGAAACGAGCACGAAGAGGAGAGCAAAGGGATGAATGAAGCAGGAAATAATGAAGAAACGATTTACAGAAATCTAACCTAAGAAAAAATCACTACACGTTAACGGCAGTACCGTATACAAAATTCTTAATCATCAATATGGACCGGAAAAAATGTAACCAAAAATTAATTTTCCCTTCAGAGGTGCAGTCGTAGAGAAAAATGTTAACACAATTTTGGCCTGCTATGATAGTATTTGTATTTTTCTTTCATACTTCGGGCTCGCTTCTGTAATTCGAAGTCCACTCGAGCTTTTCTGTTTGTCCTTTATTATTTGAAATGAAATTGAAAATATTTTCCTACTTTCCCTCTTGTATTATTATTTTCTTCACTTTCTTGTATAAATCAATTATACTCAAATAGTTAATGTAACTCGAAGAGTTACATATTTATATAAAAAAGAATAAAGAAATTCGTGGGGCTGTTCAACTTCCGGCTGGCCGTCTTCGGCTCGCGCGGCCTGTTTAGCATGAGTCTTCTTCCGGGATTGAGGAGAAGGCGAGCGACGGAATGCTCGCGCAATTGCAACTAACCTATACATCCACGCGTACGGGGCCTTCCGGCCCGAATAATTTCTCCTCGTTATAATTGTCGAAAATATGGGCCTAGCAGTCACGAACAAGAAACAAAACACAGCCATTGTCTTTCTACGCCAGAATCTCGGAGATTTGGGATGAATCTGATACCCAGAGTTTTTCGGTCACGTAATGTGAAAAATCGAGACAAAATGTTATGACTAAATTAATAAATTAACCTACTGAATCAATAAATTAAGGGTTGAATATTTTAAGACCACTCATTAAAAATAATGAGTTTGTTTGGGTTTGTTTAAGTGGTTAATTTAAAATTAATGCTTTTGATTTATTTACATTTAATGCTTTGATGCCAATTAATCTTCAATTTTTTTAATTTTGCATTTCTAACTAGCAAATAAAAATACAAATAATAAGCTTATTGACTGAAAAGTGATTTCATTTTATAGATTAATGTGCTTAACGAGTGATGTGCTTATGATTGAAAAAACCCTTGGGTATTCTATAATAAGATATAGATAATATGTATAAAATATTCCTCAATATTTATTTAAAAATTAAACAATATAAAATATTATAAAATTTCACACAGCATAATAGTTTTTTTTGAGTCGACAAGAAATTGTACCAGAAAAAATGTAAAAAATTACGAAGCTTTCGATTTTTGTTTCAAGTTCCTTCTGTCTGTTAATACGTGTTGGTGTGGCGAGCGAAATGAAGGAGAGGGACAATATTGAAAGGAACAACTGGCGCATGTAGCTCGCTCGAGCATTCTCCTTATGAACAAGCGGAGATCTCACTGACTCGCGCACCGGTACGCGCCACATTTTCTTACATAATGAGAGAAGTCGGGTCGAAAGTACTCTAACATTGGACGTTGACCACGTTAGATTTTACGACTTCTTTTTTTTTCGACCGTATTCGATCAACGGATCCAAATTACCACTCGCTATTCATAAATCAAGATTTACAAACAAATAAATATACGAGTAAACAAATCGGAGGTAAAACCTAGTATTTGTAAAAAAAGATTGCAATATTAGCAAATATTAATAAAATGAAATATATACATTCATTCACTTGATATTACTTAATATTAGATAAAGAAAATAAATACATTCATTCACTTACCTATTTGTCAATAAATATACATATAACGCAAAATTCCTGATAATAACAATTAAAAATTATTATGCAAGGAGTAAATGCATGTATTTGTATAAATATTTTCATGTATAAATATTTTCACAGACAAATCCATACATTTTCTATATTACTTAAAGGCAATTTTTGAGCTAATATATTTATTTTTTTTTACTTTCAACATACTGGTATCATTTTATTATTATTATTCGCAGTTATTGATAAAAAAATTATAAACAAATAATGAATTTTGGTCCGTTTTGTCAATAAATTGATTTTTTCGTTATAGATAGTTTAAACATGAAATGGTTATTGTCAAATAAATTTTGTTATTTCTTGTTCGACTAAGCAATATTTACGTATAATTGTGTATACATTAACCGCGTACGTTTGGATACGATGTAAGTTCAGAGGTATATATGCATTTAAATCCACAGGGTGACTAGTATAGGGTAGACTTGTGGTTCTTAAGGGCGGGGTAAAGTATTTAAATGTTTTTTTGTTCATTTTTTAAAATTTTTTTAAATGAATGCATAATATATCAAGAATATTGTGTTAAAATTTCAAGTCGAGCGGAGTAAAATTGACGAAGTTATGAGTATTTGAGCGTCTATTGCTCCATGCCGTTCTCTTCTCTTCTGCGTTTTTCAAACCGTTTTTCTGAGACTTGTCATATTTGAAGTCCGTGTGCACGATAACTCAAAATCTACTGGACCAATCGCTTTGAAATTTTGCACAGTACTTCTTCACATAATTCACCAGGTATTGTCGAGAGCTTTTTTGTTTTTTTTTTTATAATTACTAATTTTTCAACAACAAATTAGCCGATTTTTTTTAGCGAAAATCGGGTTTTTGGCTCCCAAGTGCTACGAAAAATCGAAAAATCGAAAGAAAAAAAATCCTCTCGTCATTACGTCGAGAAACATCTCCTTTAGCAAATGCATTTTGATTTTTTTGTTTCAAATGATTCTGTTGCGAGTTATGGTGCACACCGCAAACCAACTTTTTTTCGAGGCGCCTCCGGGGTTTAATTTTCACTCGCTCAATTTTGAATATTTTGCAATGCAAATTTAGGATTATGTTGTTCAAATGTTACTTTATTATATGTAAATTTTTCAATAAACGAACACTATTCGTTACGCCAAAAAAAATCTTAAAACGTGCCTTTTTTTCGCCGAATTAACTTTACCCCGCCGTTAAGGGGTCTTCTCAGTTTAGACCCTAAAAAAGGCTATGTTCATGAATTTTTTTGACAGGTTTATATTATAGATATTGATATAAAAGTTGTTACACTTAATAAATACACTTTCGAAAGCGATCAAATTGTTTTTATTCACTTAAGTCACTATTTATAGACAAAAATGGTAGTTGAAAATGTCCTTAAAAAAATTTAGGTCTGCGCTGGTGACGAAATCTCGGAGATGGATCATCCGAAACAAAAAAATCAAACGGTTTTTGATTCAGTATGTTAATGGCTATCGCGCAGACCATACGATTTTTGTTATATGCAAAAATAACAAAATGGCCGACATTTTTCGAAAAAAAAACGTATTTTTTTCACCGTTCTTGGCAAAAGTAGTAAATATCAAAATTTAAAAAATCCTTGAAATGCGCTATAGCTATAGTTGTAAATAATACGTGGTTAAAATTCCATAAGGATCGGTTTAGTAGATTCGAAGATTTTATCAACAAGCCGTCGAAAAACGTTGTTTCGAGAAAAACGCGTTTAAAGTTTGTTTGGTTTACATAAATACATAAAAAAAAATTTGTATGTATTTCGAAAATGTATTTATTAAGTGTAACAACTTTTATATCAATATCTATGATATATACCTTACGAAAAAATCATAAAAATAGCCTTTTTTCAGCGTCTTAAATGAGAAGACCCCTTAAGGGTCTTGCGCGGAGATTTTGCGGCCGAGAAAACTATGACGTGCAAAGATTTTTTGCGTCCTCTTCGAAAAAAAATGGAGCATTCTGGGAAAAAACCAAATTCCATTTTGAGTACAGTCAAATGAAGATAATTAAATTCCGAATCGGAAAGACTCCTGAAAAACTTTTTTTTATGTATCCTGCCATCCAGACAAAACTTATGAAAATGGAATTAAATCTCATAAAAAAGTCATTTGTAGGAATGATTCTTATTCGGTATTCAATTATCTTCATTATACTGAACTCAAAAAGGAATTTTGATTTTTTTCCTCGATCCCCAATTTTTTTCTGGCAAATACTACTCATCGCAAAAAAAGAATTATATTTTTTCGAAGAAGATTTGAAAAACTTAAATATCACATTTTCCTTGATCGCAAAAATTTCGAGTCGGATTCTTAGGAAAGATATGGCCACCCCATAGTCGTCACCCGGTATAAGCGTCGGTCTGCACTTACAACTGGTTCTCCTTTTCTTTGCAATTGCAACGATTTACGATTTTGAACTTGTTCCGTACGGTTGATTCCCCAGCCGTAGCGCAGCGAAATCGACAATTCTGCTCGATGCGATATTCGCGCGGTGAGAGTGCTTGATGCAACAACGTGTCGTATCCTATTATGCCCGCGCGCGCACACAACTTCCGCTATGCCGGTTCTTAATCCCGAAGAACATTAATTGGGTTCCCGCTTCCGATGGAAAACGATATATATATATATATATATATATATATATATATATATATATATATATATATATATATATATATATATATATATACAGGGTGTCCCATTTTAATCTTACACCTGAATTTTCTCGAAAAATATTGCTCAGACGAAATATTGTGTGGAACAAAACTTCTAGGGATTGAAGGGGGACGTTTGAAAAAAATTTATTTGAGGAGCCAAAATTCAAAATGGCCGCGTTACAAAGGCTGACATGTTTTTTTCAAACGGAATCATAACTTTTTTTATTGCCAAAAAATTTGTCAGCTGAAAACTAAAAACTTTTGTTGAAAAATTTTTTTGATAAAGTTCATAGTTTTCAAGTGAGAACATCATTTTCAATTATTTCAGATGTATCCAGGATTTGTGTGTGTGCGTGCGTGCGTGCGTGCGTGCGTGTGTGTGTGTGTGTGTGTGTGTGTGTGTGTGTGTGTGTGTGTGTGTGTGTTTTCTACCCATCGTGATCAAAGTTCGTCAAGGATTTAAAGAAACACGTTTTTGGGCCTGAAAATGGCACAAACGCTATTAAAATGGAAAAAAACTATTTTTCATCGATTTTCCTCCAAAATTTTCTCATGAAATATCGTCCAAATTTGAAAACAAAAAAACAGAAAAAGAACCAAAATTTTCAACAAAAAAATTTGATTCTTTTTTTGTTCAAGTGGTCATACATTCGAAAATACAACATTGAGCGGCTTGCCGTGAGACATTTAGTCTAATTGTCCCTACCACCGGCATTTGCGTTAGCCAAAGCGTAGGAGGTTGCATGGTTGATGGCATGAAAATGATGTTCTCACTTGAAAACTATGAACTTTATCAAAAAAATGTTTCAACAAAAGTTTTTAGTTTTCAGCTGACAAATTTTTTGGCAATAAAAAAAAGTTATGTTTCCGTTTGAAAAAAACATGTCAGCCTTTGTAACGCCGCCATTTTGAATTTTGGCTCCTAAAATAATTTTTTTTCAAACGTCCCCCTTCAATCCCTAGAAGTTTTGTTACACACAATAGTTCGTCCGAGCAATATTTTTCGAGAAAATTCAGGTGTAAGATTAAAATGGGACACCCTGTATATATATTTCGCGTTCATACAGGAATATCTGGTCTCATTTCGAACCGTTTATGTGAGCTTGTCCCGATACACACGTGAACACAAACGTGCCCTGCCATGGTGCAGTAGTGCACGACATGGGCCTTCATTGAAATCACCGTGGGTCTTTGGGGCCTCTTCCTTCACAATGTGAGTAAATATGTGGACATTTTTTCCGCATGTTTAGTGATTTTTTTGTACTATTTATGTGGACAGTAATCATTCAATTATTTGGTTATCCATCCGGCTTTATTTTTCGCACACCCTTTTTGTTATCAAAGTCATGCTCCTAATTTATTGTTATCATTATTATTACAGACACATATTTCTATAAAACAATATACAATTTTGCGCAATTTTACTATTCAACTAATTTATTCCACATTAATACAAAAATAATAAGCAAGTATTTTCGTTATTTTTCTTAAATAAAATCATGTTTTATGATTATTAATATTAGTTTTTTTTGTTTTTTTTTGTAACCTCCATCAGTACAGGGTTTTCCCTCCTTGATACATTCCCCATATTCCACTTTACATCCCCTTATGAGTATTAGTGTTTAATTATTATTTTCTATTATTTTTTTTATTATTGTTGTTGTTGTTATTATTATTTGACAATCGAGAATGGAACAGTAATGCCATGCTTGCTCCTGAGAAGTACGAAATTATCGTAGATATGGTTTTTTTTTTCACCGGGCATAAATCCCCGCGCCATATCTCACCGCAGCTGGAATCATTTGCAAATCAAGTATCGTGAATCAGACCGCGACGATTCTTTTCGACGTGTGCTTGGCCCAACGTACGGAGAATGAAATTTCCGTGCCTCAAATATATTCAGCGCGAAAAAGCACTTAGCGCGAGAATTTACGGACACCCACACGAATTTGACCGCTGCGCGTGAATTTCGTATAGCAATCGTCGATTTATTCGTTTGCCTACACAACTGGAAACGATTTCCGTGACCTTTACGGGACCATTTCCGTGATTTTCTGGGGACCATTATGGGATCATTTCCACGATGATTATGGGACTGTTTCGACATCGTCGATAGGACCATTTCCGTGACCTCGAACGGATCATTTCCGCGACCTTTATGAAACGATTTTCGTAACCTCTTTGGGACCATTTCCGTGATCTTCATGGGACCATTTCGACATCGTCTATAGGACCATTTCCATGACCTCAAACGGATCATTTCCGCGACCTTTATGAAACGATTTTCGTAACCTCTTTGGGACCATTTCCGTGATCTTCACGGGACTATTTCGACATCGTCTATAGGACCATTTCCATGACCTCGAACGGATCATTTCCGCGACCTTTATGAAACGATTTTCGTAACCTCTTTGGGACCATTTCCGTGATCTTTATGGGACGATTTCCGTGACCTTCATCGGTCCATTTCCTCTACCTTTACCCGACAATTTTCGTGACCTTGATAAAATTATTATTAGTCGGTCATTTTTAGTGGCTCACTGCGATAAAATCTTCTCACAGAAATTTCTCCTGTTATCCCGTACGTTCTTTTTGTCCACACGATTGATCGATTCTTGTCCGGAAATTGGAGTGGAACCCATGTATTCCGGATAATTTTTTTCTCGAAGATTCTTTCTCTCTCCCTCTCTCCCTATATATATATATATATATATATATATATATATATATATAACAGATAAGGCGGCAATTGTGCGACAGACCAAGAAAGCGATAATCGAGTACACAGGTCTCGAGATATCTCACTGGCAACAGACCTTGTGTCTCTCTTGTGTATATCCCTTGCGTGCAATAAAACGTTGTCCATTCGCGAGATAGCGAAACACAGTCGACTCCGTACAACCATACGAATTGTCAGGTCTTGTGCGTGTTTTTCTTTCTGATTATCTGTGCAGAAGGACGGAGACGAGAAAGGCCTGAGGCGACTGTGTGCGTTGCTAGAGCAGAGAGACCGGGCTGAGAGTCGAGACTGGAACACATTTTTTTTCCTCCTTTTTTTTAAACCTCAGTACATACGTTCCAGTAGTACAATTCAAGGTTTCTTGGGATTGCTTGCTTGCAGTAGATACGGATTGTGCGATGCAGACTCCGGGCGTGCACACACACACACACACACACACACTAAATACAAGAAAAAAACTAATAAATTTATATTTCGTAACCCATTTCAGTCAACAAAAAAAATTATGTTCACTGCATCCTAGAGAATTAAATAAAAAGTGTAATTTCTTTGATAAGATCCTCTATAGGAGCAGCGAAATTAGATTTTTAAATCGACAAATACAATAGATTTTTCTAATTGGACAAACACTTTGAAAAATCGAGAAACAAATTGCACTACTTTTATTCGAGGGTACCAAATGTTTGATTTCGTATTCGTACTTTCATTGGCGGTCTATGCGGAAAAAAAAAATCGGAAGTGAATGAAAACAGCGCGGGCGGAAACATTTTGCTCCGAAACGTGAAATGATTTTGGCGCATCTTTGGTCACGTTTAACGAACGATTCCAGTAATGTTTCCTGCGCGACTGTGGTCATGCTTGCTGCCTAGCTGTGGTAATATTACCGAATGATTGCGGACTTTTTTTCCGAACGATATTCCGTCATATTTCTCAACTGATTTCGATATTTCCCTGTGATTGCGGTTATTTTTTCTGAACGATTTCGACATAATGGTCCGAATGAATTCGGTAATGTTTCCGTATGGCTGCGGTAATTTATCCCTCGCTATATCCGTCATATTTCCTAAATATCGGTAACATTTATTACCGTTTAGGGTAATTTTTTACTTGCCGATTCCTGTCATATTTCCCGACAAACGCCGCTGATATTTTCCTGCGGTCATTTTTCTTGCTTTATTAACGTTATATTGTCCGAGCTATTCCAGTAATATTTCCGTATAATATTGCGGTAATAGTTCCGGTTGATCTTTCCGGTTCTATTTCCCGATAATATATTTCCGGCTGATTGCAAAGGATATTCCGACGGGGATCCATCGCTTCGTTCCCATCGTCACGGTAAATTTTATACCGAGTAATATAACCCGAGGTTGTTACTGGGATAGACGCTAATTACAGCTCTATCATTTTCACGGTTCGTTCCGGTAAGGTACGGTAATGGCTGCCGTAACAACCAGAAATTACGGTCGAGTATTTTTCTCCCGTGTGACCCGAGACAGAGAGCGAGAGAGAGAGAGAGAGAGAGAGAGAGAGAGAGAGAGAGAGAGAGAGAGAGAAACGATGAAATGGGATACCCAAGTATCGATCTATGTGCATAAAATTAATTCTGCATCGAGGGCTGTATCCACGGTGAAGTGAGTGTGGGGGAGGGGTGCGAGCGCGAGCTGCAAATCGTTGCACCATAACTGAGGTAACGCGAGACCGGTAGACCTCGAAGCGGGTGCGGTTATCGAGGTGTTTGCGCTAAGACCACGGAATTGGACAAAAACGTTCGACGGGTCACTGAAGTCCGGTGCCCCAGTCACGTAGAAAAACTCGACCATTTTGAAATATGCAACAAAAAAAAAAAACGTCGAGCTGCAAAGTTGCATCTGCATGCAACCCTTTTGCCCAATGATTGTTCTTTCTTTTATCTGCGAACAACTCTTGCAAACAAATCCGAGATGCCCAACGAGATGTAACGGTGCCTTTCATAATCGACGCGCAAATTACGGATATTCATAGAGCGACTTTTTCCAAACGGCTGAATCCGAATCGCGTTACCCTCCAGGGAAATTGAAATAGCCTCGTTAAAAAAGAATTCAAAAATTAAAATATCTTGTTAAAGAATAAAAAATTATAACAAACGGTTTCCAGTACGTCTTGAGCACACCGTGCCATGTGTTGGCACACAACAATAGTGACGTTTCGACATTCGCACGAATTTCAAATATGCCGAGAACTTTCACGCTGTATTTTTTTAATTTACCGCACTTCCGGCTACGGTGATTGAAAGACAGGTTTCAAACTTTAATTTCGATGGCCAAAAGGCTCGGTGTCTCGTGCCTGTAATTGGTACTTGCGTCCTTGTGGCCTAGACGTTGAAACTGTGCTTTGGAGAAACGTGCTCGACCTTTCAATACGTAGTTGGTGGTCGAAACGTTTTTTTTTTTTTTAACATCGCGAAGTTCCATTCATCCATACAGACGGAAAGAAAGATACATCCGATAATTGATTAATCGACCATTAAACACTTCAAGTTGTACCGATCGTTGCGTCGATTTTTTTTGCGGTTCGCGTATTGTATCGGGTACGAAATCTTCTCATGGCAGAAACGAAAATTATTCAGGGGTTGTCTAAAAAAGACAAGGGTTGGTTAATGCAAGCGTTGCTTGGCGAGGTGCAGTCACTGCACTGAAGAAGTAGTTAATATACGACGGTGGGGTGAAAAGTTTCCGGCCTGACCAAGAAAAACGATGTTTAAAATTTTTTTGCTTTATTTTTCAACATAATCTCCATCAACACTGATACATTTCTCATAACGGTCTTCTAATTTAATTATACCAGTTTTAAACGTAGATTCGTCAAGCTTCTAAAAATACTGATTTACAGCTTCGATAACTTCTTCGTTGCTCTTAAATCTTTTTCCGCCAAGCCATTTTTTGAGGTTAGGAAACAGGTAATAGTCGCTGGGGGCTAAGTCTGGAGAGTAGGGAGGATGCGGCATCAATTCAAACTTCAATTCGTGGATTTTGGACATGGCAACAATCGACGAATGCGCTGGTGCGTTATCGTGATGAAACAAAACTTTTTTCTTCGCTAAATGAGGTCGTTTCCTTTGCACCTCGTGCTTCAAACGTTGCAATAACTCTGCATAGTATTGACCAGATAGGCTTACCCTTTTCAAGGTAATCAATGTATATAATTCCTCTCGCATCCCAAAAAACAGTAGCCATAACCTTGTTTGCTGATAAAATTTTTTTTGCCTTCTTTGGGATTGGTTCCCCTTTTCCAACCCACTGTTTTGACTGTTCTTTATTTTCAGGAGTGTAGTGGTGGACCCATGTATCATCAGCAGTTATGAATCGACGTAAAAATTCGTTTGGATTACGCCTATACAGCGCCAAATTGTCGGTAGAAATGATTTTTCGAAGCAGTTTTTGGTCGAGCGTTAGCAAACGCGGTACCCACCTTGCACACAGCTTTTCCATGTTCAAATGGTTGTGCAAAATATTTCGCACACGTTCAGCTGACATCCTACAGGTCTCAGCTATCTCATGCACTTTTAACCTGCGGTCTTCCAACACTATTTTATGGATTTTTTCAATCATCTCTGAAGTTGTGACTTCAACGGGCCGTCCTGAGCGAGGCTCGTCAGCGGTGCTCACACGACCCATTTTAAATTCAGAAACCCACTGCTTAATAGTTGAATATGATGGGGAGGAGTCTCCTAGTGCTGAATCCATCTCTTCTTTTATTTGTTTTGGTGTAAAACCTTTCAAATGGAAGTATTTGATGACAGCACGTTTTTCCAATTTTTACATTTTTATGAAAACAATGGAAGCGTCTCGCGCAATGTGCTCTCAAAAGCAAACTAACGTAGCGATTGGGCTGAAACTGTACATACAAGTTCGGTAGGAATGGTACTGTAGGACGCCGCTCCAAAACTAGACCTAGTGGCACCATCTCGTGGTCAGGCCAGAAACTTTTCACCCCACCCTCGTAGAAGTAAGTAATGTCATTGTACTGTTACTGTACTGTAACTGCACTGATACTATACTGTTTCTGTACGGTTACTGCAGTGTTACTGTACCGTTACTGTACTATTACTCGACTGTTACGGTGCTGTTCTGTTATCCAATGACTACACTTGATCGAGTTCAATGATTTATCTACTATTCTGATACTATACTGTCACTGTACTGTAATGTTACTGTACGTTTACTGCACTATTATTGTACTATTGCCGCACTGACATTATACTGTTACTGTACTGACGCTATACTGTTCCTGTAGTGTTACTGCATTTTTACTGTCACTGTAATGTTACTATACTGCACTGTTACTGTACTGTACTATTACTGTACTATTCTGCTTTTGTACTGTTACTTCAATGTCACTGTAATGTTACTGTAGTGTCACTGTACTGTTACTGCACTGACACTATACTGTTACTGGACTGTTAGTGTACTGACGCTATACTGTTACTGCACGATTAGTGTAGTGTGACTGTATTTTGACTGTTATTGTAATGTTACTATACTGTTACTGTACTGTACTATTACTGTACTATTCTGCTTTTGTACTGTTACTGTAATGTCACTGTAATATTAGTGTAATGTCACTGTACTGTTACTGCACTGACACTATACCATTACTGTACGGTTACTGCAATGGTACTGTACTGTTACTGTACTGTTACTGTACCGTTACCCAATGACTACACTTGATCAAGATCAATGATTTATCTGCTGTCCTGATACTGTACTGTCACTGTACTGTTACTTTAATGTTACTGTACGTTTACTGCACTGTTATTGTACTATTACCGTACACTATACTATACATTACACTATCTACACTGTTATTGTACTATACACTACACTATTACTGGACTGTTACTGTACTGACGCTATACTGTTACGGAACGGTTACTGTGGCGTTACTGTATTTTTACTCTTACTGTAATGTCACTGTACTGTGCTATTACTGTACTATTCTGCTTTTGCAGTGTTACTGTATCGTTGCTGTTCTGTTACTCTACTATTACTCTACTGTTACTAAACTGATGCTGTACTATTACTGTACTGTTACTGTAATGTTACTATACTGTTACAGTGCTGTACAGTACTATACTCTACTGTTACTAAACTGATGCAGTACTGTTACTGTACTGTACTGGTGTTTTTTTGTACTGTTGCTGTTCTGCTGCTGTTCCGTTCTGTTACTGTACTACACAGTACTATACTCTACTGTTACGGTACTGTACTGTCACTGTACTGTTACCGTAATGTTACTATACTGTTAGTACACTGTTACCGTGCTGTTACTGTTCTGTTACTGCACTGTTATTGTGCTGTTACAGTTCTGTTACTGTACTGTTCTGTTTTAGTACTGTTACTGTTCTGTCGCTGTACTATTACTCTACAGTTGCTGTACTGTTACTCTACTAACACCCTATACTGGGTACTGTTATTGCGCTATTACTGCATTTATACCGTATTACTGAGACACTTCCATCGTCATCCCATTTCCTGCCAATAATGTTCATCCATGTGACACATCCACATCGTCTCCTTTATACGCGCCCACTCAATCACAGGTGGATACGAAAGACAGAGAGCATCATTATTGTGTTGTCATGGATCGCAGGAACAATTCCTTCAATATTATTGGAGCGCAAGGGCAATAGTAGCGCTGTCATTGACAGTTCGAACAGTTCCACCGTCGAAGTTTTCCGCGGTGACTAGCGGGTAGGCAAACGAAAACCGAAAGACAAAAAGCAAAAACAAAAACCGAAAAAAGAATTGAACTCGACGAGGAAGGAAAAGGTAGGTATTGTAGTGGAAGTTTGGGGCTATCGAAAACTGCGGAGGAGGTGTGAGCGAGTAACCGCTTCTCACATTGCGCGGTATATGGCCGGAGGCCAGCTCACGGGGGCACGTAATTCCTCTACCCGCGTACGCGCTAGTGCCTTTCCTTCGACGACGATCGCTCGCAAGGAGAAAAGCTACCGCGGTCCATTCGAGTCTGAAGGGTGGGAGAGGCAGCGGGGGCGGGGGAAACCGGAGCGCAGGAGGGGGTGCGGAAGCGGAGGGAGAAGTGGGACCGCGGAAGGGAGGCGGTGCGGTGGAGGAGGGTCGGAGAAGGGTTGGGATTCGGGAGGTAGTAGGGAGCATAGAGCAAAAGCGTGCAACAATCACTATCACTCGTCGCGAAGTAATCCCCGGGAGGTGACCGCGGTGTTGTAGAGCGGTGTATTGTTGGTCCCCACTTTGAGCGATCGGGACACACGCTCGAACCCGGACGCCGATCACCGCCTCTTCAGACTCCGTGGCCGGTTACGTTGGGCCTCACCAGTTGGCCCGAGTCCGCTCGCATATTCGCACTCAGAAACAAACAAAAAACAAGAATTTAACAAAAAATCAATATTTTTTTTACCTCGGGCTTTATACTTCGTTCGCGAGCGGTCCGCTTCTTGTCGTTATCTCGTGATCCTCACTCGTCGAGGGTCGCGTTATCACGTGGAAATCCCGCCCTCGCGAATACCGTCCCGATAATTGTCGCGGTCCAACAAGTCCGGGTAGACAACTCCAGTGCGTTGAGAGACACTATCCAGAATTCCCTGGATACGAATTCCCTCGGTGTTTTGCTGACTTTTGGGCCATTTTCGCTGATCGGACGTCGCCGATTTCGAAGGGAGTGAGACAGCGAGTGCCAGTTGTTCGGAGGTGATCGGAGTGTTCGTTGCGCGAGTTGTGAGGACGAACAGGCCAACATACGTGGATCTTTGTTCTCTCTCTCTCTTCCTCCCCCTCCTCTGTTTTGGTTCTTCGTTGCGGTTGCGAGCGCAGTGCGGTCCGAACAAGTACGCGGAAGTAAACAAACACGCGTACGGTTTTCTCGGTTCGATTCCTGCCGCTTGAATAATTTGCTCGTCGTGCAAACAAACGAAAAAAGACCACACATACACATACGGGAGTGCATAGTTTCGGGGAAAAAAAATTAATAAATAACGGTGTCGATGTACGCGCGATTGGGGGACGATTGGAATACAAGTCGTCGGAGCAAATCGGTGAAATCGCGCCGGACGATTGCGTCGTGTCTTCGGAGTCTTCGAATTTCAAGGTCGAAGCTCGAAGGTCGCCGAGCACGAACGTGCTGACGAGTGTAAGATCGTCGGGCTTTTACTGGTGCTGTAAGGAAAAACAAACGAAAAAACTTGTCATCGATCCTTTTATACCTAAATCCGGATTCTCTAGGGCAGGAACTTCCGAACTCATCGTCCGTCCCTTCTTACGACCTTAGGACCCTAAAAGTCGCGAATATTCGTTGAAACCACGTTGAGGAAAATTGACCAAAGTCGAGACAGACCGAAAAAAAGAGAACAGGCGAATCTCAATTGATGTCTTCCAAAAGTGTGGCGATCGCCCACCCGGTGGGGGCTTCCCACACTCGCGAAAGGGGAAATGCGTCCTCGTTGCAAAGAAACGATACGCCGAATCCTTGTTTTTTGCAGTTGTCTGATCGATTGGAAGGGCGACACGTTCTACCGGAATAACATTCACCTCCATACAAATTATTCCTTGCATATACAAGATTAGTTAACTAATCGGATGAATGAGTTTTCCGCAAAACTGAAATATTCCTAATCACGTCTAAGTTCGTCCACGTCGTATCTTGAAAATTATTCAGTTGTACTAACCTGATGGATTTATGAAGGAAAGATGTTTTTTTTTTACCACTGTCGTATTTCAATTTCTCATTTTCCATTTTATATATATATATATATATATATATATATATATATATATATATATATATATATATATATATGGATACATATGTTTAAATATAAACAGAGAAAACGACAACTTAGTGGTACAAGATCGAATCCAATCTAGAGTTTCACTACTTGTTTTTCTTATCCTTTTCCATCCCGTGTCGACCAACCCTTCTGACAGGGAAGTATATCAGAATGAATGGCCGACAATTAAGTAACGACTAATAACTGGTCTCTTCGCACTGTAAAATCAAGAGCTTGTTTACATTTTTTTTTCAAATAAAATTCTACGCACAGTTTTTTCGTCTCGACCGATAAAAAATTTCACGATATGGAAATATGCGTTTATCAAGATTTATCGTAAAAAGAAACATTGTTGGTCAGTCAAATAACGCGTATATTAATCGAGTAACTTTGTTACGGTACGAGCTTGATTTTGGTGTGAAAAATGATTATTGTTGTGCAGAAACAAAAATTCGGAGGACAAAATAAATTCCTGTTCATTTTATTTCGCTTTCTAGGAGAATTATCGTTTTGTACAGGTGAGGCTGCGGCCGCGGGGGGGGGGGGGGGGGGGGGGTCGATGAAGATTGCTGTTACAGATAATAGGCCTTCGATCATAAACCGAGTCGAGCCTCGATGTGTATACACAGGCTATTAGCGAACGTGCACGTCGTAATTTCCTATAGTGCGAAGATTTTCGTAACCGTTAGGAAATGGATTTTATACGAACGACCTAAATGATCAAGGATATCGGCGCACGAAGGCAGAATCAAGGATACCTCGGCTCGTTCGATCGCGAGTCAGTTTAGCTGGCCATTTTTTTTTTTGTACGAATTAATAATCCAGGGTTCTTACGGATAACAAATTCTCGTTCGATTTTAAGAAGGGACCTGAGACGTATGACGACGAAGTATGCAAGGAACACAATTTTTGCAGAAATGTCCGCACGATAAATGAAAACAAACAGTACAGTAGACGGTGCACAGTACAATACACTGATCGACATACAAACACGGATCGAAATACTACCTTATACAGTACGCGCAACGCACAAAAATGTACTTCACATCACGTAGTACCTCAGCCCTTATACAAAACATTGCACAATACAAGTACCTTACAAGAACTGTATAGTACAAGTAGAAGCACAAGTACAAGTAGAAGGACAAGTCCAGGTACAAGTACAAGTGCCTGGACTTGTACTTGTACCAGGTACTTGTACAAGTCCAGGCACTTGTACAAGTACCTGGACAAGTGCAAGTACAAGTGCAGTGCAAGTGCAACACAAGTAAAAGTAGAGTGCAAGCGTAGTACCAGTACAAGAACAGCCCAGTACACAACAATACAAGTACAGTACATGATACTGTACAGTACAAAACAATACAAGTACAGTACAGTGCAAGGTGCAGTACAGTACAGTGCGGTACGGTACGATACGATACAGTACAGTACAGTACCGTACGGTACGAGAGAGTACATTGCGGTACGGTATGATGCAGTACAGTACAGTATAGTAGGATACGGTACAGTAGATTACAGTATAGTACAGTACAGTACAGTACAGTACAGTACAGTACAGTACAGTGCAGTGCAGTGCAGTGCAGTGCAGTGCAGTACAGTGCAGTGCAGTGCAGTGCAGTACAGTACAGTACAGTTCAGTACAGTACAGTACAGTACAGTACAGTACAGTAGAGTAGAGTACAGTACAGTACAGTACAGTACAGTACAGTACAGTACAGTACAGTACAGTACAGTGCAGTACAGTAGGGTACGGTACAGTACAGTACAGTACAGTATAGGAGGGTACGGTACAGTACAGTACAGTACAGTGCAGTAAGGTACAGTGCAGTACACTACAGTGCTAGGTAAAGCACAGTACGGTACAAGTACAGTACTACACAAGTACGGTACGCGTATAGTATAAGATACTGTGCAGTATAAAACAGTTTACAATGCAAAACACGGTACAATACAGGACATTGTACAGTTCAAGTTCATTACAAGATTTAACATAACGATACCTTGCAAAAATTTTGTAATATTAAACGTATTACGTGCACTCTCTCTCGTTTGTCCAAACAAGTCCCGATTATTTCGATTCATAGAGAAATTCGAAACCTTCGACGCCATCTAAAAATTGTGCCAAAAAGTGACTGTTTTTCTTTAGCCCACAGAAAGCGAGGAGTAAAAAGTTGATGGCGTTCAGAGCGTAACGGGATTCGGACGATTATTGAAGAAAAAAAAGAAAGGAACATCGTTTTACCAATCGAAACTCTCGACTTGCCTGACTGTTGCCCGTCAGCGAATAAGTTAAAAATTATTCGACTAAACTTAACACAACGTCATATTAATAATAATAATAATAATAATAATATTAACAATAATTACTGAGTGCTTTACAAAATTACTGAGGTGAAGAAAAACAAAAGTTGACAATAACTTCTGTAGGAAAAGTTAAAAATTAAAACACAAAACAAAGTTGCTTGCGAACTGCTGAGAATATTCGTTTCAGCAAGGATGGAAAAATGAAGTTGTGCGCGGATTGTTCCACCGACCTACAGCACACAAAATTCTCCATCTATAAATGACGTAAGTAGAAGTTTTTATATTCGTAGAACGTAGATCTATATATATATATATATATATATATATATATATATAACAAAAACATAACAAAATATATAACAAAAAGTGTTTGTTCTTTCTCTGTATAACTCTTACAAGAGAATGTAAGTAATTTGAATCGATGAGGTAATAATCGTGATCCTTTTCTCATGACGGATCGCACAAAAAAAAATCCGTCTTCGTGGGGAATCAAGTAAACATTTTTCCGGATTTTAACGACCATCAGTCGATTTCCGGGATCGTCGAACAACCATACGATTATAATTCTTCTTTTTTACGGGCCAGTGATAAAATCGGAAATAGTCCGACGTGGCCGGAGTCCGGTTGGGATGCTGAAATAAAATTGGAAGAAAAAACAGAAATAAATGAAAAATTAATCAATGCGATTCTTCGATCAAAAAAAAGCAATGGGGATGTGTTAAGTTGTCGTCAGATGTCGAACGATTCGTATCGTACTCGTGACGCGCGAAGGTGGCAGCGGGTGATCTTTGACGTTTGCGCGAGGATCAAAAATGTTTGGAAAGACGCCGTCAGAAGAGACGGCGAGGCGTCGAGGGTGTACACGCGTTTGATAAGCTAACCACGTGCCGGTACGAGGCAAGTGACACGGCCGCACTACTCGACGAAGTGAATATATAATTTGGTGTACAAGACCATTCAAATGACTATTTTTCCTTTTAGGAATTATTATTTTATCCTTCGTTGAAAATATTTCTTGATTAACGATATAGGAGAAAGTGAATAAAAATGTAACTTCATCATTGTTTTTCTTTGTCAACAGTTCTCCGACAATTTGGTGTGACAGTGCTTCAAAATAAGTCAATTTTTTTAGCTACACAAGCATTAATATTTCTAACGTTTGACAACAATTCTTCAATCGAATGTCAAATTGACCAAAAATATGCGATACTTCAATTCTTATTTGCGTCGTTATTTACGAAAAGCAACTAATTAATTCTCGTTGGAGTACCGAATTGAAGATTAATTCGATTTTCTGAAAATCAACGTTTAGAAATTGATTAATATTAGATTCATTGATGAGGAAAAGCAGATCTTACTAATTAATTTCAACGCAATCGATTTAACCTGAAATTCCTCATAATTTTTTTAATCTATTTTTATTATCACACTTTTATATTGAACTCCAACTGATCTTTTGATTAACACTAAAATTCTCCAGAATTAATTATTCAAACATTGATATCAATTAAATGAACTATATAATACAAATGTCCACGCTAAATATTCGCAATCATTCGCAAAAATTCGTATTCAGTATATTCTTTTCCGCGATCTTTTTGATCGGCCATGTTTGCAATATTCTATGTTTACAAATCCTCATATCCTTACAAATAAAAACACCTATATGAAACGTCCTGTATCGAAGGTATGCTCGTGGCAACTTTTACCGTCGAGTAGACTGTACTAAACATTCGACATCCGGAGTGGTGTCTTGGTGAATGAAAAAAGGTTTGTGGCCCGTGGAGAAAAAAAAACGTACAATGAAACTCAGATTCATACGGCACACACAATGCTCGGCTGTGCACTTGCATACGCGTATGTGTGGTGCACACGAGGAGAATCAGGAAAAGTTGATGCAATGAAAGGTGATAGACGGAGAATTTATTAAATGCCAATGGCGCATTAAAAAACGTTCGCACGCTAGATTTTCCGTGAGTACATCCAATGGATTAATAAGTACGTGGATATATAGAAAGAGAGAGAGAGAGAGGGGGGGGGAGGGCGATGAAAAAGAGCGAGAGAGTGAGGTAAAGAAACCGAACGCAGTTGGAGTTCAGCCAGCAACGAGTGAAAGCTTTCTTGTCGTTGTATATACCTATATATGATCACCGTATAACGAACGCGATCGAGGCAAACCGATCTATTTCCTCGCCTCCCTCACCCACGAACTGTCAAAATTCCGAAAATCTCGCCCGTTCGACCGTCAACAAATCGACTTATTCGAAAAATCAAAACTAAACGGCGACAAAAATATATTCTCAAAATAGTTTCACGTTTTAACCCACAAACGAATTATTTCGTGCAAAAATATATAATGTAAAAAAAACAACAATTAACATCGAAAAAGCGAAATTAAAAAAAGTCAGTAGGATTACCATTGATTGATACTATAATATACTATTATATTATTTACCCATGTAGATTCCATTATATTATTTTTGAGATTTTACTATAAGATATTGTAATAATTATTATTAATATTATGGTGGCCATGTGTTTTGCAAGAGGCTGGCGCGAAGATTTTACGACCTAGAAAAATATATTTCATGTTTTTTCAAGTTCTTTTCGAAAAATGCGTATTTTTGCGACGAGTAGTATTTGCTATTGAAAAATTGAGCCATCTTGAAAAAAATCCAAATTCCACTTTCAGTTCAACAAAATGAAGATAATTCCGAATACGAAACGCTGCGATAATTTCTCATGCGAAACGCTGCTTTAAAAAAAATTATGGCATTACATTCCATTAATCCACTTTAAAATACACCATTGATTTTTTTTTCTCGATGACGACACGCTCAAAAAAAGTTCTTCAGGAATGTTTCATATTCGGAATTTAGTTATCCTCGTTCTGCTGTACTCAAAATTTAATTTTGATTTTTTTCCAGAGTGCTCAATTTTTTTTGGCAAATAGTACCCGTCACAAAAATGCGCTATGATTTTTTTCGAAGACGAGTTGAAAAACCACTGAAAATCATATTTTTCTTAGGCGCAAAATTTCAGAGTCAGACCCTTAAAGAACACATGGCCACCTTATAATTGTCACCCTATATATATATATATATATATATATATATATATATATATATATATATATATATATATATATATATATATATATATATACACACATACACACACACACATGTACGCACACATGTGTGTGTGTGTGTGTGCAGTGAGCCAGCGATCAATTCCGCGAGCACTTTCATTTCTGTCTGTTCTCTGACACAATCCAAAGCGCGGCTCATACCGGTGTGTATGTTCCTGTATGTGTGTGTGTGGGTCCCGTTCGGCCCCGCATTACAAACACACAATTATATATGGGGCATTCCATACCAAATCGGCCACTTTTATACTCGACCCTCTTCGATGAGGCTGAATTTTTTTTCTCTCATTGTACTCTATAAAAGAAGCTTCCTTGATTTTTTTGTAATTTTTTTTGTAGTTCCGGTTAAAAAAAATTAAATCCTCTAAAACTTGATTTCTAAAAATACCTTCTTCAAAAATGGACCAAATACCATATGTTTTTTCTGAAAATGTTTGTTTTTAAATGCACCTTTCGGGAAGAAATACAATCAAAATCAAGATTAATCGGAGCCGATTATTATTTTTATTGTATTTATTCCCGAAAGGTGCAGTTAAGGTATTCCTTTCATGGACCCGAATGCTGAACAATAAACTGATTTTGGTATTTAATCGATGAAAAATACATTCCAATATACTGGTAAAATTTCAATCCGAGTCAACGAACTGTTAACGAAAAATGACGGGTGTAAAGATCGTGTCATTTATACGGTACTTTATGGAGATGACACGCTGGCCAAATTTATGTCTAATAATTTATACTTTTATATCTAGATGCTTGATATTAACTGCTCACGCGTGTGAAACATTCTAGAGATTTCGTAACGACAATGAAACCAGAGGTTCACCGAATGTTAAAAGAAAATGTTAAAGATAAAGCTTAGAAAAAATGAGACCAGCAGGAGAATTTTCGTAACTGCGACTTTTTCCGACAAAACGTAAAAATGACTAAATCTACTAAATTTGCGTGACATTTTTTGGTCCAGTTTAGCGTTGGGTGTCGATTGTGACTTATTTTTATTAAGCACCACTAATTTACTAATGATTCAGAAGAGCCCTCCTTGTGCCCACACAAAATACAGCCCTCGGCGAAAGAAATACGCTAAAAACGAAAATTTTGACAAAAAAAATGTATTTTGACCACTTTTGACGCAGTTATGAGTATCGACAAAAAATTGGAAACAAATCGAGAAAGCTTCTTTAAAGGAGTTACGTGGGCTTCGAAGCCAAAAAAAGCATATTTTCTCTATTAAAAAAAAAATAATATATAAATTAGTTTATTCAAAATGTTAAGCGTATAAAAGAGCAGCATTTCGACAATATTTAAAAAAGATTTCATCCAAAAATTTTGGAAATTCAGCTAGCGGGACCTGATTTCCGAAGAAGCCTTAAAAAAAGTGTCCACGTGGTGGTCAGGACAACTCATGATAGCTTTGTCTGAAATTGAAAAACCAATTTTTTTCGGTTAGCATATAAGTTTAGCTCGTGATTGAACGAAGGATTTTTGAATAAAATGAAATTTGAATTTTTCGCAGAGTTGTATGCAAAATAGTTCAATATTTGGTACAATTTACACTACGTATAGCCTTGTAAAATTAGTTGTTATCGAAAAAAAACCTTCGTTCGATCACTAGTCAATGCTATTTTGAAGAAGTGTGCAAAATTTCAATAAGATCGGTGCATTAGTTTTTGTGAAATCGTGTTTTGCGAAAAATGTGATATACCTGCGTCGTTCCCGGCCGATCTTCCCAAACGGGGGGAATTCCCAAAGGCTCTCGCTCTCCTAGACTTTTACTCCGATTGACTGAAAACTTCGGGAGAATATTCTAGACATATCGTACTATTAGATAATAAAAAATGGATTTTTTTTAATTTTCAAACCCACGTAAGGCCTTAAGGGGTCTTCTTACTTTAGATGCTAAAAAGGCTATTGTCATGCATTTTTTTTCATAGGTTTATATTATAGATATTGACATAAAAGTTGTTACACTTAATAAATACACTTTCGAAATACAGTTTGTTTTTAATTATGTATTTATCTAACCCAAACAAACATTAAACGCGTTTTTCTCGAACCAACGTTTTTCGACGGCTTGTCAAAATCTTCGAAACTACTGAACCGATCCTCATGAAATTTTAATCACATATTTTTACAACTATATTTACAACCCGTATCAAGGATTTTTTTTAATTTGCATATTTACATTTTTTGCCAAACACTGTGAAAAAAACACGTTTTTTCTTCGTTTTTCGAAAAATGTCCGCCATTTTGTTATTTTTGCATACATGAAAAATCGTACGATATGCGTTATCGCCATTGACATACTGACTCTAAAACCGTTTGATTTTTTTGTTTCGCACGATCCATCTCCGAGATTTCATCAATAGCGCAGACCTACAATTTTTTAGGACAATTTTTTTAACTACCCTTTTCGTCTATAAATAGCGACTTAAATAAAAAAAATTTTAAATGTATTTCAAAAGTGTATTTATTGAGTGTAACAACTTTTATATCAATATCTATAATATAAACCAATAAAAAAAAAATCATGAAACCCGTGCAGAAATTTTGGCAGGGATACAGCTGGATTCTGACTTGTATCCCGGGCTCCCAGTTGGGATCTAGTCCGATATCGGATCAGCTTCGAAGACTAAATGTAAGATCCGTAAACTGGATTCCATTAGAGATCCAGAACCGGATCCTTTAATGACTCTAAATAGATTCCCCACGGAATCATTGAGGAATCTGGGAAGGATCACGGGTGAATACAGGCTGAAATAAAATGTCAAAAATGGAATTATGACATGTTAAATTTATCATAAAAATAAATAACATTTATAAAGTTTTGGTGCATTAAACTATCAATAAAAAAAAAATTTGTCCAAAGATTCAAATGGCAGATCGCGCTCATCGCGAGATTTTGATGTGAATTTAAAAAAAAATCACATCAAAATCTGTGAATGCAAATGTATTGACAAGAAATTATAAATACAAAAAAATTCACAAAATTAGTTGTGATTTTTTTCGTATTTAAGACAAATTAACATCAAATTCGAAATGATTAGATTAACATTTGCGCCAAAAGTAAGTTCGTACGTATTTTGAGAGAAAACATTGCCTCGAGGCAAAGAAATTTTTGCACATAACTTTTTGTGCGAACATTTCTTTGCCTCAACACAATGTTTTCTCTCAAAATACGTTTACACTTGTGGTGTAAATTATAATATAACTGTCGTGAATTCGATTTTTATTTTCTTCAACTTGAGGAAATTCACAACTCATTTTGTGATTTTTTTCATATTTATAATGTAATGTTTGAAACTCACAACTTTTTTTGCAAAAATTTCTTCGCCTCGACGAAATGTTTTCTCTCGAAATACGTAAGAACTCACGGTTGGTGTAAATTTTAATCTAATCATTGTGAATTTGATTTTAATTTGTCTTGAATACATGTTTATACCCACCGACATGTCGGTGGGTATAAACAGAGACTTATTCCCCAAAACCGGTATCCCGATTAGAATCCAACTTGCATCAGTATCGGAATATGTACGACGACGATGGCATAATTTTGAAAATTTTGGCATCACGTGTATTTTCGGTATTACTATGTAATTCCTATCTATAGATAGGAATTCCATAGTAATACAGAAAATACACGTGACGCCAAAATTTTCAAAATGATGCCATCGTTGTCGTACATATGCCGATACTGATGCAAGTTGGATTCTAACCGGGATACCGGTTTTGGGGAATCCATGACAAATCCTGAACGGGATTTGATCGGACATAGGGTATCCCGGTCAAAATTTCTGCACGGGAAATAGCCTTTTTTAGCGTTTAAAGTGAGAAGACCCCTTAAAGGGTACATTTTTAAAAATTCAGCCGAATCGAAGTCGAAAAATGGCCGATTTTAGTATGGAATGCCCCATATATATATATATATACACTACTTCAGGTTGTCTCTCGTTGCCGAGAGGGCCTTCGCGGTGTGCCCGCATAGCGCTGCTCTGGTTACACTTTCCTCACGATCTGAGAATAAAGTCGTGGGAAAGTAGTGGGAGAGAAGAGGGCCGAGTATAAAGGGAGGGAGAACGGGCCCGGGAACGGGCCCGGGAGAAAAGAGGGGGAGGGGTCACGGGGAGAGGGGATGGATTGCACTAAACTCTCGTTTTCCATATATCTCGGAGATAGGCCGGGAATATATATGGGACCGGTGTGTGCGTAACTGAGCGTAACGATCGTGACCAACGTGCTCGTGCACATATCCATATGGGTCCGTGTGTATGTTGGATTAATCGCTTTATATTTAATACCAATGCCCATACGTACCCAAGACATAAAAGGAAAAGTTTGCGATTGTCACGAATAATTTGCCGTTCTGTATGTCAGTTCGTTGGAACGGCGCGTTATCTCGCCAACGTGGAAATTCCGAACGGACGCGGTTTCGGTCTCCGTCGATTTGAGTCTGCGTGAAATCGGCTGCGTACAAGTTTCGAGCTGTTCGCCTCCGAAGATTTCATAATTTTTCATCGGCCGTCACTCGCGCGGGCTTATTCGAGCGGCCATCTTGGATTTTCCGAGGGTTTTTTGAAAATTTCGTTTTGTGGGTGTATAGAATGGTTTTTGGATTTTTTCGAAATCGACGTCGTCCGAATTTGGCTCATATGATTTTTCTTTATACTCGTCGGAGGCCATTTTTGGGTCTGCCATTTTTTATTTCAGTGCAACGAGCTCGGATTTGGAATCGGCGTGATCGGCAACGCGTGGGTACTAACTTTTACCGGGTTCGGATGCTTTGTTGATTTTTCGGCGGCCATTTTGGGTCCGCCATATTGAATTTTGGCGAGTCGAGCTCGAATTTGGAATTGGCGAAGTCGAAAACCCGCTGATATTAACGTTCACGGGGTTTGCATGTTTTTTTGGTTTTTTGCGGCCATTTTGGGTCCACCATCTTGGATTTTGGAGATTCGAGATCGAATTTGGGAACGGTGCAGTTGAAAACCCGCAGACCCCAATTTTCGCGGAGATCGAATGCTTTTTGGTTTTTCTATAGGCCATTTCGCGTTCGCCATGTTTAATTTACGAAAAAATTAAGCCGTTTTCGAAATTTACCATTTAGAAAATTCTGTAGATAACGATTTCTTTCGAAACCATCCCTTTCCCGCGTTTTCTCAACTCAGCTTTTTCAGTCCGCCATCTTGGTTATCTTGTGCCAATAAAAGCTATAAAACTTATTCGTTAATTTGCCCCGCTCTTCATCGGCTAATGGATAATGCCCGACGAGAACCGAAAAAATAGCGTTCGTTTCGACGCAATGCCGCTCGTAAAAAAAGACGAGCTCGCTTTAGTACGTATGATGCGATTTCGTAAAGTGAATATATTCACGTAATAACTTGGCGAAGTAGAACGAAGTCACGCTGTTCACACTGCGATTGTGCTTAGCCGTTTATTTTATTTCATTTTACTTTTTAGCGTTAAAATTTTTTTTTCTTCTTTTCACTTCTTTCCGTACGCTCCATAACGACCGATCTAATCTCTCGGGTAAGACGCTTTCACGCGTAGCAATACGGCTAATTATTGTTGAGACGGATATATATATGTGTGTTCATATACGCGAGAATTTCCCCGAGGATTTCCTTCCGCCTCGCCGTTTCCTGATTTTTTCGTCCTCGTACTACCAATAATGATAAAAAATAAACACGAACGCGTATTTTTTTTCGAGACTTCCCCTTCTATTGGTAAATTCCTATTTTATTATTTTATACTCAATTATTAATTCATTATCAATAATATTTGATTTAATCTATTTATATTGATATTTAATTTAGCTATTAATTTTTCATTTAATAATTAATGAATAATTATTTTTCTAAATAATGGTTTGTTTCATAGACATTATAAATTGTTAAATAAATAAATCATTAATAATGTTATGTTATTTAATATAATATAACGCCTTGTTCAATCATTTTTTACTGTAAAAATGATTCCTCAAATAAATTATGGAAAATTATGGAAAATTATCTAATTCTTTATCAAAACGTCTATACTTCCAGGACCTTTGAGAAAAAAAAATTATGTGAGGATGAAGATTTTTCAAAATTTTATCACACTTTCCAATTTGTTTTTGCTGGCGGCAAGGAGGGGTGGGAGGAGGAACAAATAAACGAAAAACAAATTTCAGAGTACTTTCACACACGATCGAGTGAAAACTCTCGTTGTGGCATACGATAACGTATTCACGAGATGTGGTCATGTTCCTCGTGTATACGCTGCATACGCGTGTGTGTACGTGTGTACACCTGGATCACACGTGGTCTTCGTTATGTAGGTCCTTCGAACGCATACACCTATGTTTAGTCTCGTACCAGGCTTTTAAGTGGGACGTTCACGTTTTCTCGTTTTATCTATTCGACAGTGGCATCGAACAGAAAGGATTTCCCGAATAATTATCCTTCCCCCTTCATCGACGGTCTTCTTACTTTATAAATCATAACAACAATCCCGTACTCTGCAATTTTATATCGAACATTTATCAATATCGATTAACCGGAGATCAATGATTGTGGGAATATCTTTTATATTAATATATTTGACGTGTATCATTGTGTGTGCGTGTTAAGTAAGAAACAGTCGAAATTTATCAGAAGGCCATAGCCGGGTAAGTAGGGAAAAATTGCCCCCGCTTTTTTTCCAGTAAAATTTGGAGTATATTCTGAGGTGTAAAAAAAAAACAAATTTTCTGAAAATTTCATCCCCGTCAACGCAATGGTTTTAGAAAAATGAATTTTTTTTTAAATATCGAAAAAAAAGAAAAATTCCGCAAACGGTACAGTGGATCGATTTGATTTTTTTGGTACTTTTTCCGATCAAACGTGTTATGAAATAAAATTATAGAACATCTTGCGAAAGATTAAGGTTTGAAAAAAAATAATGTTCCTTGTTTTATTATTTTTTACTATAATCCACTTGGGGTACAATAGCGAAAATGTTTTCATATAATCTTTGGGCATCTTGTTAGATTATATAATTTTTTCAAAATGATCGGTTTGGTACGCCACAGTGAAAAAAAAGAAACGCACTTTATTGATATATTTTAGTTAGATAGATATATAAATGTTTCTTTTTTTCACTGTGGCGTACCAAACCGATCATTTTGAAAAAAAATATAATCTAATAAGGTGCCCAAAGATTATATGAAAAAAAAATCCATTATCGTACCCCAAGTGGATTATAGTAAAAAAAAAATAAAACAAGGAACATTATTCTTTTTAAACCTTAATCTTTCGCAAGATGTTCTATAATTTTATTTCGTAACACGTTTGATCGTAACAAGTACCAAAAAAAATCGAATCGATCCACTGAAGCGTTTCCGGAATTATTTTTTGTTGTTTTATTTTTTTAATTCATTTTTCTAAAACCATTGCGTTGACGGGGATGAAATTTTCAGAATTTTTTTTTTTTTTTTTATACCTCAGAATATACTTCAAATTTCACTGGAGAAAATGCGGGGGCGATTTTTCCCTACTTACCCGGCTATGGCCTTTGTGCTTTTTATGAAGCATGTAAATCTTATAAAAATAATGAAATTCATGAAATCAACGATCGTTGATTTTATGAAATTTGAAGAATGTGTAAAATTTACGAAGTTCGTGAAATTGATGAAATGAATGAAATTTGTGAGAAGAATGAAAGTTATTAAGTGAATAAAATTTATGAAATTCGAAAAATTTATTAAATTTGTGATGTTCACAATATGTATGAAATTTATGAAATTCGTACATTGTATAAAATGTATGATGTTCATAAAATGTATGCAATTTATGAAACTCATAAAATTAATGAAATTTCTGAGGTTCATGAAATTTATGAAATTTCTGAAGTTCATGAAATTTATGAAATTTATGAAAGGCAATACATTTATGCAATTTAAGGAGTTTATAAAAATGATGAAATTCTTTATATTCGTGCAAATTTATGAAACTCCCAAATATGATGAAATTAATGAAATCCACAAAATTCCAAGCTTTCATGAAATTGGTGAAACTCATTAAATTCCTTAAGTCCATGAAATTTATTAAAATGTATCATATATCGGAAGTTTCATGAAATGTGTAAATATCATTGAATTGCTCCAATTCTCAGTATTAAGTTTCATTATTTAAGTATCTGATACAAACCCCTTTTTTATACAATTTCAGACCAATGCACGTAATATCTGCAATGTAACATGGAAACACAATGCGGCAGACATTGTTTTCCCGCGTAGAAATTTTGATGGGGCCTAGATCAGGGCCTGTTCAGGTTGCCTGACTGCCCTGGTGAGACACTAATAAGGCAGACTGAAAGGGCCCTACTAGGAAATGTAACGTTGTGTCACACATGGGCCTGACGTGGTTGCCTGATCAGGCATTTATAATATTGCCTGCTTAGGTAATTCTCATAGACATTAGGATAAATGTTAAATCGTTGTAAATATTTGGAACATATTACTATCAGGTTTACAAACTGTAAAATTGGAACGGGCTGGTCTCTGATATCTGACATCTAACCTTAAATCTCTCGATTTTGAGGTTAAATCTCTGGTATCGAACCTTAAAATATTCAACGCAAAATAAGATCGCGTCGAGGAATTGGCGATAATGAGGACAAGTGGTATCTCGCCGAATCAAAGCGAAGAAGATTTTCTAACAAGTGACTCCGACGAGTGTATAATATTGATGGGTCAATTGGAAAGAAAAAGATCCGCTTTAAAAATTCAAGGACGTCGCATCAATGATCGAGAGATATAAAATATGATGTGAAACACGTGAAAAGTTGTTTGTCGACTATATTTTGTTACGGGTATGTGAATAAAAATGTTGATCGTGAGCGAGATCCTCCCGAAACTCGGGGGGAATAAAAGTTTCAGGAGTTAGCAAATCAGCATCGACACGTGTTTACGAATATATCTCGTTATCATCTCTAGGTGCGAAGTGTCAATTTCCGGTTACATTTTTACAACCCGCCATGTTCACGTCGCGAAAATATTTTTCGTTTCACGAACAAAGCAAAATACGAGTTTCATCAAACAATTAACGCGCCGATTAATTTCTTACCTTTCGCTTCCCGAGGGATGTGATTTTCTATGTTTCGTTGCGTTGGGAAAAAAATCGTTGCAAAAATAAATCGCCTATTTTTTTTAACATCACGTCATTGTGAGTAAATTTTTTTATAAAAAATGGCAATGTCTCTTACAATAATAGAAACCAAATGAAACTTTTCCATATTTTGTAGATAATTAAATAGGGAATGTTAATATGGAATAATGAATAATCATTAGTCAAGTTTAATATTAATAATGCGCCCTCGAAGGAAATTGTAAAAAAATATCACGGAAGTTTGAATGAACGAAAAAACATTGAAAATTGGGAAAACGTTCATCGACGAATAAAAATATGACGAACAAATTTAATTGGCCATAAGAGTGTTTCAAACGGTTTTGATTTTTTTCTGAAATTTTATATCCCGATTGTACGTCGAAGTTCGAAAAGGAAAAAAAATGTCTGAAAATTTGTGGAGACGTAACAAAATTCGGTTGACCTCGGTTGTGCGTAATTTCCAGACATATAATCCCACCGAGAGAATTTAAATTTATAACGGCACTCGAGATTCGAACTCGGCGAACTGTCGTGTGATCATTTCGGCTTCTCTACGCGTCTTCGTTAAAAACAAAAATTCCTAAGACTCACTGAACTGGGGATGCATGATATTTTTTTGCAAAAGAACGAATCGGGGCGAAAAATTTGTCAAAAATTGGCATCGCTGCTATTTTTAATTGCAAAAAAAATGACCGAAACTTTTTTTTTAATTTTTTTTCTTCTCGTTTGTGTCGGAGTAGAATTAACCACGGCGCGGTTAACCATAGGAATACGTGTTAGATTACGCGCTGTTCGCAACACTATTTGGAATTTCGAGAAATAAAAAATCCGTAAAAAAATTGTTTCTATTACTGTTTCTACTTTAAAGAGCGTTGTAACCATTTTCACCACCTACTCTACTTCACCATTTTAATGGTGAAGTAGAGTTAAGGAAGTAAAACAATAATATTTGCAAAATATTTTTGTAACTTTAAATAATAAATATTTATAATTTTAAGCTCTGAATTAAATATCTGCCCAAAAAGCAGTGAATAGAATTTGAAAAAGGTGAAACATACTAGAAAAAATTTAGCGACAATTTCATGCGGTTTCATGACAAAAAATAGAAAACTGCTTGAAAATATGTCTTAATATTAAGTAAAAAAGAAAATGAATAATGAATGTTTACCTTACCCGGAGGCTAACAATAGAATGATTAAATGAATAAGCAAATAATAAATAAACCCGAATAATAATAAAAAGTATTTAGAAACATAATAATTATTAAATAGTTAAAGCATATATAGTATTAAACATTATTGATTATTTCGTCTCGTTATTATTATGACATAAAAAATATTGAAAACGCTTTTTAGTATCAAGTTAAGTTTTTCTTTGCATTAATCGTAGTTTTACCGGTCCAAAATATTTTTCAGCTATTTGCTTCTTACTTTTTAATTCCTCATTCGTCACCCAATAAATTTCGTAGCCGCGGGGAATAGCCTGCGATGATATAGTCATAGAAGGCGTTGTTGAAAACCTGATACGAAGTGGGAGAGGGGCGGTGGGGCAAAGAAGAATGATCAAAAATATGTAATATACCGCGGTTCGATGAGTCGTTACTGCTTATCGTGCCGAAGTTCGAATATGTATTAGAGCTGGCTGAATGTGCTCATGAAAACACTAATCATGGTGCATAAAATTGCCACGGTTACTTGGAACGTTAATATAGCCGTGCGAAAGCGCATACAATGGATCGAAGTCGAATTAACTGCGCTGCTATTAATCGAAGTGATCGATAACTATTGGTTTTCTGTTCTCAGTCTCTACAGTTCGATTGACCCACTTCTCCTGAAGCTCTCCATACATCTTGTGAAATTTTTTTGTTTGTTATATCCATTACATTTATCAGATTCTCAAAATTCGCGACATTTGGAAAATTCGTGATATTTACGAAATTCTATCAATTTTTATGATATTTTATGAAATTCTATGAAGTTTTATGAAATTCGATGAAATTCTATGAAATTCGATGAAATTCGATGAAATTCTATGAAATTGTGGGAAGTTTTATGAAATTCTATGAAATTCGATGAAATTTTATAAAATTCGACGACATTTCATTAATTTCACCAAATTCTATGGACTTCGATTAAATTCGATGAAACTTCATGAAAATCTATACAATTTTTCAAAATTCATGAATTATGTAAAAATGTATAAAAACCGTCAAACGAGTGAAATTTCATGAAATTCATTAAACCAATGGAGTGTTATAAAGTTTGTGGAACTTATTACGTTTCGAAGATGTACGAAAATTAGTTTTATGAGAACTCCATAAACTATGGAAATATTGAACAAGAAAAAAACAAATACTGCAAAATATCGGTCGATAAAATTCGTTATGTCAGTTTCCCCGGCCAAGCTCGTTTCAACGATCGACATAATGAGACGTTTCTAAGCATCACTTGGCTAGCAGAATCCAAACACGAATGAACGATCGTGATACTTGACG